>JAYKKM010000346.1:0-307500 GCA_035772405.1 Chrysogorgia sp. JL179-B06
TTTGTCTTTCGATGTTGTAAGGAGTGAAAGTGAGATTCTCTTTGTGTCCATGCAATGTACTACAATCAATTTTTATTTCTCTTCGCTTGGCATTGATGGAAATCCCTCAAGAGATAGAACCTTCTGTGTATCAGGCAGGTTATTGATAAAATTTTATGCTGAAAGCAGGATAAATTGAACAAAATTAAACGTGTATTCATTTGTTAATATATAATATATAGAGAGTTCTCTCGGAAACAAATTTGGCTTGTGTTAGTATTTTCTTTAAGGTTCTTCGGGTTGGTGGCGGCGACTTACAATCAACTTTGGTATTTTTCAGAATAGGTTTTAATTACTCTCGGAGTTCTTTAAGGACTTGAATGTCCTGCTTTATCTTGTTGATTACTTGTGGGTTGTTCGGGTTATGTGTCAAACATAGTGGGAGGGTCCTTGGCGTTAGTCATCTACTTTTGATTTTTCGGGTGTTCTAAGTTCGGCCAGTGATAGAGATGTTTGCTTTTTTCTATTCCTTTCGTAATTAGGCTTTTAGGATAGCTCTGTTGTAAGTAGAAAGTTTTCGAGTTCGTTCAGGTACGTTTTTGTTTTAATATCTGAGATGGGCTCGGACACAATACAGCATATATGCGGCGAGCCAGACTGTAGGGAATGTTGGTCTTCGTGTGTTTCGGTTGACACGAGTTAAAGTTTGAGATATTTGTTTTGTGTCATTCGCCTTGTAGAAAATATCCGTATTCCAACTTTTCGTCTTGTTTGTATACAAACACGAATCCAGAAATGGTAGCTTCACGTTATACATATTCAACCGTGAATTTGATGCTCTCGTTTGGAGATTATCAAAACATGGCGTGTAGTTTCTTCAGATCTTCCTCTGGACTTGTTTTCCAGATTGCGGAAGCAATCGATCAAAATATGTATTTGAAGGTCTGTACAAATTCTTCCTTATCTTCTGTACCAAAATGTGTTATACGAATTTCTAGATAGAGTTTCTTTTCAAGGTAGCAATGATCCGAGGGTCGCGTATGTAGGGGCCATCTTGGTTTCCCAACGCTGTTCCTTGAATTTGCTGATACAGTTTATCATCGAAGTGGACAGTGTTTTCTTTCAGCACAAACGTAATTGATTCCATAATGAATTCATGTAAAATGGTCGGGGTGATTAGAATTTGTAAAGTTGTCAATATCCAGAATTCTATTGCTGCACAAGTTCCCGAGTTCAAGTGGGATGCTCGTGTAAAAACTAACACCATCGAAAAAGATCACCAGGAGCGCGTTTTTCATCAATTGTTTCTGGTAGGTGGGTTTAGGAAGTCAAGGTCATCGCGAATGAAAGCTTGGGACATGCCCACAAAGAGGTTACAAGACAATGTCTATGAAATTGCTCAGTCGATGGGTTGGCGATGACGGACCCAGCAACGATTGGACGCAACTTGAGATCTGGTGGAGGCATGTACTTTAATGTAACGGTCGAGTTTTGTTGGAGTATGAACATTTCCTTCACAAGCTTGCGACTTATGTATTTTAGGAAGCGTCCATAGAAGATAGATGTTTTCCACGCGAAATTCTGTAAATATTCTTTTCTCTTTCTTCGTTTGTTTCTTGTCCGAATTTCCTTTAAAGAGTTTTCCGATCTTTTTAAATAATTTTTGTCCATCATAGTTAACATCAGTCAGTTCTGTGGTAATGTTCGTTGTCGGCCAGCATTTCGTGAAACCTTTGCGCGATAAAATTGTTTTGTCCATAATTATCCTTTATACCATCTTCATCAATCGTTTCCACAACGAACTTTTTCTATATATAATATATATTATTATATATATATATATATATATATAATATATAATATATAATATATAATATATAATATATAATATATAATCTATAAAATATATATGATATAGTAATATATATATAATAAAATATATAATAAATCTATAATAAATATATATAATATATATATAAATATGTATATAATATATATATATAATATATAATATAATATATGTAATAAATATATCTATATAGATTACAAAAGAACAGCGGCCACGAACCCCAAAACCAACTATAAACCAAGTTAATAAATTTTCGACTGCATGTGACAGCCTTCGTCAGAAAATGAAATGTTTCTTAAAAAATTTGGGCCGAGGCGGGTTTTGCTCTTTGTCCGTTTACTTAATATCACTTAATCCGTTCTTCCAATGCAGCGCCTTGAAGCCAACATTTTTGGACAACTTTTTAATCGTTTAAAAAATGTTTAAGAAAACATTTCATTTTCTGACGAAGGCTGTCACATGCAGTCGAAAAAAATTTATTAAATCTGTTTATAGTTTGTTTGGGGTCGTGGCCTGTTATTTTGTTATCTATAGATGATGAAATTGGCCGAGGCGGGTTATGGCTCTTTGGTCGTTTTATTTATATATAATATATATTATAATATATATAAAATATATATATATCATAAATCTATATATTATATAATATATATATATATATAATATATACTAAATAATATATATATAATATATATATATATCTATATATATATATAGATATATAGTATATATATAATATATATATATAAATATACTATATATAAAAAAATAAATATAATAATATATAAAATATATATATAATATATATATATATAAAATAAATATATATATGATATATATAATATATATTATATATATATATATAAATATAATATATATAAATATATATATATATATATATATATATATATATATATATATACTATATATAAATATAAATATATATATATATATATATATATATATATATATATATATATATATATATATATATAATATATGTATATATCGTGAAAGTGGTCATATTAACCTCTAAATGATAAAATGCCGCAAACTGTCAGTTTTCACACGCAAAACGCGATCTTCGCCTGAAGATCGCCCTGCGTGAAACTGACAGTTGCGGCTTTTTATCATTTTGAGTTAAGACCAACTTTCACTATATCTTCGCTCTAACCTTTATGGTATTGAGCACCAACAGAAACAAATATCAACATTCGTGTTAGTAATATATATATATATATATAATATATATATATAATATATATTTATTTATAAAATAACATTTCGTAAACGAAAGAGCGGTGATTGGCTAAAAGCCCATGTTTATATAACTGTCTGTAAACATGGTTTTTTATTTTTTTTTTTTTTTTTTTTTATCCCCCTTTTCTTTTCTTTTTTCTTTCTTTTTTTCTTTTCCCTTTTATTTCCTTTTTCCCGCCATTTTTTTATAAAATGGACTGTAAGAACAATCTTTGCTCACAAACAGCTAAAATGTCAATAAATATGATGTTCTGTGACCAGCCAACAAAAAGATAAAACAGAGAAGATTGAAAATGCTTTTTCTTCACAGTTAATAGCGTTTAATGTTCATCTTGAGCCGCCGACGAAACGACTGTTGTCCTAGCGCGAGTAAGGAGAAAGTATATTTTTCATCATTTTAATAACAAAGTCTTATTAACTTATTTCTTTCAAGTGTTATCTCGTGAAAGTTTGAAGAGAACTCGAAATAGCGTGCGTTGAAACACTTGCCCTTACGGGCTCAGTGTTCCCCACTAATCTTCTTTTCTTTAATTTTCCTTTTCTCGTTCTCCCCCAAACTTCCACTCGACTGTTCTCTAAAAACTGTAAGTAAACACGGAAAATGTTTTCTATTTCATAAATATAATATATAATATAAATATATAAAATATAAATATAAATAAAAAAATAAATATATATATATCTAACTAATAGGTATATAAAAATATATATATAAATATATAATATTAAATATATATAAAATAAATATATATATATATACTATAAAAACTATATATATATATATATATATTCAATTATATATAATATATATATATATATATATATATATATATATATATATATATAATATATATATATATATATATATAAATATATATGAATATATAATATATAAAAATATATATAATTAATATATAAATATATATATAAATAAATATATAAAAATAAATATAGAAATAAATATATATAAATATAAATATATAAACATATAAATCAAATATATAAATATAAACATATAAATAAATATCATAAATACATATATAAAAATATATAAAACAATATATATAAATACAATATATATAAATATATATATATAATATATCTAAATAAAAATATATAAAAAGAAATATATATATATAACAAAATATATATATATAAAAATATATATATATATATATAAATATATATATATATATATAATAATATAAATAAAGAGAGTAGTAAAAAAGTAGAGTGCTTGCGTAGACAGTGTTTTGAAAACTATATAGCAAAGTGAAAAGGGGTGGTAAAACTGCCAAAGAATTTTTTAGTAGACGAGTATACTGACGTTTCGAGCGGAGCCCTATCATCATGAGTAAGAACGAGAATTGAAATGCAAATAAATAGGGCCATGATATATATGCCAAAAGGGTGTCACAAGTTAAGAAAGTAGCCCAATCAAATGCACGGGAGATAATCAACAAACTAATAATTAATGAGATGGGAAACGTTTTAGATCATTTGCTATTTTTAAACAGTCGATTCAGCAAGCAGACTGAGGGGGCGGGAGAAATGACAGGATCCAATAATTCAAAAGGGGATTAGGCGATAATATTAGCATAAAGAAACAAAAACTTGAAAAGGAATGAAAGTGCCATACGCGAATAATAAAAAATTAATAATAATAAAGGTTCCAAGCAATACACTACAAATAACAAACAATAAACTTGTAGGAAATTAAATAAAAGAAAAACGTTCGTTAAGGACCGAAGAGGATGTGTGGTGCCCAAGTTTAAAAATGAGACCTCGCTTCTCTTGGTTGCCGCTTGCGGTTAATCTCGTTGCCACCGGAGGAGAGTGGGAAGGATGGCACAGACTTTCATGTCTGAAAACCAAATGGGTTGGAAGCGTGTTGATAATGGCGGGCTACAGGTTTGTCACCATCATTGATCCCTCACGGAAACGAAAGATGTTTCAGGCCCAACCTGTCTGAAGGAAGAGCCGTACGCCCGGTTTCAACGCGATTGATAGGATTTTTAGGGCATTTAATCCGCATGAAATGCAATAAATTTAATGTTTGGTGGGAACCGTGACATTGAAAAAGCATGACGGATTGGTGTGGCGCTCGAATTTGGGGGCCAGTTAATAACTGTAGTGGGATTTGAGAAAACGCACATGTGTTACAGCGGGAACGGAGCCCGCAAGAAAATGGTTCCCGGCTGGTGCCGAGGTAGTTGTTTAAGGGCACTATGTACTAAGGAGTCCACGTACTAAGTCACATTCGTGACTCCTTAGTACATAGTGCCCTTAAACAAAATACCTCGGCACCAGCGGGAACATTTTCTTGCGGCCGTTCCCGCTGTAACACATGCGCGTTTCTCAATCCCACTACAGTTAATTACTGCCCCCCAAATTCGACCACACAATCCGTCATGCTTTTTCATGCACGTCCACCAACATAATTTATTGCATTTCATGCGATAAATGCCCTAAAATCTACATCGGTGAAACTGGGCGACGTCTTTCAGACAGGTTTGCTGAAACATCCTTCGTTCCGTGAGGATCAATGATGGTGACAAACCTGTAGCCCGCCATTTCAACAGCTCCAACCATTTGGTTTCAGACATGAAAGTCTGTGCCATCCTTCCCATCTCCGGTGGCAACGATAACCGCAAGCGGCAAGAGAAGCGTCTCATTTTTAAACTTGGCACCACACATCCTCTTGGTCTTAACGAACGTTTTTTCTTTTATTTAATTTCCTACAAGTTTTTGGTTATTTTAGTTTGCTTGGAACCTTTATTATTATTAATTTTTTATTATTCGCGTATGCACTTTCATTCCTTTTCAAGTTTTTGTTTCTTATGCTAAATATTATCGCCTAATCCCCTTGAATATTGGACCTGTCATTTCTCCCGCCCCCTCAGTCTGCTTGCTGATCGACTGTTAAAAATAGCAAATGATCTAACGTTTCCCATCTCATTAATTATTAGTTTGTTTATCTCCCGTGCATTTGATTGGCTACTTTCTACTTGTGACACCCTTTTGGCATATATATAAGCCCTATTTATTTCATTTCATCTCGTCTTACTCTGATGAAGGGCTCCGCTCGAAACGTCAATATCTCGTCACTAAATTCTTGGCAGTTTACCACCTTTTCACTTTGCTATATATATATATATATATAAATATAATATATATATATATATATATATATATATATATATATATATATATATATATATATATATATATATATATATATATATATATATATATATATATGGGTCCCAAGTCCACAGTTACCATAAAGCCATTATGGTGATAGCCGGTAGGGCACATTGTATACTTTCATGTATATATATATATATATATATATATATATATAGAAAGGATTTATGGTGAAGGAAAATTTCGAGTGTTGGAATACATACATTTTAAGACCAAACCGGGACCAGTTGCGAAAAATGCAACTTCAAGGCCTTCCGGCTGGAATTGAACCCGCAACCCTGCGATGCTAGTGCAGTGCTCTGACCACTGAGCTAAGGCCTTCTGTAGCTCAGTAATAGAGAGACGAAATGTAATGGAGAGACGCGTATATCACGGCTCCGACCATGACCGACTGAGGCAAACGGTGCAACGGGGCGTGCAGGTAGACAATGGTACATGGTGTCAGGTAGACGATGGTTCATGGGGGGTAACGACAAGAGCTCTCCTGCGAAGAGAGATACGCGGTACGGTTCCTCCTACTGATCGAAACAAACGGTATCTCGGGAGGGGAAGTGGGGGAGGGGAGTGGGAGGAGGGGGGGGGGGGGATTTCTGACAAGAACTCTCTTACGGGGACAGACAAGTATCGCGAGGGTAATTACAAGAGTTCACAGTACGCAGTACGGCTCCGACCGTAACTGAACGAGGCAAACGGTGCCTTACGGGGCGTGGATTCCTGACAAGGGTTCTCCAACGTGGAGATACGTAACCCGTTGTCGAACGCGATCGTATATGCGTATAATAACTAGACACCCGCGTCTAGGTCATGGACAGACTGCTCATAACACTCGATGAGCACCGATCATGCCGGGATAAGAGAAACGTATTGGAGATACCTAAACTCTGATAACCAATAACTGTCGTCAGCTATACGGTAAACGTTAAATATATGCTACCGGTTAACTATCACCTGGCAAGCCAGGGAAAGCAAGACACCCGCGTCTGTGCTTGACGATGCAAAAAATGGTCATAACACTCGATAAACAACACACAAGCCCGAGTACGCAACAACGTACGGGGGACACACTAAACGTTGATAACAATTAACGAATAATCTATATGGTACACGTTAAACTATATATGCTACAGGTTAACTATGATAACGGATAACTATCACCTGGCTAGCCAGGGAAAGCATGACACCCGCATCTGTGCTTGACAATGCAAAACCCCAAGAAGTCCCGCAACGTTCTCCCTATTAAGGGATGGGTGGGCGGGAAAGGAGTTCCGACAACGTGTAACGTGTACTGTAGAATAAGGCTTGCCTCAAGCGACCTCGAGGTGTCTCGAGCTTTCGTATATTAATTAGGTATGTGTTTGTATGATTGGTTAATCACCGATGGGATTATATTCCAGGCCCCTGTCCCAATAACCACAACTCCGTTCGTTCTTAATATCATTTATTTCATAAATCTAATTAACAACGTCACGTTCGTCCAGTAACGATGGAGCTCGACCTAGTTACACCTCATGCTTAGTATGTATGTATTATATACATTATATATATACTCTTTTTGGAGGGTCGTAGCGTCCTTGAGAGGTATCGTTGCAATACCCTTGCAATACCCATGCCTGGCGAATGACGTCACCAGGGCAGAGTAAGATCCTGGGTACGAAGTAGTTCGGTCCCAGACTTGCATCCTATCCAGGCCTAGTAATCTACTACGCGCGACTAAGCGGTGTAGTGATGTGGCCACGTAGCCGAGAACCCTCTCCCAAGGTTACACCTCCAGCAGCGCTGGAGCGAGGGCTTCGAGGCCTCCTCCAAACGAGATAAATGCCGTCTGGTAGACGAAATAATTAAACGAGGAACTGTGCTACGGATGCGAGCACAACCGGGGAAGTATGGATGTAGCGTTGATAAGCGTTGCTGAACCACCTAATTAATATTTTGATGAGATGGTCCGGAACGCCCGCATGAGCTGCTGCAGATGTCACGGTGCCGATGCGAAAGCTATGGCTAGAAAACTGGTCTCCTTTTCCGCTAGCAGACACGATGGACCGCATCCACGAGTTGACCAGCAGGGGTGATAATGGTGTACCAGACGATGCGACGAATAGGGGTCCATCAGCGGAACCGCGTCTGACCAGATAACTGTGTAACGCTACGACTGCATGGACAAATCACTTTTCCAGTAGCGCCTATATGGAGGGTTACTCCGTGACGAAACGGGTCGGTTTTTGTCGATTTAATGCAGCAGTAAATGATATACCGGCGGTGTCAATAGTGATATCTGTAATGGACAGGTGTCGGAGTGGATCGTACACCCCGTAGACGTAAACTCGCTGACACGGAGGAATCCAAAAAGGCCAAGCAACATACCGCCCAAAAACATGCAATGATCAAACGAGGAAAGTGACAGTGACAGTGGAATCGTGATCGGGATGCTGCAAAGACGGGGGGACGATGCCGATCGTTTGATGTTGCGCACTACCCGCTGCAGACGAGGGGTGACGACTAGGGGATCCGGGAAACCCCGATCGATGTGTAACGACCGTACGGCTGCCAAGTAGACGGATATCGTAGCTGGTGATACGTTGCGAACACACATGAGCCAAGTAGCGAATAGCATTAACGTCCATTCGTCGGCCGGAAGGGACGATAAACGAGCCAACACACAAAACTGACCAAACAGGCGTTGACCGGCGCTGTACGTGCACGTCGGGTGACAACTTAGTGTTCTCCAACGGGAAGACATGTAAGTGACGGATTCGATATTAGCGAGCTGAGGCCAACGGGACCTTTTTGGGAGCAAGCCATCACGGTTCCCCAACGGGGAGATATGATGGCTTCGACCGTGGCGGGGCCTTATGGGGCAAACCAGAAGGATTCTCCAACGGGGAGACCCGCATGTTACGTCGCCGACCGCGAGCTGAGGTCAACGGGGACTTTTGGGGGCAAGTCGAGACATTTTCTGTATGTTACGGCTCCAACCATAGCGAGCGAGACCAACGAGGCCTTTGTGGACAAGAAACAAGGGTAAGTCACTAAGCAGTGATGACACACACGAGCACCCAGGCATGCCACAATAGTAACATATACATTAGAAAGACATACGTAAAACATGCAATACTCATATTTAGTTATCACCTGGCCAACCATGGAAAGCAAGACTCCCGTGTCTGTGCCCAACAATGCAAATTCACGCCCGTCTAGGACGCTTTTTCTATTATTATGCGTCGGGAAAAGGGGGTGGGAGGGAAGGGGGTGGTGGGAGGGAAGGAGTTCCGCTAACAAACAAGAGAAAGAGAGTGAGCCACAACTCAGGCGAACCTCTAGGTGCCCTGGTCCTGCATAAATTAGGTAAGTGAAGTACGATTGGTCCATGCAACAAGTAGGTGGAGTTACCCCCTCGGATCTTGAACAAATACGACAACTCCGCTTGTTCTTAATCTCATTTATCGCAAAAATTCAATGAAATTGGACTACACACAAGGAAACCGCTCAAACGGTGATATGGACCGTTATGTATTAACGTATTGACGTTATATTATTACACCACGCGATGGTCCGGGGGAGGCGGAAGTTTGAAACGGGCACTGGGTCCTGCGATGAGACCCGGACAGCCCTTTGTATCACATACATGACGTGGATGTTCCATAGGCTACACAGGGGGAGGTCGAACCCACCTGGGTACTCAGGGGCCGAGGTTGTATGGAAATTGTACAATTCCAAGTTAATATGCAACCAATCGATTACGCCGCAGGCCGCCGCGTCCTGACGGAAGGCTTCGTCGTAATCGCGTCAAGCGTGCAACCCAATTGCGTATACATTCGCATGATGCGCAGCTGGTACTGTAATAGGTCCCTAGCACGGTGAGGGAAGGCGGTATAGTCAGGACTATTGTAAAATATACCAAACGCCAGTACCCACTGGACGATGTCCGTAATCTGAAGGAGTATTCGTGTAAGTGGGGAGATGGCTAAGCGGCAATCAAATGGAATCCTCCTAGACAGGGTTGCCGAGCAACGATGCTAGGTCAACGAATAGACCTGCCATGATGGATACCGCTAACTTATGGGGCACACAAGTTTCAAACACAGACCAGTTTAAGCATTGGGCGAAAACCTGGGCCAATAACGATAGACTGATTAAGGGTGGGCAGCGCCCCCGAGGAATAAGCGCGATACTGGGGCCAAGGAAAAGCAGACGGGGTCGTACCTGACATCGGAGCAACAAGGTGGCAACCACGCAGAGTCAGC
Organism: Chrysogorgia sp. JL179-B06; assembly: GCA_035772405.1. NCBI lineage: Eukaryota > Metazoa > Cnidaria > Anthozoa > Scleralcyonacea > Chrysogorgiidae > Chrysogorgia > Chrysogorgia sp. JL179-B06. The sequence goes on from JAYKKM010000346.1 coordinate 10,537, forward strand.
CACGGAGGGTGCTTGTAGGTGCGATAAGGAGCTGCCCTGGTCCTGTGGTCCACATGGAGATGAGAACGTGCCGGTGCTGGGCCAGACGCGACGGCCGATGGCACTCCTGCGACAGAGTTGTATGATTGGTTAATCACCGATGGGATTATATTCCAGGCCCCTGTCCCAATAACCACAACTCCGTTCGTTCTTAATATCATTTATTTCATAAATCCAATAAAATGTCATCCTAATTTACATAAACTTTTTACATAAACAGATACCTCGCATATTTCTGTTTGGTGAGCGTTTAACAAGAAAAATTAAGTAAGAGTTATATAGCATAAAGCCCACTTTCGAGGGATCTAGCTGATTCAGTTTAAGATCGAGGAGGTTTTCCAACAAACTTTTGTCCATTTTATCCACCTTGGACAAAGATTTTCCTAGTTTTTTCCTTCGTGAGTCGGTTTTCTTTGATGTACCGCGAGATGTATCTAGCATACAGCCCTATGAATACTAATTAGATAAGAAATGTAGAAAAAACTAGGAAAATCTTTATCCAAGGTGGAAAAATAAACAAATCTTTGTTGGAAAACCTCCTCAATCATGAAATAAGTCAGTTAATTGCCTCGAACGTCGAGATGTACGCGATATACAGCCCTTTTGATCAGACGCTACGCGTCCTCGGCATATATCCCTCTTCTCGGTATTTTATCTTAGTCGTCTTACTTTGACAAGAGAATACTTCCTCACTGAAAAAGGCAGAATAGATCGTTCAAACTTCGCAGCGTTGACTAGTTTCGAACGGCGAAAGGTAGTAACTTTAATACATGCACGTGATAAAACTTCTATACGTCACAAAGCATCATAAAACTGAACAAATATCTCGACCGATCGACAGAGGGAAATTTACACAAATCAAGATTTCGTTGTCTATACATAGGTCCGCAAAGAGATCTTGGCACGAGGACACAGTAACCCAAGTCAAGATTAGTATGCTGCCTATAGATGGTTGTCCAATACTGTCGCATGTATATACGAGACGTATAATTTCGTGAGTTGTGTTAAACGAGCCGTATATTTACACGAATTGTAATAGTGTATTTGACGAATGGTAACGAATCGTACGATTCGTACGGTATTAACGATTCGTTGAAGAGAACGAACGAATAGTGAATGAGTGACGTGTGCACCTCAGGTATACGATTCGTTTGAGAGAACGGACGAATGGTAAAAAAAATTCACGAAAGTCGTGCGATTCGTACCATTCGTACGGTGTTTACGATTCGTTTGAGAACGAACGAATGGTGAACGACTTAGACTCTGTGCACCTAAGTATAGGGATGTACGAAATTATGTCATACGGCAGCAATAACACAAATTTGATTTTCATTTCATAGGCACTTTAACTACAACAAAATAAACTAGTTTTCCTGTTCAGGATATGCCAACATGCATAATTTAAATTTCGTCACAATTGAAAGGGAATGTCAGAAGAAAGGGGACAAAGAATTTAACTATGTAAAATTGTTTCTTGATTGAAAGCGTGGGTATAGTCTTCCTGTTACGAGTTATAACATATTATTGTCTTTCACAAAAAATCTTTCAAGGCGACGAAAACAAAACATCACTACAGAAACAGAAGGAAAGAAAATTTCGACTCGGAGCTTCTCCTCACATTTGTACCGTTATGTTTCGTGCTATCACAGCCTCGTTTTTAATAGCTACATTTTTAATGGTATTAAAACAGATCTCAGGGACAAGAATGACAAAAGAGCTCTCAAACTACAAATCGTCAGCTATCTTAAGTGTCGAAAGCACGTTGATATGTGCCAAGAGTCGGGAGTCACTGGAAATAATCTGTAGTCTGACGGTAAGAAATACGACTGAATCCACCGATGCTTGGTCGCTCTCCTGGTTAACAGAAGAAAAACGAGTTACCGTAGATACAATAAAAAACAATTCAGTATTAACCTCATATTTAACCGTAAACGTTACGTGGCGACGTCAGAAAATATTTACGTGCGTAGGGAGACGATCGAAGGGGTCAAGGAATAACATCCAAAACGTTTTGGAAAAAAAGATTGTCGTGAGAAGAAAGCCGCATGTAACGTCGTCAATAATTGTTGGACTCAGGTTTTTAGAAAACTTCCCTGTGAATATAGTTGAGGTTTTCTGGAGACCTCCAGTTTACTCTAAAACAACACTGTACACTTTAAAATATTGTGCTGAGAACGGAGAGGAAGACATCGCCCCCGCTTGTCTACGTAACAGTTTACTCAAAGGTCAATGCCGGGTTCGTCGAAGCGATTACTACAACGTGCGAAACACGACCGGCCTGATATGCAAAGCGGCGTTGCCTGTACAGATGGCTAGCGTTTATACCGTGTACAGACTTCGTGTCGTCGTTCAGGATGAATCTGGATGTGAAAGTTTCGGTATCGAACAAAGATTTCAAATCGTATTATGGCGAGACCGCGATGCCAATCCAAACATAACAGAGGTGCTGATGGTCCCTTATCCAGTTAAGAAACTTAATGTGGTCTCAACGAGGCGACGTATAGTCCGAGTCACATGGTCTGATCTTTGGTTTGTAATGAGTGCGAACTCTAGGAAATACAGTATACGCTATAAGTGTCTGAAAAGTAACACTTGGTCTACAACTGAAACCTCTCGAACTACAATTACCTTAACATATAGAGACTTCGATAAGTACCACCCTCATGATCTGTGTGAGTTTTGCGTCGCAGCGAGGCCCTTTGAAAACGCCATCGACTCGCAGCCCGTCTGCGCATCCATTAGACTGCATGAGGAAGTTCCCACCGCTGCTCCAAGGGTAACATGCAGCGGAAATGACTGCGAGACCACAAGTGACGGAATGCAGCGAAACGTGACCATCACCTGGGCACTGCCACCTCGGGAGGACTGGAACGGAGTCCTGACTAAAGTGAATGTAATATACCGAGCCGTCGGCGAGGCCCGCGGTCGAAGACACACCGAGTTTTTGGTAACTAATGCAACGACAGGTGAGACGGTTCTGGCAGCATTGGAGGGAAACAGCAGTTATGTTGTGCAAATGGTGGCTTGCAATAAAGAAGGATGCGGGGGTCTGAGCAACGGTATCAAAATACCAGCTCTGTCAGTGGTGTCTCCAAGAAAACGTTCGCAAACACTCGTACAGGGCGGCGTGATTCCAGTTGTTCTAGTGACATGTATTGGAGGATCAATGCTTATTTTGTTTGCAGCGTATATCATATACATTACCTGGAGTTGGAGACATATACGGGAGAACGAAAGGTTGAGTTTTCTTCCTTCCATCTTTGAACCAAGTATTTACGAACACGTTATGAATCCAGAGGCAGGCAATATGGTGGAATACAGCACATTCAATATGCAAAAACAGCGTGAAAGGGACAATGTCTTGCGCGTTATTTTTAAGGAAGTAGTAACGTAACCCGGGGATGACTAGGACAAAGGAACATGATACGATGTCCTAGACCTTGGCGACAAATTTGACCGGTACTTAGGATGATCTTTTTTTCTCGTATGATTATAAGATGGAACTTAATTCCTGCTAATTTGAGAATGGATGGCCTGAGAAAATAGCAGCCGAGAAGACCCAAGCGGGGTCAGTTACGAAAAAGTAAATTCAAGGACACCTATATATATGTACTAATCTCGTGGCCAAGTTCACGGCAATGGTCCGGTCGCTGCTCTATATAGAAATCCTCTGATCCTGTATGTTCGGCTGTAACGGCGACTGAGCTAGTGAGGCCGTTTCCAAGAGCTTGGTCACGCGCATTGATTCAGCGGTATATATAGAGGTCGTAATACCATGTTTGCCTGAATTTCGTTTGTTCTTATAGGTCTCATTAACAACTAATATACCTCATTAAACTTTATTTCCAAGCTGATACACCTCTATACTGACCTCAAACCGAGTCGCATTAGTTCTAAATACGACCTGTAGGTTTGACCTCAACGGGATTCAAAGTATCTCAAACACGAGGAAACCTTGGCAGAAATTTCGGCAAACATCGTATTACAAGGGAATATCACAAAAAGAGGCATTAGCTTTCTCAAACTCATTAATAATTCATGAATTATCATAGCCAATCCATGAACGTATACCACATCACATGCACGAGTTTTGATTCCCAATGAAACACCGACTACCGGAGAACACCGGAATAGCTAAACCAAATTCAAAATGGCGGCTTTATATTTTCAATAACGCATTTTTACAGTATTATTAAAAGAATAAATTTATTATTATAATGTATTATAAGAATAATATATTTAAGCTGTGGTTCTGGGTCTTTTTTCAAGAATTCACGCGAGGTATATAAGTCTTTGTAAAACACAAATTTAACAGTCTAAAAATTGCCATGGACTATGGAGGGTAACATTTATTTCTGTTACTTTATTTCTAGGGGCTTGGGGGATCCTCAGGGCGGAAAAACAAGTTTAATTATTTTAAAATTGTTTCAAAACACATTTCCTAATATAATACATTCTACTTCAAATAAAAGGAATTACCAAATGAAGAAATCAATTTAAGCAGTGATGGATCCAGCTTGCCTAGGGGGGGGGGGGGAGGTGCTGAGCGAGCGAGGTGAGATCAGGCCCGCGGCATGGGGCGCGACCGAGGCAGAGTGGAGTGCCGCTGAGGGAGCTACGGCAGAGGTCTAGGCCCTATTCTATGTCAAACTATTGTACGTTATCGCGCTATTATCTTATTTTGTCTCTATTTTATTTTTGTTTGACAATTGCCTTGCCAAATCCCCCAAAAATGGATTTGACAAGGCAATTATTGGCACTCCCCCTGCACCCCCTTTGGACAAAGCCAGGGGGTGCGTACCCCCTGTACCCCCCTGTAAATCCAGCACTGAATTTAAGAACATCTACTAACATAGATAGATTAACGGCGAAGGAATTGTTAAGATAATTTTTAAAATGAAAAATTCTCAGACAGTATTTCCGGCATTCTGACAACACTTTTTAGAAATAAATTTACATTATGCAATGCTCAATTACTCAAAATTGTGCGTCCGTTACTCAGTAAAAGGAACATTTAAGTTTTGCTGAGGGGCACAAAATTGATTCATGAACCCCAGCTTATATGATAAAATCCTTTTACGCACAATTTTGAGTAATTGAAGCATTACATAATGCAAATTTATTTCTAACAAGACGCCCGCTAGGCGTTAACTCGGGCTACTTTTAGGGACATGGCGCGCAGGCATGTTAGACAGTTGGAATTATAACTCACTTGGGGTAAATTTTAATGCATTGATTTCCGTAATCAGGCACTGTGCAGCGCTCGTTTAAAGTGGGAAACTTTTAGAAACAAGTTGGGCTAGAAATGAGGACGAAGAAAAACAAGGCGTCTACACGCAGGCTACCCCCCCCCCCCCCAAATCCAGAACACCTGACAATACTATTTTTCCTAATATCTGTTTGAAGGTCTTCGTGTGTCAAAATTTATATAAAAATCAACGGCAAGGTATACGAAACATATCTGTTACGAAATTACATCGGTTTAATGGACATAAAAGCATTAAATCATCGGGTAAACGACGAATAGATCTTGAAGCCATGTCCTTTGATTTTAAAGACGAGTCTCGCTTTAATCGCTTACGCATTTTCTCATATAACATCTGATCTTCACATTTTAAGTAGACGAATCCTACAGCGTTCTATTCGCCAGATTCAAGCTGATCATTTCGATATAGAATTGATTTAAATCGGACAAAAACACAACATTTCATAATGATTAATATTACGGAGTTTCACGGATAAATGTCAACACAGTATAATAATATCCCGATTTACAGCATTTGAGCAACATTTTTCAGCACAATTTCATAACACGTTTAAACATAAGTTTGATCGATTCAATAAAACATGTAAACATAGATTTGATCGAACGGTTGATCGTGGATCAACCCGTTCCGAAATCGCTCGTCATCTTTTAGTGGGTCTACCGCGATCGGCGTCTGCGATTGTAATCATTGTGAGCGTGTTCATCCAGCCACATTTCTTATGAATCTTATCACACTCTGGTTTGAGCGAACACTCGAGCAATGGCGACCAAAGAAGATGACTTGTTTATGACGCAATAATAGACCTTTCCGCATGGGGCAACAGCGCACTCATCCGTGTCGCCTTTTGATTGGCTGTTAAATAAGTTCGTAACGCGTAATGCCATTTGATTGGCCATTAAATAAGTTCGGACAACAAACAGCCAATCAAAAGGAGACAGCATGAGTCTATTGCAATTTACTGACCCGAAAACTAAAACAAATTCAGGAATGCCACCGAAAGCTAGACTCGGCTACCACCACAGGTGGTATCCCGAGTAAAAAGTGTTGTCAGAATGCCGGAAATGCTGTCTGAGAATTTTTCATTTTAAAAATTATCTAACAATTCCTTCGCCGTTAATCTATCTATGTTAGTAGATGTTCTTAAATTGATTTCTTCATTGGATAATTCCTTTTGTTTGAAGTAGAATGTATTATATTAGGAAATGTGTTTTGAAACAATTAAACTTGTTTTTCCGCCCTGAGAACCCCCCCCCCAAGCCCCCCTAGAAATAAAGTAACAGAAATAAATGTTACCCTCCATAGTCCATGGCAATTTATAGACTGTTAGATTGGTGTTTTACAAAGACTTATATACCTCGCGTGAATCCTTGAAAAAGACCCAGGTTTAGCTATTCCGGTGTTCCGGTAGTCAGTGATTTACTACATGCCCCAATGAAAAGCTGTAGGAAATTTCCTAGTGAACTGGATCAGGCATTTCTTAATCTACATATTAAAATAAAATCGCTATAGGAATACTTGTTTGAGAAGCTAGCCGAACACTCGTTTGTCGCAGTGTTTCATCAGGAAAGTACTAGATGTCATCGACCTAAAGCAGGTGCGTCAACAATTTGTCATCCACGTGTCAGCGCTACATTAAATTACCCTTCTGTTGATCTGTTCATTTCTTAGAGGATATGTTGAAGACATTGTTTCTTTCTTTTTCGTAACCAAAATGTGGTTAATACGTCAACTATACAGTCGGGGGTTATAAGGGTTAGGAAGAAACTTAAGGCGGGGGGTTTAGGGTTAGAAAACCCATTGGGCGGGGGTTTAGGATCTAAGTTGTTTTGGGATTAGCAGTTTTATGATGTATATCATCATACAGGTACGTCCGATCGTATGATGTAGAAGACCCACGTTAAAAACGACCGAAAATTTAATGTACCGCTGACACATGAATGACAGATTGATGGCGCACCTGGTTTAAGGTCGAATGAAACACTCGTGTTTGATCTATTACATGAACACCCCGCTCTATTCGGGTCATTTATTTAGTAAAAATCGAGTGGAAGGTAATAGATAATACACTTATTTTTATGGTATTACTATAATGATGTCGGTATATGTAGAGTGGTATATTGAAAAGTCTATATTTCGCACATACACTCCATTCATCGTATTAAGGATGTAAAGCAATGATAGCGGAAAGATACAAGCTGGACGAGTTGCGAAAATACAATTTGGGGAGTGTAAAATGGGGAGTCACTAAATGTACTTAAAGTAAAATCTTACTCAGGTAGTTTAAGGCAAATGCTGCAATCTGATTCGCTACGCTACTCGCTATCTAATTAACAATTAGACAACGAGGGCGAAGCCCGTGTGGACTATCTGTTCTTAATAGTATCAACCAACTGGTGGTCTATTAAAAATCCGGCATTCTGATTGGCTGAGCTACTCACTGTCTATTGGTGATAGACCACTAGTAGCGTTATCCAATCACAAACCTTTTTATGCTGGAATATTCCTATCCTGACCAATCAGAAGCCACGACATATTCACGCTGCACGGCCAAACCTGAAATCTAGTCCAAACATGGCGCCCGCTAAAATTTATATACGAGTGATGAAATCATGAAAACATTGGCCCGAAAGTAATGGCAAATTGTTCAGTTTGACATTTTCGAAAAGGAAAATGAATTCGCTTATGCCTATGGAGTATATTTATACCAAATGTGAAGCAAAGTAATTACAATCTCGTTTTTTGTGAGCGATTGTTTATCATGTGCCATCGAGCAACTCTACATTTTGAATGGGAGACTTCTACAAACAAAAAGGTAAAACTATCTGAAAATTTGGAACAATGTTAGAAAGGTTGTTTATGGTTGATACTAAAACAATTAGACAACTCGCCCTCGTAGTATAATTTCTGAGCTTAAACGAGATTTTTTGGGATCACTTGCCATGGGAAGCAATCTGATTGGCTAACCCGAAACAACTTTTATCCTAACCCTAAATAACCCATCCTAACCCCACCGCCTTACGAGTTTTCTACCTAGCCCCCGTATTTTCATATATGTCATGACTCATGACAGTTCAGCATATCAGTGATGGCAAGAAATCGCAGATGACAATTGACATCTCCTTATTAAATAGTGAGTTAAATACTACAGTAGCCTTAATACCTTGACAAGAGAATCTTTCCTCACTGAAATAGAAGTTAAAATTCGGAAGCACAACCAGGCTTTAAAGGTGCCGTCAAGTCCGTTCTGCGCATGTCCACGTTTCTGTTTACATCGTTTGTTTACATTGCATTATATAAACATTGAACATGAAGTATTGCGGATTTGTTTCCCACGCTTGAGCTTTTCCGCCTAAAAAGCGTGTTATAAGAAGCTGTTCTGTTCCTAAATGTTGATAATATATCAAACTAACACTCGCGCCTTCGCTACCTTTAACAAATACTCGCTTCCGAACTGTCGCAAATCTATTCCGTTAAAGTTTGTTTACATCTGGAGGCCCTCACGCTTGAAATATCGCACATGCTCAGAACGGACTTGACGGCACCTTTAAGCACAGCTACCAGAAGTTCAGCACTAAAGCAGAACACGTTAAACATGACGATTGACGAAAGAAGCTCTTCATAAAATATCGTGGCCCTAGGCCTAGTAGCTAAAGATATTATATTTTGTTTGCACTTTGCGTATGCAGGCCGTTGGCGAGTTCCGAACATTTGATTCGGATAGTTTCCGCATCCGGCGATTATACGAACATCTACGAGTTACGTCATAAATCGAGCGTGATTCAGTACAGTAACGTCGATCGACTATACATAGTTCCGCGGAGAGGTCTGGGTACGACACACAGCAACCCAAGTCAACCTACGGCAGCAATTTGATCCTCTATGCTATAGAAAATTTCCAGCATAATTCTGCTGACATGCCTGACCTGAACACTGCTCCAATCTCGTACCCACTGCTCCTGTGTCAGTCCAGAGGCAGCATTTCACTTCTGATAAGAACTCCCAGTTAGATGGCAGTATTGGGGGGGGGGGGTGTTCAAATAGGTACCCGTAACATTTCAGTCTAAGAAATCTATTATTACAGTATAACAGCAGTATAGTTGAATTAGACAAGGTAAAAGTTACGGGGCCCCATTGATAACTGATAACCATATATTCACATTAATTGTTTCACACAAAGCATTATAATTTTTGGGGTAAGTGGCACTTGAAATCTACATTGACAAGAAGTGACAGGAAGAGTTGGCAAACAAAAGATGGCAAACAAAAAACCGGTTTTATCGCTTCTGTTTTCGGTTTTTCTTAAAACAACCAAGCCTAGTTTTCGTATCTGAATTGATGATATTCCAAAATAGCACTCTTTACGGGGTACTCCAGCCAAAATACAAATGAGGTACACATGAAAGATCTTACTGACTTTAGTTTAGTTTATTCCCAAAGTTTCAGCTTTCCTATCAGATTAATAAGGCTAGTTGAAGTTGAAAATTTCAGGATTTTGACGCAACATTCTTTTGAAAATATGACATTATTGAGTGATTCTTTATCAGCAGACAGCAGTGGAGTTGTATTGATAGCGATCACATAGTGATAGCGTGTTGTGAGTTCTCTTTGGATGAAAATTAGTGGAATTAAATTATTTAGTTCCTCATGCGGGAAAGTAAAGGAAGGAGCTTCTTAGGTATAATATACGAGATAGAGGCACTCAGTGACATCATATTTGGGAAACAATATGGCGTCGAAATTGGACAAACTCTCCAACCTTTTTTCTTCACAATAGTCTCGTCTTGTTATTGAATCGAATCTTCGGTTTTCAGGATGTCATTATTTTTCGGAATATGCTTTGTTTTATATCTTCTAAACTTAATTGATTGGAGTACCCTTTAAAGATAATATTTGAGACCATTTTGTAATCAATTGGTACCATCTTATTTAATATTGGCAGGCTTCGCATGCAATGTAAAAAGACGCTAAGGACAAACCAATTTAATTTTCACAGCACAGATTTATTTTGATTAAAAAATATAAAGGTGGGTATTCTAAAAGTTACATTTTATTTATTACTTCTTCAACGACAGCCTACAAACATTTTTGATTCCCAAACCAGAAATATAGTCTTACAAGTGTATTTCCTCGCAATCTACAAATAACGACACCCTGACAAAAAAGGATGAATTGTTTCTGTCTATGTATCTTCTGTGTAATGGAATGTGCCTGCTCCCTGTCCAAAACCGTAGCCTTTAGCACCAATTGCTTTTGAGTAATGAGCCTTGCAGTAGAGCTGACCTGTGATAAGGAAAATTCGAAGATTATCACATGGCACACAAAACTTAAACAAAACGTTTTGGTGGGGGGTTAGGGTAGGAAAACCCATTTGGGAAAATCCTAGGGATGTCCAATCGTATGATATATATCATTGTACGAAATGAAAGAATGTAAGCCAATAGTTTGAAATTTACAGTTCGAATTTGCCTGCTAATTTATGATGCGTATTTCTACATAGTTTAGCAATAATCAACCCATATTCCAAGTTCACCAGGGCTGCAATGTTGGGGGAGGCTGTAATGACTGCACCTGCTGTACATTTCATTGTAAAACATACATGTGGATCAAACCATAGTGGTGGTACAAGTACATAAATAAAATGTTATGACGTTTTATGACGCTCAGTTGAATACACTGCTATTGAATATTTGTTATTGATGTTGCTAGTATCTTTGGTAATATTCATTTGTGACTCTCATTTAGTTTGGTTTTTCAGCTACAGTATAAATCCAACACAATTATTGTAATTGAGTTCAGTGAGATGATGTGTTGCAACAACATAGACGATATTACACTCCTATTGTTACAAACAATTTCAGTGCACAATCTGTATAATATGTTGTTCTATTAATCTGTAGTTATCGGTAACATAAATACTGTCATTTTGCACTGTTAAAAATTTGATTCAAGAATGTTATATTTTGCTGAAAAGTGCCCTCAAAATGCACGAAATGCCGTTTTAGAGACCCAAAATTCGACATGTTCCCAAATTGGACACCCTATTTTATGATCCTGGCTATAAACCTGTGTCCAGTGTCCCTCCAGCATCAGGAGACACATATGCAGTGTACACTCATTGCCTATTTTAGACAATGTTGCCACACAAAGGGAAACTGCCTCAGCTGGTATGAAGAGCAATGGGTTTCCAACATTCAGAATCACCATACAATTATTGGGACAATGTTAGGTTTATTTTAATAATTTGAAGAAATACAGTAAACCATTGCCAACTCTTAATAGTACACAGCACGAAATGAGTATGAGACTCATCAAGAAAATAACGTACTGTATAGGTAATTAAGGGATAACCATCGTCACTTAACATTTTGAGAATTTGGTAGCCTGAAATGCAGGCTATTGGGGTTGGGGAGGCAACACGCATATTTCTATTGGTCATAATCTGATTGACATTCAGATTTAATGATTTATGCCCTCAGCGATGTTGCCGACAACTCCCTGATTCTCAGCTATGCATGTCAGCCTATGTTTGTCATCTTTGACACAAAGTCCTAATACCTTTCACTGGCGCATGGCTCAGTCAAAGTTCCTTTCCATTATTGATATAGTCTTGTATTATATTGGTATTTACAGGAGATCTTGAATTCTGTTTTGGATCTCCTTATACAGTACATTCAATTATATAATTATTATTAATTGATATGTCATTAAATTTCAATAAATTCAAATTAAATTCAAAATAAAGAAAATGTTAACTCAAGAGAGTTTTAATACTGGACCGTCCCAAAATGAGCAACAAGGTTTTTTGTTGAAACACTTGTATTACCAAACTGTACTTTAAGATGCTTTTTTATGACATTATTCTGCTAAGTTGGCCAAAAAAACCAATGATGCACAGATGTCAAATGACTTCCAAAAGTGTGCGAGTGGTCTCCCAAAACGTTTGAACGGTCTGGTGATAATATATACCAAAGGAATTCAAACTAGTCCGCTCTTTGCATGTCAACGATTCTGTTTACATTATTTGTTTACATGCCATTAATATAGAAACTAAATGTAAATCGTCATGTGGCGCCACCTGAAGCCCGTGGGCGACTGACAAGAACGCGCGGGAATACAGCAATCGTGCATCGTTTGTGATAAATAAAATATAGTACCAATCGTATTGTCCAGTGTCCCTCTTATCTTGTGTGGCAGTTACACAGGCATTGCCTACTGCTACATATTCTGGAGCCCGATAGGGGACCGTTTAACGAATAGCGATAAACACGAGTACTAAAGACAAGGCAACAATACATATTAATCATGGAGTTGTCAGTTGAAGAAAAGATCACGATTGAAGAAAACCGCATCAGAAAAGTATTGGAAAAAAACAGATGGCCCAACTGAGACAGAGTTGGATAGCGAATACAAAAATCGATACAAAAGCGCCATGAAATCCTTCGAAGGAGAGTTTAGGAGTTTGGAGGCGTTCCTTAAATACCGTGTCAAAGCAACTGTAAACAATGTCAATGGGACACCTTCAACAATAAATCATTCGTCTGCCTCCCAGCCACTCCATATGGTTTCGCGGCCGCAGTTCTCGCAATTTTTTTGTTTTGGTGAAGTCGACAAATCGAAAGGCGTCCCTTACCGTGTGTGGCGGTTTGAAGTGAACTCTGCTATTCATGGTGGATTGTACACAAATCAAGTTATAGCCGAGCAGATTCGCCGCTCGCTACAAGGCGAAGCAAAGACCAAACTAGTGGGTTTGGGCACCGAGTCAGAGTCACAAACGATTCTAGAGAAATTAGACCAGTTCTATAGTGGTGTTGGTGCTGCTACTGGAGACGAAATACTCGCTGAAGCGTACCTGTTTCGACAGCGGGAAAACGAAGAAGTCGCGGCGTTTGCTTCACGGTTGGATAATTGACCACGTTCGAATGGCAAAGTCCAGAGGAACTGAACTTCTCCCGGACGAAGATGCCGTCGAAAGACAACTACGCATGTTGTTTTGGCAAGGAATTAGCGAACCGATCAAGGATAAAGCCAGACATCGAAAGGATAACTGCAATACGTTCGCTAAATTGATCACGGCGGCTAGATATGGCGAGAAGTAGCTGTCCTCGTTCCAGTCCCCCAATCGAGTAGCGCGGGCAAATCAAATTACGAAATCGGAGGCCGTTGTGCAACAACCAAAGCAGTCGCAAGGCAACGTGGAGCCAGCCTGGGTGACGGAAGTGTACTCGTTGGCCAGATATGTCAGGGAGCTTATGAAAAACCGAAGATTGCCGACAAGGTCCAAGGAAAGCAAAATAGAGGGAAAGAGTGTGGCATCAGAAGTGCCTATTACCTGCTGTCGCTGTGGTCAAACAGGCCATATACAAGTTGGTTGTCGAAATCCTCCAAAACCAGGATATAAATGGTCGGGAAACGACCTTTGCCATGGAGCAACCAGAGGTCTTGAAATCTCCACCGCCCCAGTCCAACCAATTGGCATCGGTATTAAAGGAACTTATTGGTGAGCCGAACGAAGCGGTCACAATTGTTAACGGACACGCCTGCATAGGGCTGTTAGACACTGGCAGTCAGATAACATCAATAGCTGAGTCGTTCCACAAGAAGCACCTTCGTAATTGCACCGTCAAATCGTTAGATGACCTGGTTCGTGTGGTTGGTGCAGGTGGCCAGGACGTCCCGTTTCTTGGTTACACAACCGTAAAGATCCAGTTTCCATTTGAAGATGTCGTGCGTCGGCATCGATAACTCGTTTCGACACGCTTGTCTTGGTGGTCACGGACAACGAGTACAACCAGCGTGTGCCATTAATTGTTGGTACGAATTTAGTCCGACAATGCAAGCAACGTTGCGAATTGGAAGGCGGGAAAAGATTCCTTCAAACCAAACAAACGTATTCTGCATGGCAAAGAGCCTACAAATCTATATGCCACCAAGAAAAGTGTTTTCTGAAAGGTTCGTCAGGAATTAAAGTACAGTCAACAAGCAAACATCATATCACGATCGGATCGTGTCAAACGAGAACTGTCATGTGCTTGGTGAATGCTACCCTGGAGACACCAACTGATGTGCTGTTGGAAACTAGAATGCAAAGTCACCCAGGACTGGTTGTTACCCGAGGAGGACTCGTCACCCTGCCCCCAGGCGTTGCAAAATTCAGAATTCCTGTGGAAGTTACCAATAACAACAACAAACCTGTCACCATCTGCCCAAAGTCTGTAATAACTTGGGCTCAATTGGCAAACGAAGTCAATAATTTGGCTCCAACCGAAAGTAAAGCAACAAATGTGTGTGGAACACTGAATAGTATGTTCGATCTGGATAAGACACACTTAACAGAAGCACAAAGGGAACAGGCTCGAAAACTCCTCGCCAAGATGTCGTATGTATTCGCTAAAGACGATAAAGACCTAGGCCAAACCGAAGCCGAGCGCCACGAAATACACCTGAAAGACGATGTCCCAACCAGAGAACCATACCGCAGGATACCCCCGGCCAGCTGGAAGAGTTTCGAACTGCCTTGATGGACCTTTTGGAAGCAGGAGTCCTTAAAGAATCCAAAAGTCCATACGCTGCACCTGTCGTCCTGGTTAGAAAAAAAGATGGCAGTTTGAGAATCTGTGTCGACTACAGGAAAATTAACGCAAAGACAATCAGAGACTCCTACCCTATTCCTAGGATAACAGAGACCCTAGAAGCTTTGCAAGGTGCCCGATGTTTCGGTTCCCTCGATCTACAGAGTGGCTATCTTCAAGTGAAAGTTGCAAAACGAGATAGACACAAAACAGCAGTAACAACACCATTTGGGTTGTATGAATACAACCGGATGCCGTTTGGTCTCACCAACGCCCCGGCAACTTTCCAGCGCTTGATAGAACAGTGTCTGCATGGCCTGAACCTAAAGATCTGCCTGGCATATTTGGATGACGTGATTGTGTTTGCAAAGAGCTTTGACGAAATGCTAGAGCGTTTAGAGATCGTGCTAGAAAGACTGGGCAACTATGGACTCAAACTGAAGGTTTCCAAGTGCAACCTCTTCCAAACTGAGTTAGCTTACCTTGGCCATGTAGTATCCGAGCATGGAGTGGCACCTGACCCTAGCAAGATATCGTCGTTGAAGAAGTGGTTAGAGCATCCACCACAAACCGTGAAAGATCTTCAAACCTTCGTGGGGTTTGCAGGGTACTACCGGTCGTTCATCGAAGGTTTCGCGAAGATAGCTGCGCCTCTCCACCATCTGATCAAAGGTCCGGAGGTAAAGAGTATCCAGAAAAGTCGTAGAGAGCCGTTCCAGTGGTTGAAAGAATGTCAAGTGGCTTTTGAAACATTAATCGAAAGATTGTCATCGTACCCTATCTTGGCTTTTCCTGACTTCACCATCCCATTCATCCTTCACACGGATGCATCTGGCTACGGACTCGGTGGTGCACTGTACCAAGTACAAGACGGCAAACCAAGAGTCATAGCGTATGGAAGCCGCTCCCTCAGTGTCGCGGAGGGACGTTACTCGGCTTACCGACGGGAATTCCTCGCCTTAAAGTGGTCAGTGACTGAGAAGTTCAAGCAATATCTTTACGGGAATAAGTTCCACATCGTGACGGACAGTAATCCCCTCACTTACCTTTTGTCATCCGCTAAACTGAGTGCAACCGATCATCGCTGGCTCTCTGGTTTATCTGCTTACGACTTCACTATAACGTATCGACCTGGGAAAGTAAGCTGTGATGCTGATGGTCTGTCGAGGATGCCACAAGAGATACCAAGCCAGAAAGAGAACATCGCCTCGGATCTTGACTGTATCAAACCTCTCCTAGAAAAGCTCTACAAGTTGGAAACAGACTCGACAGCTTTCTGTTCCGATGAGGAGTTTCGAGCAATCTGCGACTACCACTCGGTTGATAAACCCTTCGAAAGCAAGATGTCCATTCCCATCATTGAAGCAGTCTCGATGTATGCGAATGCCGTGCCAGAATATTTGTCCCAGCCTCCACACTGTCGAGCACAAACAAGTCTTTCAACAATGGCGAGTGACTGGGCGAAACTGCAACGACTTCGCATTGAACAAGGAGTATACTGTTCCGGCGACGAGTGATAGACGAAGAAGAAACCCTCCAGTTAGTGTTGCTAAATTCATTGCACCAAACAGCCTTAAAAGGTCTACATGACGATGTAGGCCACCTCGGAAAAGACAAGACGGTTGAATTGGTATCGCAGCGTTTCTATTGGCCTGGTTTATCTTCAACAGTGGAAGCATACATCAAGAATTGCGAGAGGTGCATCAAGCGAAAGTCTCCAGATCCACCGCGTTCGCCATTGGTACACATCGTAGCCACGGAGCCTATGGATCTCCTGGCTATCGATTATCTAACACTCGAGAGAGGTAAAGGTGGATTCGAAAACGTCCTCGTCATAACTGATAGCTTCACTAAGTATGCATGGGCATTCCCAACTCGGAATCAGAAAGCACCAACTGTCGCTAAGGTCCTGTGGGAAAAGGTTCTGGCGAATTTTGGTTTTCCTCGCAGACTCCATTCTGACCAAGGACGCGATTTTGAGTCGAAGCTGATCAAAGATCTCTGCAAGATAACTGGGATAGAAAAGACACGAACTACGCCTTACCACCCTCAAGGTAACGGCCAGACCGAACGTTTCAATCGGACCCTGCTTAACATGCTCGGCACCCTCGATTGCGACAAGAAATCAGATTGGCCAGACTATATAGCACCATTGGTGCACGCCTACAACTGTTCGAAACACGCCTCAACGGGATACTCTCCTTATTTCCTAATGTATGGCCGATGTCCACGACTGCCAATCGATATCACGCTTGGAATACCGACTAAGACGGACAACGTACGTCCCTACGCAGCCTACGCCGAAAATCTGAAAGAACGTCTGACACATGCCTACGATCTTGCCTCCAAAGGATCAGCCAGAAAAGCTGCGTCTAACAAAAAATATATAACGTTGGAATACAGGACGCCACCTTACTACCCGGTGACCGAGTCTTAGCTAGAAACCTCAGCAACAGAGGAAAACACAAGTTTCAGGACCGCTGGGAGGACGTTCCCTACATTGTGCTTCGCCGAGCGAGAAACCTTCCTGAATACGTGGTCCAGCAAGAAGGTGGTGATAAAAGACGCACACTTCATCGCAACCTCCTCCTACCATATAATCTTCCTGCCAAACAACATGTCAACATGATCAAATCAAACAAAGACAAGCTCATCCTCGCAGAGACGTCAACCTGCAGTCATATCCCACACCTACGAGCGATAGCGAAGATAACTGCTTAGAGGAAGAAGACCCCGTACACTATTTTCTCACAGAAGAACTCAACGATGACGTAGAGATTTGTGAGCACATAGAAATAGAGATCCAACCTCCAGCGGAAGCTCAACCTGAAGTTGCCGAACAAGGGACAGATAATGATAACACCTTTGAAAGCCATAATGACGACCAGCAAAGAGAAGCTGATGTTCCACGTCGAGAGATGTCAAGGACTACACGATCAGGACGTCTATCAAAGCCGCCCTCCCGTCTTGGACATGACCCCATCTGGACACAGAAAGCGTCTGTCCTGTTATCATTAGTTACACCCACTAATTATGATTTGATCAAGGACGTTCTTGAGAATTGGTTGTCGATATCATATCGAACAATTTAACATTTTTCAAAAATGTAGTTTAAGGGTTAATCCTCTCATTTTCATATTAGTATATTGTGTTGGTCCCACGCTGCCCTAGATTAGAATTTAGAACTTCGGGACGTAGTTCCACCCTAGGAGGGGCATGTGTACTAGACCGGAAGTGACAGACCGAAATGTAAATCGTCATGTGGCGCCACCGGAAGCCCGTGGGCGACTGACAAGAACGCGCGGGAATACAGCAATCGTGCATCGTTTGTGATAAATAAAATATAGTACCAATCGTATTGTCCAGTGTCCCTCTTATCTTGTGTGGCAGTTACACAGGCATTGCCTACTGCTACACACGCTTGAGATTTATATGCTATAGCTATTTTGTAATTTTTTCTCTTCGAGTACGTACATGCGCAGTGTTCTTTTAATCCGAGTTATATTTATGGTTTATTTTAGCAAATTTTTCGGCAAATTTTCCCTTAGCCTTTTTATCATCACTTTTGGTCTACAAATTGTGTAGTAGTCCTCATTTGGTAACTTTGTGGCAAAATTGTGTACTAGTGTCGAGTTGTCATCAAACATTCTTATCCATGCCGTCAAGCAGTTGTCATGTCTCTTTCTGGAAATTTGTATGTAGACTACTGTATATAGCTTGCAATGAAAATTAATTCATAAATTTGATTGGACGAAGCAGTTAAAGTGCATATAAGCCCTACAGGGTTTTTAGTTATTCGTGTAGACCACGAAAAATGACCTAATAAAGTATTTTACAGTTTTTGATTTGGTCCTTTCGTTTCCGAGATATTGCTCTTCAAACATAGCCATTTGGCGTTGTTTGCCGAAAAAGCCGCGCGTGAGAGAGTCCTGGTACTCGGGGACGGATTAGATTTCACAAACAAGGAATACATAGCGTTTTGGACAACAACAAGTTCAAAAGATCATATATCAAGTGAAATCGCCGCGATATCACGCTCAAATTCAGACTCAAATGAGTATGAAAGCCCATTGTCTAGTTCAGATAATATAATCGAGGAAGAAACTGAACTATCGGGGAAATATGAGGACGAGTCTGATGACTGTTTCATGGACGCCTACGCTTATGAGCCGTTGGCTGACGAAGAATGGCTTGCCGCGTATGAAAGAAGAAGGGAGGAGGACAAAAAACACTTGGAACAACTTACTCGAAGGTGGAATGGTGCTGAATCCGTCAAATCTTGGTACGTTCATTGCGCCATATTTGTCATATATTTCATCAATTTATTTTATGTACAGTATGGTATGGGTTTATTGGTTTATTGTATAGCCTATAGTATAGGTGCAAGTGTGGGAACTGTAATGTCGTTGTAACTGTAAAACCCTAGGGAAATGTTCGACTGTTTCGTGCATAACTTGAACATCCTGGCTTTGGAGTTTGGTCCTGTTTATCTCAACAGATGGAGTTTGAACACTTTTCAGACACGAGACGAGACGTCGATACAATCAAAATATCAAAAGAAAAGGTAATATGAGAGGCCAAACTATTAAAATATTTAGCAAACAACCTTGTCAATATCAAACTAAACATAGACAATATTTAATTTTACCATTCCATTTTATAATAGGTGTCTATGTGTAGTTTAATATTGACAAGGTTGTTTGCTAAATATTTTAACATACTTTGGCCTCTCATATTACGTCCATTTCGTGTCTGAAAAGTGTTTGCCGCTAACTCCAAACTTCATCTGTTGAGACAAACAGGACCAAAGCCAGGATCTTCAGTCATGCACGGAGGCTGTTAACCTACGACTTCAATCAGTTTAGTGTCGCTCAAAACAGTCGAACATTTCTTATTTCTGTGCAGCAACAACATTCCGTAGGGTTTTACAGTTACAACGACATCAATACAGTTCTCCCACTAGTTGCACTTGCACCTATACTGCAGGCTATACAATAAACCCATACCATACTGTACATAAAATAAATTAATGAAAGATATGACCAATATGGCGCAATGAACGTACCAAGATTTGACGGATTCAGCACCATTCCACCTTCGAGTAAGTTGTTCCAAGTGTTTTTTGTCCTCCTCCCTTCTTCTTTCATACGCGGCAAGCCATCCCATGTCAGAATCTTGCCAAGATCTTGCAAGATCTTGCAAGATCCTGTAAGATCTCATAAGATCTTGTGAAATCTTATAAGATTCCAAGAAAAATCTTATAAGAAAAATCTTGTAAGATCTTACAAGATCTTACAAGATATCTCGTAAGATCTTGTAAGATCTTGTGAAATCTTATAAGATCCCAAGAAAATCTTATAAGAAAAATCTTGTAAGATCTTATACGATATCTCGTAAGATCTTGTAAGATCTTGTGAAATCTTATAAGATCCCAAGAAAATCTTATAAGAAAAATCTTGTAAGATCTTATAAGATATCTCGTAAGATCTTGTAAGATATTGTGAAATCTTATAAGATCCCAAGAAAATCTTATAAGAAAAATCTTGTAAGATCTTATAAGATATCTCGTAAGATCTTGTAAGATATTGTGAAATCTTATAAGATCCCAAGAAAAATCTTATAAGAAAAATCTTGTAAGATCTTGTAAGATCTCGGAAGATATCTTGTAAGATATTGTGAAATCTTATAAGATTCTAAGAAAAATCAAATAAGAAAAATCTTGTAAGATCTTATAAGATCTCGGGTGATATCTTGTAAGATCTCTTGATTCTTCTTTTTTTTTTGCCATGTTTTTGCCGGGCTTTTCGCGAGTTCGATGTGCGAATAGCATAACAGTTATCGCCGTCAACTAGTATGGTAAAATCCGAACGTATTTTCATGTCAGGTTTCCATATAATGGCTGCGACCGTTCAAAAATATAGTCATTGATCATCATCGGAAACACGCTTTTAGTGATATAATTTTGCGCCACACATTGATGTGTGACCCAGGGGTTTGAAGTGTAAAAAAAAAATTAAATATAACGAAGATGCAAGGAACTGTGCGAAAGTTCTGTAGTGTTTTGAACTTCCGAATGATTTTGAAGTTAGGTTTTTATAATGGTAAATGTCATTTTTGACAGTTTCAGTTGATTTGTAAACCGATAGAAACAAAAGATCCAATCGTTTCCGCACAGCGTCCCACCAAAACACACCTTGTGTCATGCCACATGTCTAAGTTGATTCAGTCAGTGCTTGTTTGAAGTTTGAACGTCTTCCGAGGGCGCGACCGTTTTAAATCCAAACTGGAAAACATACACGGATGGGTAAGTAAAAATCCTATATCACTTTACCACTTTGGCGGCAGTTTTAAAAGCTGTGAAAAATAATTGGTATTTATTCCATTTAGTCGCTTTAGACTTTAGTCACATTATCAAATCCCCGCACGAAAAGGGTAAAGATATGAGCAGCGTATATCCTTGTGTTTTCCTTCATATAGAAGCAGAAATTGCAAAAGAGTGGTTCTTTGTATTTTTGAAGATGAACATAGATATAGTATCATATCGCAGGACTTTGTGAAGCGGGGAGACGATGAACAGTTGGCGGTTGGTGGGTAAAACATGGAAAGAAGATACACACGGGTAAACTTGTGAGCCAAGGTAGGTAGCCTTCTCTTCATGCGTTCTATTTCAGTGACTATCCAAGAAAGCACGCGGCAGCCTGAACTGTGAGTCTGTGGTTGCACGGAACAACAAATAAAAAATCACGCTCGCGTGAACTGCGTATAGTTTGCGGCCCCGATTTACATTTCGTGTTATACTAAACGTTGGAGATTTTATAGGCGACATTTATTGGGAACATATCCACGTTCTGTAATAAAACAAGGATGCTGACTGAAACTCGCAAAATGGTCGTCTGAATGGTCGA
The DNA here is from genome assembly GCA_035772405.1 of Chrysogorgia sp. JL179-B06. NCBI lineage: Eukaryota > Metazoa > Cnidaria > Anthozoa > Scleralcyonacea > Chrysogorgiidae > Chrysogorgia > Chrysogorgia sp. JL179-B06. The sequence continues at coordinate 32,317 of JAYKKM010000346.1, forward strand.
ACAATTTTTGTTTTTCCACAAATTAAAATACGAGTCTAACTGGGCCTAATGCTTAGTGAAAATCATATGTTTCTTAATATAGTTTTAAACATCACATGTGTAGCGAAAGCAGGACAGCCATGTTTCTGCTTAAAGTTTTAACTACGAAGCGCGCGGATCAGTTACATGTGCTGACATTCATGCAGTGTTGTGTTGTGTCTCTTATATATTACGCTTGAGGAATTCGAGGGTTTAAAAAACGTTCGGTTTACAACTTATAAAGTTAGTATATCTTCTATTTTCGTAAAATCTTTCAGAATATCGCCTTTAGTAACATAGCGTTTGGCTTAGAGTGAAAATATATGGCCCTTATGGAATTTTACCAACGAAATTATTAAAAGTTGACAGCAAAATGAATGCGGCGTTCTTATATGTATCAAGTCGAGAGTCGAAACTAAAAAGTCGAGAATAAACTTCGAATTAAAAAATCCGTTAAATACCATTTAAACATGTTGCTTTATTCCAATCCTAGCCCAAGATATATTTTTAAAAACACCAGATAAAAGATACTAGTAGCAGCTGGCCATTATGAAGTGCCGCTGGAATTCTATCAGACATTGTCATTGACATTTCACAGATGCACGGAATTACTCCATAATATATAGTATATGTTACTTTTAATATATATGTTACTTTTGGACTTTTGTTATCACTAATGGTTTTAAATTCGAAAATTATTCTCGACTTGTGAGTTTCGGCTTTCGACTTGATCCATGTAACGCTGGTGTAAATCGCGGCATTTCCTTTTGCTGTCAACATGTTTTTACCCCACAGCTGTGCTGCAGGCGATATTAAAATTAAAATAGATTTAAGCCTTCCTTGTGGACTGCGCCACAGGTATACACATAGGTACATGATTGTACAGTATTAGACTGTAGGGCTACAGGTTTATTATGGGGGTTTATTATTATTGTTTATTATTGTTTATTATTATTATTGTTTATTATTATTATTATTATTATTATTATCATTATTATTATTATTATTATTATTATTGGGGGGTTAGTGGGTTTATTATAGGGGGTTATTATTATTAGGCGTTAGGATTATGGTTAGAACCTGGTTTAGGTTGATGGGACCTGGTTGTAGTTGCATATATAATAATAAACTACTATAGTCTATATAAACATGATGTACCTACCCATTTACCCCTGAGTGATGCTCCGTGGCACAGTCCACAAGGAACACAGGCTCTGGGAACGAGATTACATAGTCCCAATGGAGTGCGCAAAAGACCCTGTGTGCATTAAATATTTTGCCACGACTATTTAGTGAAGAGGAGGTAGCTGACGGAACTCTTGAATTGTCCAAGAAGTCTAAGAGGACCCTCTTGGACAAAGAAAAAACCAATAAGTTGTTTGGTATGTGCAGTACAATGAGTAAAACATTCCCAGTGCTTGTTCAGGCTCCCTTGTCACCTTATAAATCTCACTGTAAACTACATGTACTGTATATTGTGCAACAAAACATCAAATAAAAAATACCAAACAACATACAAAATAAGAATTATGGCTTCATTGACATGATAACCTGCAAATGCAAATTCGATTAGACTTTCAGAACAGTTAATTGAAGCAATAAAATTGACAAGTAACTGCTTTCTTATCTGATTATTTTATAGACCTACTCCGAATAAAATACGGCGAACGTACGTTCACAAAAATCACCAATAAGTCATTGCCTGCAATAAAAAATGCAGGGATGCTAAGAGAAGAATGGAAAATAAGTGTTCCAAGAAAATTGCAACTGAGTCATTTGATACATTTTATAATTCAGTTTTAAGTTGATTTTATAACATTACATATCAAACTATACATGTAGAAGTAATATTTGTCTTTCGTATATATATTCTGTAATTTAATTAACAATTGCACCTAGAATAAATGGGATTTTTTTCAATGATACTATATCTTGCATTTGTTTTTGTTTTGTTTTAAATATGGATCTAATTGTATAATTTTGTAAGATCTTGTATAATCTTATAAGATCTTGTATGATCTTGTATGATCTTGTAAAATCTTGTAAGATCTTGTATGATCTTTTAAGATTATGTATGATCTTATAAGATCTTGTATGATTTTATAAGATCTTGTAAGATCTTGTATGATCTTGTAAGATCATGTATGATCTTTTAAGATCTTGTATGATCTTATAAGATCTTGTATGATCTTGTAAAATCTTGTATGATCTTATAAGATCTTGTAAAATCTTTTAAGATCTTGTACGATCTTATAAAATCTTGTAAGATCTTGTAAAATCTTTTAAGATCTTGTATGATCTTATAAGATCTTGTATGATCTTATAGAATCGCGCAAGATCTTATCTGGTATTATAATAGCTTATAAAGATTGTTTAAGATCTTGTTATATCATGTAAGATCTTGTAAGATTGTGTAAGATCTTGCAAGATTTTAAATAAGATCTTGCAAGATACATAGGAAAACTTGCATGATCTTGCAAGTACTTGCAAGATTCTTGTAAGATCTTATATAAGATCTTACAAGAATCTTATAAGATCTTACAAGATCTTACACAAGATTTCTACATGGGATTCTTCGTCAGCCAACGGCTCATCAGCGTAGGCGTCCATGAAACAGTCATCAGACTCGTCCTCATATTTCGCCGATAGTTCAGTTTCTTCCTCGATTATATTATCTGAACTAGACAATGGGCTTTCATACTTATTTGAGTCTGAATTTGAGTGTGATATCGCGGCGATTTCACTTGATATATGATCTTTTGAACTTGTTGTTGTCCAAAACGTTATGTATTCCTTGTTTGTGAAATCTAATCCGTCCCCGAGTACCAGGACTCTCTCACGCGCGGCTTTCAACGCCAAATGGCTATGTTTGAAGAGCAATATCTCGGAAACGAAAGGACCAGATCCAAAACTGTAAAATACTTTATCAGGTCATTTTTTGTGGTCTACACGAATAACTGAAAATCCCGTAGGGCTTATGTGCACTTTAATAGTTCATTAATTTATACGCATATAATTAATAGTAGGCAGCAGATAAAAATTACCAGGGCTTGCTAGCAAACTCTCTTTACCCTCCCTTTGCCCCAGTCCCCCTTTTCAGGCGTTCACCAATCTCGGTTCCGTTTCCCCCGCAGGTCAGGGGGAACGCAGGCTCTGGGAACGATTGGGCGTTCACTCCCTGTTTCAGGGCGTTCCTCCCCAGCCCCAAGAGCAGGCTAAGAATATGGATTAAAATTAAATCAAGTAATGTTCATTCACAAGAGAAATAATGTACTTATCATTGGCTTTCCCTGGGGCTGACCCCATGCCGCCTTCTTTGACAAATGGAGTTACATGCTCTCCCCCGGGCTAAAAAACCATGGAGCATAACATTTTCAAATCACTACAATTTGGAGTTTCCCAGGGAAAGCCGATGATAAGTGCATAACAGACAAATTTATTATTGAACATTTTCGGTTGTTCTTCGATAATGTATGTTCTATTTATCCTCGACCCACAAAACGACCTGCTAGTTGGAACGAATACCAAAAGTCAACACTTGGCAGTTGGGTTGCAAAAAAGTCGGCAATATTAAAAGCAATACAGTACCTGCGTGTTCGTTGAAGGTGATGCTATCCAAACGCGTGTTACAGCGGGAGCACTTCGAACATTGTTTATGCCAGACCTCTCCGTTCTTGCCAGTAATCGCAGCTTTCTCCGCGCAGTAAACAGTCTTGTCACAAGTACCACAGATTTCAGACATCTTTAAAAAATTTTGCTGGAAAAACAAATGCTATTGTAAACTGCGGAATATAAGCCCTGGGCTTATACAATTTCGTGAGGGGTTTTGGGTGGGCTTATAAACGGGGGGGCTTATATTCGGCGGGCTTATAAGCGAAATAAAAAAATGTTTCGGAATGATCGAACTGCTAGTGAAATAAATTGAGATGAGACTAACATACGGCATTATCAATATACGTTTTTAGGTGTGGATAAACGTTGATTTTTAGAGGGGGGCTTATATTCGGGGGCTTATAACCGGCACATAATTTCTGTTTGTATATAGATGGGTTATAAACAGGGGGCTTATAAACGGGGGGCTTATATTCCGCAGTTTACGGGTTTAAAGCCCAAACAAAGCCATATATCGTAGCCACCTTACATGATTTCAAGTCCTGAGGAGGAGAATATCTAAAGAACCTCCTATTAAAAATCTTCACGTCAAAAACCAACCGCAAACAATGGGGTTTTAAATTACTTGAATTTTTGCGATAAACATCCTACATTCCAGTCGCACTACAACAAGGTGTGGTGAATTTGTAACGATATAACTCATAAGACAAAGATGTAAACCAAATTCAGGAAACAATTTAATATAACGTGACCAAGTTGTTTCGGAGCAGAGTTTTAATAATTCGTTCCCAACGCGCGATTTCCGGTCGGCATAGTTTTTTTGGTTATGGTTAGTATTTTGGTTAGGTTTAGCCGTTAGAATTTCGTTGAATTCGAAGAGACTACGAATAGGATTGCTAGGTAACACAATAGAAACAGGAAGGCCAATATCATTGGGAAAGCATGTACTATTCTTTGTTTTAACATGAACCAACAAAGTAGCGAAATAAATTTCTTTCCAACAGGATAGCCGACGGCGAAATGTCAACTTCGCGACGATTGTCAAAATTTGCCTTGGTATTGGTAGTGGCGGTTTTCGCCAACGACAAATGCTTCTTATTTCAAAACCATCACACGGGAATTCGATTTAATTTCAACAAAGAGCAACAACCCCGATAACATTCTCTGTCCATTGTCTAGCTTCTCTTGACAAACTTCGGGTAAACGCGAAACAGGCGACAGACTTCAATTCACTTATGCCACTGTAACTAGCCGGGGGACGTACCAAGATTTTAATGAACAGAACTTGCAGTATGTTTTTTTTAAAAGGCCACTAAGAAATTAACATGTTTTATAGACAAACAGGGCTATCGAGTATCGAGTGAATAGATAAACAGCTAGTGTTAACAAATGAGTTGTCTTGTGTAAAGATTATTCGTCTAAATTTGGAAAATTGTGTTACTTTAACGGTAATTAAATACTTCGAATCCCGCACACTGCCGCGGCTGCAAAAACGAGAAAAGTGCCCTCAAATTGCAGGAAATACACTTTCAGGGAATCAAAAATTCAAAGATTTTCTTGGGGAAGCATGCCCCCGGACCCCCCTAATGTACATGTTTCCAATGCATGTTCATATACATTGATGAAAAACGTGCATGTGTATGTTCTTCAGTAATATTCACGTCATCACTTATTCGGGCAAGTTATGCTCAGCCCCCCCTACAAATTTTTGCCCGTACGCCTATGCTAGCGGATGGCAATGCGCTCGGCGCTCTCCGCTTGTGTGTAAAACATGTTCCATCCACAAAGCCGAATAAACGTTTTAAAAGTTCGGCGACAACAAAAGCACGACCACTTATGACAGTAAGTCGTTTTAAAACATAGAAACACATGGATTATTAACTCTAAAGTCGATCTTGAAGCAACAGCCTCGACGTCGACCGTCGACGCGCGTATTAAGTGAAAACAATTTGAACGCAAATCGCTCAGCTCTATATTACGCCACATTCTACGAAAAAAGACTAGACTATGGTACTTACCAATAAAATATAAAACGGTGCTTAAAAAGTTTAGAATTTAATGATTCGAAGACACACGACCATCTCATGAGGAGGAGTGACGCAAAGTGCAAGACGAAACCAAAATAGGTGCGGTCGGCACTGCCTCGTTCCCAGTCGCTCGTTACGAGAGCGGGCTATTATACTTCATGGCAGTGCCATTCAGACGGTTGTTCGGGGGGAGGGGTTATACGTTGGTCATTTCGCGCTTATTTCCTCCCTTGCGCTGATATTAATTATGCATCACGTGACAATATGGGCAATAGCCACGAAGTAAATATTTTCCGCATGATTAACACTCTATATTATAGCTAGAGGGTTGAATTACATAAATGTTGTACATTTGTGCAACTTAATCCCTTTATCTCCATAAATATCCCTCGTGTTAAATGATTTTATGAGGTCGAAAATTCTTGCGTGACTCAACCTCAATTTACATAATAGTTTCGAAGCATGGCTTCCTTGCGATAGAGATGATTTGCCAAAAATTGTAAGTAAAAGTGGTTTTAACCCTCGTCGACTCACCTGTGACTTAATAAAAGCACTAGAAATGACATTCCATTGCACACAACGCAGGCTAAATAATTTTACGATGATAAGGCATTTCATGACCCTGGAAATAGATATTTTCGAAGCCCACGTTCGTAAGTGTGCACAATTACTCGAAAACGGCAATTGAAGTTTGTGATGTCATCAGAATGGAATTTTACCATTAACGCTCAATTTATGCGCTATTTCCGAGTTATTTCACAACGATACGGTAGTCGGTGGTCTTGTGAATGGGTATTTTCAAGCTCGTAGCCATACGTATGCACAATAGCGTAAAACAAGCAAAATATGCTTATGACGTCATCAGAATGGAATGTTACTCATAAGGTCTGAGCTATGCGCAGTTTTTCTGAAATAATTTGTTAAATTGACGTGAAACAAAGATAAGAATTCATTTAAATGAATAAGAGATCTATAAATTGTCAGGAGCATAAACGTTTACCCTACCTATCTTACAACCGGAGAAGGACATCATTCATTGTCGCTGTCCTCCTCACTATCGGAGAATTCATTGCAATTGTCCTTTAATTTCCATTTGAGTATGAAGGTCCGTTATGGTCAAAATTACCCTAATTATTTTTGTTGAACAAACAATATTTTTTAGGTTGTGACATTTAATATTTTGTAAATTATCAATTATTTTTGTGATATGTCACAATTATTTTTATCGACTCTAAATTATTTTTGTGGTGTTTTATAATTATTTTTGTCCACTCTAATTAATATTATGTATATGAATTAATATTATTTGTTTTAGAATTAATATTATGTGTTTCAGAATTATCTGGCATATCCCAGAATGCTTTGCGGTACTAGAGCCGTCACTAGATAGTAGTCGCCAGAACCATGTTGAGCCCGCCAATACCACTAACCAGCGGTGACATGTTCGTCGTAAAACAGTCACAAAACGCTGGTAAATCTACCACACATTATTTCAAAATATGTAAATATTTAGTACTTTATACGCGCACGTGGAGAAGAGCGTTCATGCAGAAGAATACATGACAAACTCTCAATTCTAGACCAGTAAATTTGATTTTGTCATCGATAGTAAATACGGATATGTAGATACTTTCCAAAAGGCAAACGACGTTATTCGGGATTTCGAAATATCACTCGCAACAACGTATGCTGCGAGGTTTCAAAATATATTTGTGGATTGAAAAAATATATTTGTGGACTGACAAAATATATTTGTCTACTGACAAAATATATTTGTCGACTGAAACTATTATATGCGCATTGCATTTACATTTATACAATATATATACGGTGGTCCATATAGTTAAGCATTTCTGCATTTGCCATAGAACATTCGTAAAGTCACTTACTAGTCTCGTAGGCAGTGTAGAAATACAAATAAAATATTTCAGTAAAAAGGTTGGTGTACGGCCGAAATAGCGTGTAAGTAGTCTAACGTTTCGAGCGAAGGACCTTCGTCAGAGAGTGAAACATAAAGTGAAATAATCACTCAGTTATTATTTCACAGTTTACGTTTCACTCTCTGACGAAGGGCCTTCGCTCGAAACGTTAGAGGCAACTTCCACACGACTGCATGTATTTCATAGACTTGCTCCAAATAGACGAGTTTGTTTCGAGAATACAACCGGCGAAATGGTTCGTAATATTTACGACGAACATGTTACCGCTGGGTTAGTGGTGTTGGCGGGGTAACAATGCAATAGAAACAGGAAGGACAATATAATTGGGAAAGCATGTACTAAATTTATGTTTTAACATGCGAAAAAAATTTCTTTCCAACAGGATAGCCGACGGCGAATAAGCGACGCTTGTCAAAATTTGCCTTACATGGTATTGGTATAGGCCACTATAAAATAAGAAGCATTTGTGGTTGGCGAAAATCGCCAGGTTTTCGCCAACCACAAATGCTTCTTATTTTAACCTCGATTTTATTTAATATTCTTATAGTTCGTGCTTCGCTGATTATCGTAGTGCTGTTTATTTTTGTTCTACGACTTTGCAAAGTAGTTTTATCGACCTTCAAAGTTGACGAGTAGACGTCCGGTTCATCGCGCGGCAACAAGCCTTGTGACGTCACTGGTTGTACTAGCAGAATCACGGCAGTGAAAATAAAACGCATCGATAATAAATGCTAAAGAAAGTCAGAAGTGTCTAGAGAAAATCGCAAGTCTTGCTATTAAATCAAGAGGACGAAATTCACTGCTTAATCTTCATCATTAACAACAAAATAGTAAATTAAATATGCATAAAGAAAGTGAAGTGGTGCGTCGAGTGTACGCCATTGAATATATTCAATATGTTCCGTGGATAAATCATCGGATTTTCACGTGTTTTCTTTTGAGCTGTTGATACCGACTGGAACTGTGTATATTTACAGAAACTGTGTATATTTACAGAAACACAAGTGGTTCATTTATATTCGATACCGCGTGAATGTGTGTGGTTTAAAACTTGAAACTGTGGCCGTGTGTAGGTACATCTGCTCGTATAAAGTCAGCTGTGCGCTAATAGTAAACGTGCAGCCATCCGATTAACACGCACAAGTTAGAAGGTAGCTTTTTTCGTGGATCTAAAGGACTTAGATAATAAAATATCATTTAATAAAGTAAGAACTACTAAATTCAAAACGATTCGGTCGTGTATAGCTTTAAACCAACCGTGGCTTGTTTGTGCCGACGCACAGTTGATTGAAACATGATGCGAAGCAAACATCCAAACTTAAATAATTGTTAGCCTATAAAATAAATAGATATCACTTCGTATTGTTTTCTGTTTGCCAACAAATCGGGTTTATACATCAAGAATATAACGCGGTCTGCGATGTGTATTACTAGTGTGGTAAGCCGGCACACGGTGCAAATAACTACTGTCCACACATTACTCAGAATGAACGACTGAACGCGCGGCTGAACAGACTACAGAACTGACATAATTGTCGAATATAATATCAATGTGATACTGTAATATCAAATAGCACAGATTACGCAGCAGAATTCATCAAATATAGTTAGCAAGAAACACAGAAATGAGAAACATGTACCCCGATGAATTGGTCAGTTAATTGTAATAATTGCATGTTGCCTGTTGTCATTGTTGATGTCTTGCGTTTACAACAACAGTATGAAATTTAATTTCTGCTGTGCAGTTCTCTTGAAAGTAGGTGGTTATACAGTATTTCTGTTTTGGATATCTAAATAAAATATAATATAATATATTCAGGCATACCAAGCGATTTTGTTTTACTTTCACACTGTATTTGAGAGTCTCATCACGGTTAGGTCTAATGAAAGCTGCCACAAGCAGTTCATCCGACATGTTGCTCTTATGCCTCTCAATGTTTGAAAAACGACAAGTAGAAGCATATTAAACAAAGCATACAAACTGTAGGATTACTGAACGTGCATGAACGACTATTCGCATCCAAAAAACGCAGTTTCAAGCTTATTATGACGAATCATATAAAGAAACCATAGTAAAATACTATAAGAATCTCCAGACGACTCTAACCAGTGACGTCAACCGCAACTAATTCGGTTCCAGACCCCGGACGTCTTGTTACTCAAAATGTCACTTTCAGACGAAAAATAAACTACTTTCTAAAACCCGGAGAAAAAAATGAATCACGCCACGTTATTCAGCGCGTCAAAAACTATAAGAATATCAAATAAAACAGGGGTCGAAAATTTCGTTTCATAAGCACTTTAAAACCATGACACAGAAATTCGATTTAATTTCAACAAAGAGCAACAACCCCGATAACATTCGCTGTCCTAGCCTCCTCCGCAGGCAACTCTGTGGCTTCTTTTATCCGAGTCTTATCGAGCTATAAGGCTGTACGAGCAATGTTTTCGTTGGGATTGCAGGGAAGTATAGGGATTGTGAAAGGATTGATTGACGAAGAGGGGACATCATGGGATTGGGGAAGAAATAAAAGAGAGGAGAGTTGCCTGCCAAAAATCGACATGGTCAGTGTGCTCTGCGCATATCAAACGCGCATGCTAAAATGTACATTTATTTTGTCCTACCCTTCCCTAGTAAAGTAATAGTACTCTTAAAGCGTTGAACTTTACAGTGAAAGGAAGTGAAATAGAGTCGCTGGTACAAGCAAGCTCACATTTTGAGGCCGCTACGAAATTTGCCTTTTGCCTAAAAGAAATTCGCCATAATTTTCCAACCGAAGGCAAAGCCGAAGTGGAAGTTATCAATGAAAGAAGTGATCGCTATGTTTATGCACCAGTCAATTGAAACTACGGCCCCCCGACCCCCGGGGAATAGCGGGGCATTTAACATTTCCCAGTGTTAATCCCCGGCTATTTCCCCCGCCACCGGTGGAACCCCCGGTGTTAAAAGTCCCAGTACCAAGGGGATCATTGAACCAAACTTTAATATCAAGATACAATATAAACAAATAAAGTAATACGTAAATTTAACACGAAACGGGTATAAGTAATGCGAGCAACAAAGTCACAGCAACTTACAACAAAATTTGATTTCAACACATGTTAATTCGCAATATTGACAAATGTTGTCTCAGTTCTTGCAAATTGAAATCAGATTTTGTTGCAAGTTGCTGCAATTTTGCTCCTCGTATTTTGCTGCAATTTTGCTCCTCGACGATGTATCGAACAAATCCGCCATGTTGCCAATACGAGCGATTTTTTTTCATTTGGACCCAGTCCTTCCTTACTATGGCCGAGCGTTAAATCCCCGCTACATTTCCCCTCTAAATTATTAACCTTATTAAATGCCCCGTACCCCCGGGGAAATGTGTTGTTAAATAGGCGTATTCCACGGCTATTTCCCCGTTAAAGCCCCGCTACGCCCCGGGGGTCGGGGGGCCGTAGTTTCAATTGACTGGTGCATTACAACATCAAGATCGATGACAACAAACCACTTGGTACACTTGTTGAACTAAATATGAGATAAAGTACGCGCCACTACCAAACAGCACTAGCGAAAACGCTACCGTTCAGCGTTCAATATCAGAAGGTATCAACTTACAGAGCGGAGAACTGATAGACAGCGTGATTTTCGTTCGCTTCTCGCTAACGTAATACAAGTTCGATGACAACAAACCACTTGTTGAACTAAATTATATGATAAAGAACGCGCCACTGCCAAACATCACTAGCGAAAACGCTACCGTTCAGCGTTCAAATGAAGAACTAAAGCGGAGACAACTGATAGACAGCGCGATTTTCGTTCGCTTCTCGCTAACGCTCCGTAATACAAGATCGATGACAACAAACCATTTGTTGAACTAAATTATATGATAAAGAACGCGCCACTGCCAAACAGCACTAGCGAAAACGCTACCGTTCTGGTTCAGCGTTCAAATGAAGATTGAAGAACTATTATATTTACATCCGAAGGTATCGACTTACAGAGCGCTAGAGAACTGACAGATAGGATTTTCGTTCGCTTCTCGCTATTAACGCTCGGTAATACTTTCTTGTATTCCAAGCTACATACAGGAATTTCCGTCGTAACATAACATGGCATCTTTCAGTTTCATCTTGTTCAGACAGCCATGTAGCCATGTTAGGTAAACAAACTGATATAGAGCAAAATGTCCCCACCGTAAGTGTCGTGTCCTCACACATCGATTTTTGGTCTCGGTCAAAAACGGCCAAAAATGGCCAAAACAGCGTTGGAAGCTATTTGACTCGGGAAAAATAAGCCACAGAGTTGTCTGCGGAGGAGACCATCGCTGTCCATTGTCTAGCTTCTCTTGACAGACTTCGCGTAAACGCGAAACAGGCGACAGACTTCACAGCTAAGGCGCGCCACTGTAACATAAAACCGACTGACCAAGTCGATGTGAATTAAAACACAAGATTCTATTAAACTATATTAATAACATAACTGTCGCCCAGATTTGAATGAACAGAACTTGCAGCATGTTTTTTAAAAGGCCACTGAGAAATTAACATGTTTTATAGACAAACAGGGCTATCGTGCGAATAGATAAACAGCTAGTGTTAACAAATGAGCTGCCTTGTGTAAAGATTATTCATCACGCTGTGCAGATATGTTAGTCTTTATCATAAAAAGTCCACAACGACGATAACGACGAAGAAACAGAGAAAATTGGAGCTCTCATTTCTATTATCTCTATTCCCTGCAGAACGTGCCACTCCAGATAATACATTACTAGTTAATTTCGTGAACGATTAATGCGGTTTGGCAAAACACGCCTAGATGGCAATGCGCTCGGCGCTCTCCGCTTGTGTGTAAAACATGTTCCATCCACAAAGCCGAATAAACGTTTTAAAAGTTCGGCGACAACAAAAGCACGACCACTTACGACAGTAAATCGTTTTAAAACATAGAAACACATGGATTATTAACTCTAAAGTCGATCTTGAAGCAACATCCTCGACGTCGACGCGCATAAAGTGAAAACAATTTGACGCAAATCGCTCAGCTCTATACGCCACATTCTACGAAAAAAGGCTAAACATGGTACTTACCAATAAGGTATAAAACGGTGCTTAAAAAACTAGAATATGCTGCTTCACCTCTTGAGAAGGAATGACGCAAATTGCGATCGTTGGTGTGCTTACTTTTGAATAGGGTCACGTGAGGCATTTCCCGTTGCGCAAAAAATGCGTCATTGTGTCACTAATTTACGATATAATAAAGTTGCCAAACATGACCTTGCCCGGCTAAATCCGCGAACGACTAACATCATACAAAAAAAAACAGTAGTGCAGAAATTGCGTAGCTCTAGCCTACTAGTTCATATTGCGAAGCAAAGCAGTCCAGATGACTCATTCGTAAACATGATACTTCTACCCCCGACAGTTAAGAAACCCTGTCTGCTAAGAAATCCTGTTTGTCCAAAAAGCTCTAACGGTGAAAAACGGAGTGTTCTGTTGCCCCAAATCCTGACGAAACAACCTGGTAGAGTAGGCTCGCGATATTATTTGAAATAAATACGTTCCACTTACCGGTAAACTAAGAATTCTACTTTGCAACGGATTATCAGTGTTACGACCGACCCAAGACTGCCGAGTAATGAGTGAACTTAGCGAAAGTTGTAAGATACATCGGAATCTCATTTAAGGCGCGGCAGCCAATCAGAGGCGAGATATGACCCTCATCGCAGCATGCCATTGGTCGGTTTGTTGCACGGCAACCACAGCAATGATGTCTATTGTTACAAATGTTCAAAGGGCTATGTTCTGTGGCGTTAACGCTGCTTATTTGGCAAGAAACAAGAGGTTTTTAAGGCAAGCTTGTCATAACTTTGTCTCGAGGATGAACTAGCTTGCATAGCGTCGCGAATTTGTGTTCGTAAAACGCCTGAACCAGTCACCACGAACGGTTTAACACGTGATTCGAATACCAGGGATACCCGACAGATTCCATTAAAGGAATGCATAACGTTGTGTGATCTGGTCGCTAAATATTGCACATTAAATCCACTGTCATTCAAATACGTGCTCTAGGGGGGCCGACAGAGGACTGTTTCAAAATCTGTGTCGTCGTTTGGTAGGATAGAACGAGATGATCGGTAAATATTTGCCTTGTTCTCAACGTGCTGGCGATGACAGCCGATGGTTACATATTAATTACGCACAACGAGGCCCGTATCCGATTAACTCTAGGGAACATATCTCGTGTTATGACTGAAGCTATACGCAAGATCCGATCGAAATCAATGAATACCAAACAAAGGTAAATTTTGTCTGGTTAGTTAATTTCCTGTGTGTTCTCCTCGTGGGGTACTGCATGCGCTGGGCCAGAGAGAAAATGGTAATGCCATTGCTTCTGGCAGTGTACTACAAGTAGCTAGTGAATATAGCACTGAACATAACATAACATCGAATCTTCCAAGCCCAGGGCTATAGTACTTCAACAGAACTTCGTATTAAAAGGCGGTTTGAGTGAGGTTATGATCGGCAAGGCATATATCCGGGAGGCGGCATGTAACCGGTGGCCTGGTATCGCTTCGCTCGACGATTTTTAAGGCCCGATTTGATTTATCGATGAAAACTGTGGCGAGAACGTTTTTCTGTAACGGAGAACGAAATGAGGGTGAAGTGAGAAAAAATTATAAATAACTTGTTTGCCTGTCTGTAACAAGGTTGAAGGGGAAGCGTCGCAGTCGGAAGGTTAAAAGGGATGACAATTTCAAGAACAAGTCTACTAATCCCAATGATATAATCCTAACCCTAACCTTAACCCGAACCCTAACCAAACCAAAAATAAAGACCAAACAAAAACAGAAAGGTCCTTTTTAGTCATTCCTTTTAGCCATTTCCCGCATCGCATTGAAAATCATGTACAAAAAACGATAGGCACATTCCATAAAAGGGCATGAGTTGCGAAGAGCAAATATGCCGCGACGCGAGAGAATATTTCTATACGATAATAATCTTTATTTCTTGAGCGCCATTTCTTGTAAAAACCAAAAGCTTTTTAAAATAAAACAGACTGTAACTATAGTAAAATAACTAGATGTAAATACTAGTCAAGTGCATAGGGACATTTAAAAAGAACTGTCTTAATATATACAAATATGTATATATATATGTATATATATATGTATATATATATATATATATATATATATATATATATATATATATATATATATATATATATATATATATATATATATATATATATATATATATATATATATATATATATATATATATATATATATATATATATATATATATATATATATATATATATATATATATATATATATATATATATATATATATATATATATATATATATATATATATATATATATATATATATATATATATATATATATATATATATATATATATATATATATATATATATATATATATATATATATAATAGGTAATATTTGGCATTTCACTCGATCAAACTACATGTTGAAAGGATTTATGGTAAAGGAAAATTTCGAGTGTTGGAATACATACATTTTAAGACCAAACCGGGACCAGTTGCGAAAAATGCAACTTAGCGGCCTTCCGGTAGGAATTGAACCCGCGACCCTGCGATTGCTAGTGCAGCGCTCTGACCACTGAGCTACGGAAGCCGTTGCCGAGAGCCTAATCACGAGTTCTGTATATATGGTGGTAATGCCGGGATAAGATTCTGGGTATATTATAGGTAATATTTGGCATTTCACTCGATTATATATATATATATATATATATATTATATATATATATATATATATATATTATATATATATATATATATATATATATATATATATATATATATATATATATATATATATATATATATATATATATATATATATATATAACTTCAAGGCCTTCCGGCTGGAATTGAACCTTCAAACCTTCGCGGTTTGGTCTTAAAATGTATGTATTCCAACACTCGAAATTTTCCTTCACCATAAATCCTTTCAACATGTAGTTTGATCGAGTGAAATGCCAAATATTACCTATAATATACCCAGAATCTTATCCCGGCATTACCACCATATATACAAAACTCGTGACTAGGCTCTCGGCAACGGCTTCCGTAGCTCAGTGGTCAGAGCACTGCACTAGCATCGCAGGGTCGCGGGTTCAATTCCAGCCGGAAGGCCTTGAAGTTGCATTTTTCGCAACTGGTCGCGGTTTGGTCTTAAAATGTATGTATTCCAACACTCGAAATTTTCCTTCACCATAAATCCTTTCAACATGTAGTTTGATCGAGTGAAATGCCAAATATTACCTATAATATATATATATATATATATATATATATATATATATATATATATATATATATATATATATATATATATATATATATATATATATATATATATATATATATATATATATATATATATATATATATATATATATATATATATATATATATATATATATATATATATATATATATATATATATATATATATATATATATATATAAGTAACCCTCCACTCGCGCGTAGCGAGTCGCGAGTGAAAATGACACTCGCGAGTATTTTCCGGTTGGCCGATTTTGTCTCACTCGCAAATTGCGAGTGGATTTTACGCGCATATATTAATCGATACTCGCGAGTGAAACGAGTAAGAGGACTTAAGAAAGACACAGTTCGCGAAATTATTCATTGAAAGTTAACAAACCAAATTGTTAATGAAGGTTTTATTTCTGATCTGCAAAGCACTGAGAACTGACAAACAGCGCGAAGAAATATAAACACTGCTGACAAAACTTTTAAACGTTAAACGTCAAAGATCCTACCGTGTTTGTTTCCAACAAGGCCCAAATGGCGAAGAGAAACATAAAGCTCGCTTTGTAGCTAAAGGGTACTCACAAGTTGCAGAAATAGACTATCATGAAACATTCTCCCCCACAGCCCAGCTAGCGTCTATCAGGACCCTAATGCAATTGGCAGTGCAGTACAATTTGACTATACATCAAATGGATGTGAAGTCTGCGTATAGTTTAAATGCGCCTATTGATTGCAACATATTTGTAGAGCAACCTGAAGGTTTTGGCATAGTAAGTAAAGATGGTAAACATCAAGTGTTCAACATGTTGTTGATCGAGTAAAATGCCAAATATTACCTATAATATACCCAGAATCTTATCCCGGCATTACCACCACCTGCATATATACAGAACTCGTGATATATATATATATATATACATATATATATATATATATAATATATATATATATATATATATATATATATATATATATATATATATATATATATATATATATATATATATATATATATATATATATATATATATATATATATATATATCCCGGCATTACCACCCATATATATACAGAACTCATGGTGGCTAGGCTCTCGGCAACGGCTTCCGTAGCTCAGTGGTCAGAGCACTGCACTAGCATCGCGGGGTCGCGGGTTCGGTTCCAGCCGGAGGGCCTTGAAGTTGCATTTTTCGCAACTGGTCCCGGTTTGGTCTTAAAATGTATGTATTCCAACACTCGAAATTTTCCTTCACCATAAATCCTTTCAACATGTAGTTTGATCGAGTGAAATGCCAAATATATTACCTGCATTATATATATATATATATATATATATATATATATATATATATATATATATATATATATATATATATATATATATATATATATATATATATATATATATATATATATATATATATATATATATATATATATATATATATATATATATATATATATATATATATATATATATATATATATATATATATATATATACGTGTAGGTTTTGGTCTACGAAATGCAAAGAGTGCTCAACAACATATAGTTAGAGCAAATAATAGATTTTCGCTTACCTCAAAACTGGTCTGCTACAACTTGTTTCATCTGTAAAAGAATCTTCAGGCAGTAACAATATCGAAAGGGATGACCGCTTATTTATAGGCTTTCTGCCGGAAAGTGGGGGCGTATGTGGGGGACAAAGCATGAGGTCATGGCTTTGTTTGCGTTGATTACGCGAAATTTATTACGATGACGACACTGTGAAATTATTTCCGCTCTTTTGTTGAGTAAACTATTCTTATTTTTTTCTTTTAAAATACAAAATTTTTCTTCTAAACATAAATTGCATCGTTTTGATCCTCCTGTGTACGAAATAGAATGTTTTAGAATTTGCCAATTAATACTGAAATCTTTATTGTTTTCTTTCAATGTCCAAATATATTTCGAAAGTTCGGTGTCATTTTCATGCTTTTTATGTTGAAAAGATTTAGTGTGGTTGGCCAATCGCTCTTTGAATGTGGTTGCAGTCATACCAATGTAGTGTTTTATTTCGTTTGTGATGTTTACTGTCACTGTTGCTTTGTATACTATGTCTCTAGTCATGCATTGTTCTTGAAGCGGGCAAATGGTGTTCTCTCTACAACTGCAATTAGTAGCGTCCCTATCCTGCGGTTTGATGTTCCTAGCTATGCGTGCATTGTGCTTAGTGATTATTGACTTAACATTGTTCATGCAGCTGTAACTTACTTTAACTGTATTTCTGTTAAAAATCTTATGGAGCTTGTGGTGCGGAGGGAAATGTTTGTCAATTAGGCTAAGGAAATTACGTCCTATGTTAGTGCTGACACTCTTGCTAAATGGTGGGTTGAACCAAATGATATTGCGTTGCCTATTCCTACGTGGTCGTTGCGGTGTATCATGAGTGTAGCTAAGTTCATGATTAAAGTTGCTGTGCCTAAGCGCGTTCTGATATAAGGGTGCAGATTCCTGAAAAGTTTGCTCATCTGACGAAAGGAGTTTAATGCGTTTGTTAATTGATGCAGGTATAGTTGCCTTGTTATGCTTGGTGGATGGTTAGAGTGCATATTTATGTATAGCGGATCGTCATTGGGCTTCCTATAGGGCCTATAGTTTCCATTGTTAAGGTCGAAAGTTACATCTAAAAAGTTTACTATACGTAAATTTGATTCGGCGGTGATTTTTAGGTCAAATTGCTCGAAAATATTGTGGAGATCTTTTCTTGTTTTGTCTGCTAAACGTGCTGATTTACTTTTTATGATAGCCAAACCGTCATCTCTATATAGGCCGATGCTTTCTTTGCCAAATTTCTTACTTAGGTGGTTTAAAATGAAAAGGCCTACGATATATATATATATATATATATATATATATATATATATATATATATATATATATATATATAATATATATATATATATATATATATATATATATATATATATATATATATATATATATATATATTTGATGGCTTGAAAACCAAGCTTAATTGAACTGCATTAAATATACAATTTCAGATTTTAGACCATAGACTATATATATAGACTATATAAATTGTCTATAAATAATTATACAACAGTACGTGTTAGTGATAAGCATTTTATGAACATAATTTACAAACGAGAAATATTAAATCCATTTCTAGTAACAACTATATATAGGATGTTTATACCAGTAGAAATTATGCCTTTAATTTTAAAACATTAAATTTTTAGGGGTCCTGAGCCCTATGCCAAATGTTCGATATTTAGAAATCAATGGAAATAGGGCATGTTTACTATACCTACGACTACCAAGACTACGGTGACTATACCAAGAACACCGTGACTACGTGCCAACTGAGAACACTCCGTGAATACAAAGAATACCCAGACCACAAAGAACACCAGGAACATCCAGACCACCAAGAACACCCAGACCACCAAAAACACCCAGAACACCAAGACTACCAAGAACACCAAAAACACCCAGAACACCAAGACTACCAAGAACACCAGACCACCAAGAACACCCAGAACACCAAGAACACCCAGAACGCCAAGAACACCAAGACTTTAGTACCAAGAACACCAGACTACCAAGAACACCCAGAACACCAAGACTACCAAGAACACCAAGAACACCAAGACTACCAAGAACACCAAGACTACCAAGAACACCAAGACTACCAAGAACACAGACGCTAGATCACCAAGAACACACAGAACACCAAGACTACCAAGAACACCAAGACTACCAAGAACACCAGACGCTAGATCACAAAGAACACCTCCAGGACAATGTCAAGGTACTCATGTTCTAGACCAACACACCCCTATTACGAACATTTAGATTGTCCTAGCTATAGTGAATAAAATAGTCCCGACATTAACAATACCTGGTAAATCGGAGACACCATTTCTACACTATACGGTTTAATAACAATAATAATAAGAAATTAGAAAATAACAATATTAATAATAATAATAGTAATAATAATAATAATAATAATAATAATAATAATAATAGTAATAATAATAATAAATAATAATAATAATTTTTAATTTCCTTTATAACAATAATATCAAAATATTTTACATTCAAGGTACTGTATTCCATCGTCTGTTAAAGATGATAAAATTTGTTCAATATAGATTAGTTATTATTTCTTAAAATTTGCTGTCCGTATATTCAAACTATATTATGATAATTATTTACAATAAATACATATAAAAATAATAATAACTTAAAACTAAAGTCCAATATATATAAGATTATCTAACTAACTAATAATAATACAAATTTACAAAACTAATGAATTCTTGCCATCACGGTCTCTATATCTAAGTCTATGTCTTTAAAGTTGGATTGTACTCTTCTAATTGTTCTCGAGCCTCTTAAACATAACAAGGCAGATCTAACGATGGAGAATGATATCTTTGCTCTTATCCATGAAATTGTGTGTGAGTATAGCTCTCCCTTCTTGTCTGCTATCAATTCAGCAAGTCTGCTGTGGTATCGTAAGCATTCATCTCCCATTCCTCCTGTTGTAGTGAAAACGAGTGGTGTGAACGTTCCTTGCTCGATTTCTGTCACTCTTTTGCCATACATACGTTTCTTCTCGTTTTCGTGCTTTCTGTAAATTTGTTTGGGACTTAGATCTTGATAAGATTCTGCGTTTGGGTGACAAACCCGGACATCAAAAAAGGCAGATCTTTGTCTTTCCCAAAAGCCCCTTGCATGAACATCTAGCCGCGCTCCAGCAGATATATTTGCTCCCGAGTTTAGGGTCTCTCCATTGACATTTTGTAGAGTGGGTTCAATCTCAACGTCGTTGCATACCATGTTCAAGAGTTCAGCTTCCAGATCTCTTAGTTCATTGTGGCGTTGAATTATGAAGCCTCCGCGTTTACATATCATTGCGTGATCTATAGTAAACGTCTCCCCACATACACACATCGAAGGGCTGTCGCTGATATTCCAATCATATCTTAGGTTTAAGGCATCACGGAATTCCCTCTTATTTAAGTTGAAATTCATCTCTGAAATTGGAATTACTGTTAGCCAAGTAGAAGCTCCTTTTTCGGCTGCAAATTCCAATGATCTTTTTGTCTTTTCAGATACTGCATTCTTCAAGATTTTAACTTTTTCATTTAAAGCATAGTTTTTCCCCTTTCTCGCGATTTTCTTCAATTCTTGTATACGTGAGTCATCCGGCAATTCTTGTGTCTGTGATGTAATTCTTTCCACCAGAGGTGCTGTTATCTGTATCGATGCTGCGTACTCTGTGGCTGCTTCTTCGCAAGGATTTATGAGTCCTAGACCGCCCATTCGTACCGGTAATGCTAAGACTTCACGGTCAAGCTCGGTGGTGTTGTGCTCTGTTATGGCTGGTATAAGAACCTTGACAAGTGCAGTCTCCAATGGTTCTAACAGATCTTGGATATCTGGCAAAGTACGGAGAAAGTACGTCCAACGATGTTTCAAACCATAGGTAAAAACGGCGTAACATGCTTGAGGTTGTGATACTGCAAATTCCGCTAATTTTGTTATCTCCTTTACCCATTCTTCTACTTTACCGTCAACATATTCAGATAGATATGATCTTGATCCTACTACCGCTCCCAAGTGTTTTTGCCCTTGCGTGGTGATGTTAATGGCTGTATCTTGAAAGGCTTCTTTTGCTAATTCTTCTTTCTCTGGTTTGACAATCAGCCAGCATTTCTTGTCATTTGGGTAATAACCATAGTCAGGACCAATATCCGATAAGGTATTCCACCACTGCTTTATTTCTGTTATAGTTCCTGCTCCACTCGCGTCATCGGCGTACCAGCATTGCTTTGTGTGACTCGTACCTTGCAAATATGAAATTAGTGGTTGAAGACTGATAGCGTATAAGGCCATGGATAATGGGTCTCCTTGCGTCATGCCTTCTGACGATTTTAGCTCTTTGCCACCAACGATAAACAATCGCGATGGCAGTCGGTATGTATTCGTCGCGTATGTTGCAACAGTGGGGCAGAGCACTCTTGTATTATGCAAAGCAGCAGCTCTATTCAGGGTATTAAAGGCGTTGGAAGCATCGATAAGCAAGACTGCATCTGTGTCATCTGCCTCGAATATATTACGCATTGCGTGGATTGCTGCCTCGCTACCCGATGCTTGACCGGCGCAAACCTGGAGTGAACCACTGGCTTCGATTACATCTTGCTTAACCACTTTCATGACACACTTGCTTATTACTCTTCTGATAACCTCTCCCACACCAATCGGTCTAACTGCACCTGCTCCTTTGTCTAGCGGAATTAAACGACTTGCTAATATTGATTCAATAGAAGTTGGATCAACATGTTTTGTACACAAAGCCCTAGCAAGGGTGGCTAGTGCCTCACAGAGCCTTGTAGAGGATTGCTTAAACGATTTACAGGCAAGTATTCTTTTAAAACCATTTGCATCAATACCTGACGGACCACCAGACCCTTTCGTTCTCAGGGCAGTTTCTCGTATCATTTCTGCATTTATTCCGATGTATATGCTTTCCGGTATTTCTTCTACAGGACCATGAAGTATTACTTCAGGCTTTGCTTCTTGTGCTTCAGGATGTTTCTGTTTAAGCTGCAACATAACATCGTCTGTTAAGGGCAGTACACTTCCACAATCCCCATCATTTAAAAAACGCATGGCTGAATTTATTTGGCCCTCCATTACGAGTTTAGCGAAAATCTTTGCTCTGTTTGGAAGGTCAGATTTCTTTCCTTTTCCAAGACGCTTTTGAATCATTCGTCCTTCCCTTATTAGCTTGTCAATTTGACCTTCTTTCCATAGAGCCAGTCGTTTCTCCAAACAAACTTTGTGGTCTTTAGCTTTGGACTTCTGACCAGGCTTTTGGAGTCCGACCGCTAGGAGAACAAATAACGCTTTTAGAGCTATATGCTGCTTGTTAGATTCAATGTTCCAGTCGTCAATATGCGCCGTTAATTGATCAATGAACTCTCTTCCTATTTTCCCATATGGGACAAGGAAAGCATTTTTTCTCCATGATATGATTTCATTATATGCCTGTATAATACATGATGTTTGGATTATTATCGGGCCACCGTCGCTATCTTTTCCCCATTCAACCATAGTAGGCTTGTTCATTGGGTTATATTCTGGAAAACGCGTTGGGACTCTTTCTTCAGTTGCTTTTTCTTGTGTGTCGTCTTCGAGTTGGTTATCAGACCCATGGGAATTTCTTGTTTGTCGCCTGTCAACCGTTTCATGCAAATTTAGGCTCAAAGTTCCCGAATTTGCATTTGGTGTTATCAACGCTTCGACATTACGATTTTCAGCTTCAATTTCATCCCGACTTTCTCTCGCTGAGTTCGCTACTTCCCTCTCTAATCTAATTTCTCCATTACCACCAGTATTCTCTGACAAGTTTGCTAATGTTTTCTCTAGTCTTGCTGCTTGATCTCTTAGGTTTTGACTTGTCAATCTTAGGTTTGCATAACCTCGTCTCTCCCAAAGCTCTTTCATGACTTTGATATAGCCTTTTTTTCTCCCATTCTCGTTTAGAGGCGGATTCACCGAAGAAACCATGATAAGGGCATTTCTTTTGCAATCCAAACAATCTTGGTTCATTTGCTCGGTCCACTTTAACCTTCCTGGCCTTCTTGTTGCGTTAGCTATCGCGCTCGCCGTATTTGAACCACTCGCCATGATGATAGTAATAATAATAGTACTACGATATATTACTACGATAGTAGTATTACTAAAAATAGTAATAATAATAATAATAATAATAATAATAATAATAATAATAATAATAATAATAATAATAATAGTAATAATAATAATAGTAATAATAATAATAATAATTAAGTACGTTTGGAAGAACGATAGAAATATGATTCAAGCAATCAACTCATTTGTGTTACCTACTGTTACTTATCCGATGAATGTATGTAAATTGTTACTGAACAAGAATTAAACGAGATTGATATGATAATCAAACGTAATCTCCGTTTGAAAAGAATGCATGGAAGATTGTGCAGTGATGAAAGATTATATCTGCCTAGAGATATGGGAGGAAGAGGCTTAAAAAATGTGCAGGATATATACAGGGAAACAAAAATTCGAGTTGCATGGGGTAATCACACTGGATGGTGTAGCACTGGATGTTGACTGGAAAAAGAGCTGGATAAAACTGAAAGAAATATATCAGCGAGCTGTTATTAATAAGAGATGCAATGATTACAAACAGAAAGAATGGCAAAGCTCAAATTTGGACAGACATGAACAGGAGTGCCACAGTTGGCTTAGTACATGGTTGGATCCACACAAGACAGCTGCAATATTTGAACTTCAGGAGCAAATGATAGAAACACGTGAATGGAAGAGAGGTTTAGAGGTTGAATCGAATCTCTGTCGTTTATGCTCCCGATTCCCTGAAACTATAGAACATTGGGTGGCATGTTGTCCTGTTCTTGCTAACGTAGAGTATCTTACGAGACACAATAACGCTCTGATGATTCTGGCTGTTGCCTGGGCTAAAAGAATTAAATGTCTACTCCCTGACGATTGTAAGTGGTATAAGCAAAAATGGAGAAGAGGAGAAGTCTTTGAGAATAGAAATGCCAAACTTAGCTGGGATTTTGAGTTTAAAGCTCGTAAAGAGACTAAAACCATCTGGATTGTTGATATGACCTGTCCCATGGAACGGAACCTTGCTAGCCGCATTTAGGGAGAAGATGGTTAAGTATTCCCAGTTGGCATTTGAAATACGGAGCGCAACGCCCAGCGCCATAGTTTGCAGTTGTCACTGTTTAGCGCTGCGCCCGCGATACTCTCTCTCCTACTTTTGTTAGTACTTTGTGTAAGCTTGCTCGTGTTTTTCCCTCGCTTTTATTTGTCTCCTGTTTGGCATAATAAATTGTCGTAATTATTCGCTCTCTGTGTTGACTCGTCTCTTAATATTGGCGTGGTGGCAGCGTCTCGGAGTATAAAGAACCCGTTAAAGTACTAAAAGGTGTACACTGAAGATCAGACGATTATTCAACGCGTAAAATTCCCAGTAGAGTGTTTTCGACAAACAAAATGGCCGGCGTTCGAGCACCGAAGCAGTGATCGCTCTCAACAACCGAGACTATCACTTCCATAGAAGCTTGGGAGAATAACCTAAAGTACATCCTATCTTTGGACCTTAATTTTGCCTCTTTCCTTACGGATGAAGCCACTTGGTTAAAGAAAACTAATGCCTCTCCTCTCCGTGGATTTACCGACGACGATAATGAAGTTCCCGCCATTCGACGCCGGACTGCAGACTCAAAACGTAACTCACCTTGAACTGATGCTTGGCCAGATCGCTAATTATTCCCCTGTTATTTCTCGTAATACTATTGTACGGAATTCAACATCTGTCAACGGGGTATGGCAGTCTATTCGACAACATTATGGCCTGCAATCTACAGGATCACGTTTCTTGGATCTGACTAATATCAAGCTTACATCAGACCAAAGGCCTGAAGATCTCTACCAAGGCCTGATGGCATTTATAGAAGATAATTTGTTAACGAGGGCTAGTGGAATAACCCATCATGGTCTAGTTCCTGATGTCGACGAAGAACTATCTCCTTCCCTCGAAAATTTTGTCGTTTTCACATGGCTGCAGCTTCTCCATCCAGCACTTCCTCGACTCGTCAAACAAAGGTATGGTACAGAACTCCGTAGCCGTACACTTGCTTCTGTTAAACCTGAGATATCTCAAGCTCTAGATTCTTTGTTAGACGAGTCACGTACCAGTGAAGAGGCCAAAGTCATGCGTATTGCCCCTATGAACTTTGGCAAATCCAACCATGCAGCTAGTCGTTCTTCTTCCTTTGAGCCATCCTATCCACCAAAACACAAGCCTGTCTTCAAGCAACGACCAACCAAGTCCTGTCCTCTGTGTCTTCAAGCAGGTCGACCAGACTATCGTTCCCATTTCTTAAGTACCTGCAAATTCCTGCCTGAAAACGACCGCCAGTTTATGTCCAGAGTACGTCAAGTTGCGGATATTGAGGATGTCCCAGACCATGAAAATGAACTTTCATGTGAAGATATCTCAATGTCCTCTCCCCAGTCTCGTTGTGAATGTGGTCAGTCAGTTAACCACCATGCAGTTACTCGCCGTGTGAATGTTACCCAATCACCTTATTTTCATGTTTTCTTCAATCAACATCCTCTTCGCCTTACCATCCACACTGGCGCAGAAACAAACATGATGAAGGCTTCTCTTGCCACGTACGTAGGAGCCAAGATATCCAAGAGTTCACAGCTAGCATTACAAGCTGATGGTCGTACCCCTCTTTCCATCATTGGCGAAACTCACCTATTGTTGTCTCGTAATGGCAAAAGTCTCATCCTTGAAGCCCTTGTGGTGGAAGATCTTGATGTTGACATCCTGGCCGGCACTCCCTTCATATGGCCTCCAATGATATAGCCGCTCGACCAGCCAAGCAGGAAATTATAATCGCTGGTTCAGATGTAGTGTCTTATGGGCCTACTGATTCCACTTCCAAACACCATCCTGTCAGATGCTGTCACGTCCTGCGAGCCCCTCCTACCAACACCACCATCTGGCCTGGCGGCTTCCTGGAGATCGAAGTGCCAACTGACTTACCATCCGATGCCCAACTCGCTGTCGAACCTCGTGTCGATTCTTCCTCATGTCGATCAATCAAGTCTTCGCATGCATGGCCCCAGCCCAACATTCTTGACACCGTTGCTGGAAAGATGAGACTGGTCAATTCCTCTGATGCGCCTATCCTCATAAAAAAGAACGATCATCTTTGCCAAGCTCGTCTGATCACGGACAACTCGTCTGCCGACATTCCTGCGTCTAGCTCCAGATCCCCTGGCCCTTCGTCATCACCATCTACCGCTATGAGTATACATCACGCCGAGCCAGTTCGCGTGGATCCTGATGGTGTATTGTCCCCCAACGAGAAAGTAGTTCGGTTAGTTGCCCCTCTCGGAAGAACAAAAACAAAAATGAAACAGAAAAGACTAAAGAGCAGTCACGCCATAGTTTGCAGTTGTCACTGTTTAGCGCTGCGCCCGCGATACTCTCTCTCCTACTTTTGTTAGTACTTTGTGTAAGCTTGCTCGTGTTTTTTCCCTCGCTTTTATTTGTCTCCTGTTTGGCATAATAAATTGTCGTAATTATTCGCTCTCTGTGTTGACTCGTCTCTTAATATTGGCGCAGGGTTTATTTTGTACCTACATCCTTCCACTGGTTATTGGTAGTTTGGGTGGTGGCACGAAGATTCTTGTTGAGGAAGTTCAGAAATTATGATGACTAAAATCGTCCTAATGGAAAGCGAGTCCATAGTTAGAAAGATTTTGAGCGGGTTAATTCAAAGACGTTATGACGTCTGTTCACTTTTGATTGTATGTTTGTCATGCTTTGTTTATGTATATATATATATTAAGACGGCAATATTTGGCGTTTTACGAACTGGCTGGGAACCAGAATACGAGGTCCGGCTATCCTTTACAATAATAATAATAATAATAATAATAATAATAATAATTAATAATTATTGCTGCCGTAGGCAGCACACTGTTGCTGTGTCTCGTACCAGACTTCTTCGCGGAACTATTAGTCGATCATATCTCGATTTTCAAACAAATGTTCGAAACTCGCCAATGGAAACAAAATAAAATCTCTTTAGCTACGAGGGCCATCATACTTTGTGAAGAGAGCTTCGTTCATCAATCGTCATGTAACGTGTTCTGCTTTAGTGATGAACACTCTGGCAGCTGTGCAGTTCAAGGAGATCGATCAATTGTCACTGTTAATATGCCGACACTGTCATGACATGGGCGTTATATATCAATATCACAATTATCAAATTCTTTGTTTGTTATAAATTTGGTGTGAGTTCATTGTTTCTCACGATATTGAGCATGCAGATGCACATCCTGTCCATCACACAGCTGTGAGATATAAGCGACAGAATATATTGAACTTGATGCATTTGTGTGCAAGAAACAAATTCTGATAATCTGATTAACTTAGTTTATCAACTGTTATAATGTCAACTTTTTGTGTTCATATTGAACTGCATTTTCATGCAAGCCTTGTAGAGAGAACTATGTTACTGTATACAACTATTTTATCTTTATGTTCAACTGCATTTTGATGCAACTGTTTAACTTACATCTGTTTAATATTACACATGTTCATGAACTACTATATTGTGAATAGATGTTGAGAACGGTACAACACAAGGGGAGTCCACAAGTGGGGCAGACGTGCAGCATGTGCAGGGGGCCCTGGCTGTGCGTAATGAATGTCTTACCCCAGATAGATGTCTAACGTATCCCAGAATGCCCCAGAGTACCTATGCTCTGAGCTCCATATATATATATATATATATATATATATATATATATATATATATATATATATATATATATATATATATATATATATATATATATATATATATATATATATATATATATATATATAGTTAAAAATGGTTTATTTACAATTAAAAGTTAAAAACATTTACTCGAGTTTCACGCTCAAGGCGATCATCAGACTGAAGAACATGTCAAAGAACGGGGGGCTTATATAGATAGTACCTGATTATTTGCATAAAATTAAAATTATAACCTAATGTTGCATGCATAAAATTACATGGAATTTTCCTAATTGAACCTAAGGTTGCTTACATAAAATTTATTGTCGTGTCTGCACTTAGATATCAATTCAGCTCTTTTGTTCAATAAAAACCGTTTATCCGCGTATAAAATATAAAATTTTTCCGTAATGCATAAGTTGCATGTTTTGCTTCCGCTGTTGCACGATTTCGCTCGCTTCAAAATTGTCCATTTGATTGTGTAGTCATGGTTCTTCTCTTTCAATTCCCAGATGTGATTAGATAGTGCCGTTTTCGTGGAGTACTTCTTATGTTTAAATGACATTGTGTGGTTATTATAGCGGGTTTTAAATTCTGTCGCAGTCATACCAATGTGAATCTTCGTATCCTGGTTGTTTGTTTGTGTAACTTCAGCTTGGTAAACCAGGTTGTCTTCGCGGCAGGCACCATCCAGCGGGCATTCGTCCTTTTTTCTGCAGTTGCATTCTTTGGCAGGTGCTGGAATGTTGGAAGTGAGAATTTTTCCGTTGTGGCCTTTTATAATGCTGGCCATATTTGGCATGCAGCTATAGCTAACCTTTGTGTTTCTCCTGTTGAAGATCTTATATGGAATGCGTGGTGTGCTGGGAAGTGCTTGGATAATAGATCTAGAAATATTTTGCCGACGTTTGTGCATACATTTTTGGAGTAAGGTGGGTTGAACCATATGACTTTTCGGGGTCTGTTGCTCCTAGGCTGCCGTGTGCTACTTGTGGTGGTATATTGAAGCGTGTCATTAAATCCACTTCTCTTCAGCGCTTCGTTATACAGCGGGGCTGCTCTGTTGAATTCCTCAGCGTTACATGACAAACTTGAAATCCTTTTACTAATAGAATCTGGGATTTGTCTCACGATGGAGGGTGGGTGGTTTGAATGCAGGGTATTAATAAACATAGGTGGATTATCAGGCTTTCTGTAAGGGCAATATGTGTCGGTTAGGAGGTTAAATGTAATGTCCAGGTAATTAACGATTTTTAAGTTTGATTGAATGGTTATTTTCAGGCCAAGTGATTCAAAGCATTTTGCGATTCTTTTTCTTAGATTGTCGGCTGTTCTTGGACCCATGTTGCGGAATACCCCTAAACCGTCATCTCTATAAAGGCCGATGTTGTCGTTGTTGAATTCCTCTTTAAGTTTGCTTAGCAAGAGGAGGCCGATTAGCTCACACACCTCTGCGCCACTACATTGTGACATCGAACATACTGGCGTTGTTTTTCTTGCACCAAGCTTGGCTGTTGTCAAACAATAAGGACTTCCTTGCGTGCATGATCACATTTCTATCATTGTCAGGGATGTTGACGAATTCGCTGGCATATTCCAATGCTTCTACAAGGAGGTTCTCTGTGATTGAAGGGTAGAACTCTACGATGTCAAATTGTACAAAAGATGAAGATTGTTTGTTCGTTAAGCTTTTGAACCAGTCTATAACTGATGAAGAGTTTCTCCATTGGTTTAATTGAGTATGGGACCTGACTGCATTATTGATGTCCTCCAAGATTTTCTTGCTCACTGGTCCTAGGTTGCTTTTGGCGGGGTTAATAAGTCTACATTTTTGCTTATTTTGAAAATTTTCCTTATGGTCCTTCAGCGTGATAAATGCTTGCTTTTCTGCCATGGTCTTGATTTTGTCGCTAATGTTGAGGTTGTCGGTAATGGGTTTCAAATCTTTGTTAATAACGTGAACGGATTGCTCATCGGCTAGCTTATAGCTGCTAATAATGTTTTCTTTCAATAGTTTGTCATAATGGTCTTTCTCTATAGTTGATAGATATTTCGGGATTTATCGGCAAAGGTTAATACTTTGGATGATGATTTGATTGTGTTAATATCGCTTTTCATTTTACTTTGGAAGGCATTATTAATAAATGTAATTGTAAATGTAAATAAATGTAAATGTAAATAAACCATTTTTAACTATATCATTGCTCCACAATTTTACTGTGTTGAGCTCTCTTGCTGACTAGAAAACTTCTACTCACACATATATATATATATATATATATATATATATATATGTATGTATATGTATATGTATATGTATGTATATGTATATGTATATGTATATGTATATGTATATGTATATGTATATGTATATGTATATATATATATATGTATATGTATATATATATGTATATGTATATATATATATGTATGTAGAATTACTCACATTACTCACTGCTCTGGTATTACCTGAACCATAACCGCATGGGTACGAGCCTGTACTACCTCCGCTGCGACTTTGACTTCAATAAGTCCACCACTTATTTTTGCAATTTTGCACAATATCACAACTGCCTTGGATTTCGAGGCAGCACTTCCCTTGCGATAGTAACTTCTAGTAATAATTATAAAAAAACAGGTCTATATTGTTTTTCTTTTCAATCTACATGAATTCCGAAGTGGGACTTTCAAAAACAACTTTAATATGTAAACTTAGTCTATTTCTAATCGGTGCCAAAGGACAAAGGTTCATCCGGAATATGCTCTGAAAGCTACGAAGAGTTGGATATCTCAATACTAAATTTGGTATCTCAGGCAATCGAGGAATCTCAAGATCGACAGCTATTTGTCTAATCGTAGTCAAATTGTGTGTATATATTCATCCCTCTCCGATCCTTTACCAAATGGTAAATGGGGTCCCGCAAGGAAGTATTTTAGGGCCATTACTCTTTAGTATATAATAAACGATTTACCTACAATCCCACAAAGCTGTTTCACTGATTGCTATGTTGACGACATCAAACTTTATATGGTTTTCCTGCGCAGGACTATCAAAACGCTATCACCGACATCAATAATGATCTTATCAAGATCCGAAACTGGTGCTTTGAAAACTTGCTGCTGTTAAACCCTGATAAAACTGAACTGATCGTATACGGAAGCAGACAAATGATCTCCAAACTCCCGGATTTTCAGCTTACTTTATTGGGAAAAGAACTTACCCCAGCGCAATCTGTGAAAGACTTGGGAGTTACGTTTGACAAGAACTTGAACTTTAACAAACATATCCTAAAAACCGTTTCATCCTGCATGTCTAGTTTATAGGCCAAATAAGCCGAGTTAAATATGTCCTAAAGAAAGAACTACTTGTTACTGTGATTAATTCAGTGGTATTTAGCAAGTTATTTTATTGTTCAGCGGTCTGGTCCAATACCACAGATCGGAATGTACGAAAACTTCAAGGAATACAGAACTTTGCAGCCCGTATTATTAGCGGAACCAGAAAATACGACCATATAACTCCTGTATTGAAGGAACTACGATGGATACCTGTAAAACTACAACCGCTTTATATCGCGAAGCAATCATGGTTTTTAAATGCATGACGGGAACGGCGCCTACTTATCTAAGTTCGCAATTTGTAACTAGAGGCAGTATAAGTGGAAGATCAACTAGACAATCTTTACAATTGAATATTCCACTTCTCAAAAGCGCATCAGGCCAAAGGACCTTTTATTTTCGAGCTGTTCAACTATGGAACAATTTATGCCCAGAACTCAAATTGAGTATGACAATTCGAGATTTTAAACATAAATTAAAGAGGATTTTACTTGATAAATTTATATCAGAATGCATGTAGGAATACTGTAGATTTTTATTTGTAGGTTACATTATATATTATTGTATTTATTATATATTATTAATTAGGTAATTGTCACTGAAAAGCCCCAGTGGGGAGTTGTCAATAAATTATTGTATTGTATTGTATTGTATTGTATCAAGTTGCATGCACTTGCTAGTGTTATAATAGTTTAAAATATATAAAAAGTTTGGTTTTTTGGTTTACCTTAGTTCTGAGTTAAATTGAGTTTAGTCTGTTAATTATTGATAGAACACCAAAACCACCGCTCTTTATATAGTTAACCAATCAGAGACAACCTTGAAAACGGTGATTTAAACTCTAACTGAATATTTCCAAAACGAGTGATATTTTCGTTCCGAATCACATTTTCCTGGGTGCTTATCTTCCTTAGAACAACGCCGACTCTTACAAAGTTTGCCATCTCTAAATCAATGTAAGGACAAGATTTTGGACAGATTTTGAGACAGATTTTGGAATTTCGAATTTTCCGATCAAAATTTAGGAAATACATAGGGACATTTCAATTTATATGTTCCAAAATCAAGTTATCATTACAAAAATATCAAAACCAAGGTGTAGCAAGCTGACAAATTCGATTGTAACCCCGATTACTGATGGAAATGGGCACTTAGAAAATCTGTATGAAAGGACAAAATTCGCACTCTGGGTCCCCTTCCTCATAAAATCATTTAACACGAGGGATATTTATGGAGATAAAGGGACTAAGTTGTACAAATGCACAAAATTTATGTAAATATAGAGGCTAGCCATATTGTCACGTGATGCATAATTAATATCAGCGCAAGTTGGGAGGAAATAAGCGCGAAATGACCAACGTATAACCCCTCCCCCAAACAACCGTCTGAATGCACTGCCATGAAGTACAAAAGCCCGCTCTCGTAATTTGTAGGCGAGCGACTGGGGACGAGGCAGTTTTCGGCGACCTCACCTATTTTGGTTTCGTCTTGCACTTTGCGTCACTCCTCCTCATGAGATAGTCGTGTGTCTTCGAATCATTAAATTCTAAACTTTTTAAGCACCGTTTTATACGTTATTGGTAAGTACCATAGTCTAGTCTTTTTTCGTAGAATGTGGCGTAATATAGAGCTGAGCGATTTGCGTTCAAATTGTTTTCACTTAATACGCGCGTCGACGTCGACGGTCGAGGCTGTTGCTTCAAGATCGACTTTAGAGTTAATAATCCATGTGTTTCTATGTTTTAAAACGACTTACTGTCATAAGTGGTCGTGCTTTTGTTGTCGCCGAACTTTTAAAACGTTTATTCGGCTTTGTGGATGGAACATGTTTTACACACAAGCGGAGAGCGCCGAGCGCATTGCCATCTAGGCGTGTTTTGCCATCTAGGCGTGTTTTGCCAAACCGTTTAATCGTTCACGAAATTAACTCGTAATGTATTATCTGGAGTGGCACGTTCTGCTAGGGAATGAGATAATAGAAATGAGAGCTCCAATTTTCTCTGTTTCTTCTTCGTTATCGTCGTGTTATGGACATTTGATGGTGAAGAACATATCTGCACAGCGTGATGAATAATCTTTACACAAGACAGCTCATTTGTTAACACTAGCTGTTTATCTATTCACTCGATAGCCCTGTTTGTCTATAAAACATGTTGATTTCTTAGTGGCCTTTTAAAAAACATACTGCAAGTTCTGTTCATTCAAATCTCGGCGATGTTATAGTTTAATAGAATCTTGTGTTTTAATTGACATCGACTTTAGTAGGTTCGGTTTTATGTTACAGTGGCGTAAGTGAATCGCCTTAGCTGTGAAGTCTGTCGCCTGTTTCGTGTTTACCCGAAGTCTGTCAAGAGAAGCTAGACAATGGACAGCGAATGTTATCGGGGTTGTTGCTCTTTGTTGAAATTAAATCGAATTTCCGTGTCATGGTTTTGAAATAAGAAGCATTTGTGGTTGGCGAAAACCGCCACTATCCTGTTGGAACCGACGAACCGTCGGCTATCCTGTTGGAAAGAAATTTCTTTCGCTAGTACATGCTTTCCCAATTATATTGGCCTTCCTGTTTTTATTGTGTTACCTACCCTAAATTAAAGAACCGCGACGACATTGCTTATGGTAGTGGCTATTCGTACGCCAACATTTATTTGCTATTTTCGTACGGTGGTCTCTTCGAATTCAACGAAATTCTAACCCTAATGTCATCAAAATCAAAAAAACTATGCAAATTTTACGAACTCGACCGGAAATCGCGGGTTGCATTGGGAACGAATTATTAAAACATTGCTCCGAAACAACTTGGTCACGGGATATTAAATTGTTATCTGAATTTGGTTTACATCTTTGTCTTATGAGTTATATATTCGCCACACCTTGTTGTAGTGCGACTGGAATGTAGGATGTTTATCGCAAAAATTCAAGTAATTTAAAACCCCATCGTTTGCGGGTGCGGGCAAAGGGCGGGGATTTGACAAAAAATTAAAAATTTGAGTAAAATGCCCGAGGGTGGGGAATTGTTTATCAATCAAATGTTTCCAAAAGAACGCACTGACCAATGACCAAATTTGGACAAGTTTAAAGAACATGCTGGTACAAAAGCTCGCGCAAAAACAAAGCACCGCAACATGTTTAAAGCGATCATATGAATACTGTAAGCTCAATATTAAACTGCGGTGCTAACTACTCTTTCTTATTAATAAACTTTCTTATTAATAAAATTTTACTCACCTTAGCGTTAATCTACTCTTGAAGGGTCGACAAACGAAGACAAGGAAAACAAGAACTGACCACGAGAAGAACATTCGTCTCCAGGTCTTTTGTAATCAATACCGCGCGTGGTCAAATGTCTCGACTCGCTGGGAACAATTTTTGGTCAAATGCGCGACTGCGGGGATGTATTGCGATGTCAAGTCCCCACCCTTTGCCCGCACCCCCACCCCGCGGGGTTTACATTGATAGGTGCATAACAGGAGGTTCTTTAGATATTCTCCTCAGGAGAGTATCCTGAGTACCATGAGGAAACAGGCCTTGAAATCAGGTAAGGTGGCCACGATATATGGATTGTTTGGGGTTTAAACTCATATAGCATTTGTTTTTCCCGCAGATTTTCTAAAGATGTCTGAAATCTGTGCTACTTGTGACAAGGCTGTTTACTGCGCGGAGAAAGCTGCGATTTCTGGCAAGAACGGAGAGGTCTGGCATAAACAATGTTCGAAGTGCTCCAACTCCAGCTGTAACAAGCGTTTGGATAGCATGACCTTCAACGAACACAAAGGTACTGTATTGCTTTTAATATTGCCGACTTTTTTGCAACCCAACTGCTGACTTTTGCCGGTATTTGTTCCAACTTAGTACTGTATAGTAGGTCATGCTACTTCTGTTAATTTGGGGGTCGAGGATAAATAGAACATACAGTATCGAAGACCAACCGACAATGTTCAATAATAAATTTGTCTGTGTTATTTCTCTTTTGAACGAAAATTATTTGATTTAATTTTAATCATATTCTTAAGCCCTGTTCACACTAGCGGCCTAGACCTGGCCCAAGGTTCAAATTAGGGGAATAGCGAATTGCTATTCACTTTTAAGAATTCGCTATTCAGTCAAACGAAAAATCGCTATTTATAATTTTTTTCAGTTGTATTAAAAAGCGTAACTGAATTTCATCTCGCCGAAATCCCCAAATTCAAAACTAGCCTATAGATAGCTAAAGGATACAAACAAGTTTCAACACAAGTTTCCACCATTTTTATTGAGATTGAAGGCATAATATATGACATTTAAAAAGTCATATTTGGCGACTTTTGTGGCTGGATTTTGACGATTTTCTGCCGTGGCGCAAAACCCGTAAGGCCCTGAGAACGACTTTAATGATGGCTAAGACTTCATGTTAGATCAGACGGAAATGCTTCGTAATCAAAGAAGACTTGTAGCGCTTATACACCTAACTAGTAGCGTGTACTTGTTTACGCGTTTGTAAATATTGATGTAAATATCTTTCTCAAATTCTGTTTAATAATTTCTACACAAACCGAACAGCACTTAATGTCTTAATGTCTTAATAAAAGAAATCGCATGCGAGAACTTTGTGCTTGCTCTGTGCGACTGTGAAATAATGTCTGTACCCATGTAAAAAAATACCCGGGATCCCACCTGGGATCCCGGGTGGGATCCCAGGTGGGATCCCACCCGGGAATTTGGAACGGGATTCCACCCGGGATCCCGGGTAAATCCCGCCTGGGATCCCGGGTAAATCCCGCCCGGGATCCCAGGTAAATCTCACATGGGATCCCAGGTAATCCTGCCCGGGATCCCGGGTAAATCCCGCCCGGGATCCCAGGTAAATCCCACATGGGATCCCAGGTAAATCCTACCCAGAATCCCGGGTAAATCCCACCTGGGTAATCCCGCCTGGGATCCCGGGTAATCCTCCCTGCTGAGACATTGAAGTGGGATCCTGCCTGGGATTTTAATACAAAAATTTGTATGGGAGATTTTATCAGGTATTAAATTAATGTCATCCCTTGTGGAATATGGGAATTCCACTTGGGACTCTTTGAAAGGTAGATCATGGAAACAAGGTTTCCTAAACTGCACAGATATATATTGTATTAATTGTGACAAAATACAACTTTTAAGTTTCAACTCTAATTATTTAAAATAAATAGTTTAATTAGTTCATAATGAAACTATAACTACTTTTTTAAAATAATTGGGAAACTAGTTCAAAATATATGATACATTCAAATAAATATTTAACTAACTTGCTACGGTATTGGAAATAAACACTTTAAACTATATACATTAATAGTTAAAATTTAGTATGTTAAACATGTTAATATATGATATACATGTATACCTAATAATTACAGTTTATTAAGTAACAATCATACATTATATTAATGTCTCATTGAAATAATAGTTTTTAAATTTTAAATAATAGCTATATTTTTTTCTTGTTCAAATTCCTACACTTGTCTGCTACAGTATGTGTTGTTGGATATTCATTGGTTCTCTTTGCCATTTGTCTTCTGTCTGTTCTGTGTCCCCCAATCAAAATAAGTGCACTAATGAGCTGATAAAATAAAGGTAGCTTTGTTATTAAAAATATCTAATAATTTTCTTGACAAAAATCTGTTTAACCTGTTTAACTCTACAGTATTAGCATACACCATAACCAATGTTTGCAATGGAAAATTAATTATTATATTCTTTCCAACGTCAAGCACTATTATTAACAATTAGGGCCTGGTTGGGTTATACATTATACAATGGTACATAACTTATGTTATCAATATTCAATGTTGCCGAAATAATTTTACAATCATTTGCTGTAGTCAAATATATACATGTAGTTTGATCGAGTGAAATGCCAAATATTACCTATAATATACCCAGAATCTTATCCTGGCATTACCACCATATATACAGAACTCGTGACTAGGCTCTCAGCAACGGCTTCCGTAGCTCAGTGGTCAGAGCACTGCACTAGCATCGCAGGTTCAATTCCAGCCGGAAGGCCTTGAAGTTGCATTTTTCGCATATGGTCCCGGTTTGGTCTTAAAATGTATGTATTCCAACACTCGAAATTTTCCTTCACCATAAATCCTTTCTATATATATATATATATCTTCAGCAACTTTTAAGCTTTGTTAATTATAAGTGGTGGTAATTTAAAGTCTGTACTGATATAAACTAAGGCATAGTATACCAGTGACACAGAAATGTTTTGAGTTACCAACTTAAACCAT
Source organism: Chrysogorgia sp. JL179-B06 (assembly GCA_035772405.1). Taxonomy (NCBI): domain Eukaryota; kingdom Metazoa; phylum Cnidaria; class Anthozoa; order Scleralcyonacea; family Chrysogorgiidae; genus Chrysogorgia; species Chrysogorgia sp. JL179-B06. The sequence continues at coordinate 70,217 of JAYKKM010000346.1, forward strand.
TTTTACCAGAATTTTTCTGCATCAAGAGGACTGAAAAAATATCTATAGTATTACCATACCGGTATACTCATTTCACTGGTATTAAAAAATCTCTAATTAAATATTTAATTATTTACTTGTAATTTGTCCAAACAAATTCAACATGCCACAGGAATCTTGTTAAGAACACACTATATTATTATTCCCCTCCACTGGGGAATTCGACTCGAGTATCACGCGCGAAACCAAATGCCACGCGCGAAATACGAGCCCATCAACAATGGAGGAACAACAAGACGTTTCGCATTCGGCATTCAATATTGTTTCGGTATAATATATCATTTATAGACCCTCCGCTCGGGGAATTCGTCGACTTTCACAAACGTTCGAACGCTAGTAGCTAGCCGTTCGAACGCTAGTAGCCTGCCGTTCGAACGCTAGTAGCAAGCCGTTCGAAGTTTCGAACAATCGAACGCAGTAGCAAGCAAGCCGTGTAGCAAGCGGTTCGAGCGCCATTCTAACGAATGATATATATTTCGTCGAATTCCCCTCGCTTCGGGTCTTATAAATGATAAATATACACTAATATATAATCTTCATTATCACAAACTGTATAGACACGTGAAAGTGTTTGGCTCACCGGTTAATTATTAAACCTTTCCTGCTTTCCATGGGTATTTTCCTTCAAATCAAACCACTTAGTTGTTGAGTAGTTCCTAAAACCTTGTTTCTTGAAACTGTAACGGCGGAGTAATCTTTCAAAAAGAAAATCAATAAATCCTTTGGCTCTACAAAGCAACGCAAATTCACAAATAGATCAGAATTAATATGCTATATTAACTCACTCTAATTACCTTTCAAAGGACTAGCAAAACACACTATTGCCTTGACGGATTTTAAAATCACTTTCTTTTGAACCTTACCTTTCAGTTTTCTAATAGTTCTCCCTTTGTTAGAAGGTTCCATTATCACAAATAATCTTCTTTCGTTCGGTAAAGATATACGTGCAGATCGCAGTTTTCAGTTTTGAATATAGCGCGATGCTTGAAAGCATGATCACATGCACGTATCAAGTGTCGAGTGTTAACCAATCACAGAACACTAAATACCACACCTGACTCAGAACTCTGTTCTGATTGGTTGCTCCATAATCTATTCCATGCCAGTCCGGATGTCATGCATTGTGGCAAATGAGGCCATATCAGCTTTCGTTCGAGCCAGCAACTTCACGAAAGATCAGAGAGGGAGATAATAGGGAGAGCGCGATTTTCGCATACCGGTTCCTCGAACCAAGTGGCGGTATCATGTTGAAAGTAATATTGTCAATTAAATATGTATATATAGTGCCGTAGGACCGGGGTTTTGAAACTCGCATAAATTTATCAAAATTATTTGAAATTGGTACCAAAAAGCAACAAAGACAACAGCTACTCTTCATGTAAGTTATTTTTTATTTCATTTTAATAGTTTACAGTGTATTTAAAACAGATTTTGTCGCAACTTGTCATAGATTCCAAACAGAGGGTGGAGTCTGGGTACGAGTACTAATAATATAATATAATATATTCAAACACCATTAATAATTCATGAGGAAAAGACAAAAGAAAATCACTACCGTATCGTGTCTTTAAATGTGATAAAGATTCGTCCTGATTTACATAAACTTTATTCTCAGCTTAGACAACATTGATTTTCAAAATTACTACGCCAATGAACTTATCAAATCTTGAAGCCGTTTAATAAACTTGCAGCACGTATTTTATCAGATCTAAAACACTCGGGCTGCTGCTCGTTTATTAAACAATACATAATAATATAATATAATAATAATATAATATAATAATAATATAATACAATAATAATATAATAATAATATAATATAATATAATATAATAATATCATTAGATGTGTGAAATTGATCATCCAGGTTGTTGTAGTCTTGAGAAAGACTATTGGTGACTAACGTATCGACGATGACCGCTGCTAAGGCCGTCGAAATGTCAGTCACCAACAATAGTCTTTCTCAAGACTACAACAACCTGGATGATCAACTTCACACATCTAATGATACTCCTAGTTCAAACCATTTACTTTAATATAATATAATATAATATAATACAATAACACTAATAGTTATAGTTTGATTTGGCTTCCTGTGATTTATTGGACCCAGAATTCCATCTTGAATTAGTTGGGATTTCAGGTATCACACCCAGGATCTTGCTTATGTTGCTTTTCGGTATTTTTCCTGGGATCCCGGGTCTCCCACCTGGGATCCCGGGTCTCCCACCGGGATCCCGGGTCTCCCACCTGGGATCCCGGGTCTCCCACCGGGATCCCGGGTCTCCCACCCGGGATCCCGGGTCTCCCACCCGGGATCCCGAGTATCCCACCCGGGATCCCGGGTCTCCCACCCGGGATCCCGGGTCTCCCACCCGGGATCCCGAGTATCCCACCCGGGATCCCGAGTATCCCACCCGGGATCCCGGGTATTTTTTTACATGGGTAGTTAATAAAGCATATTATTTGTTTGTCTTTGCGTAAGTTATTTACTCTAAATATGAATTATTGAATTTGGGCGTGCTGTATCTGGTGACAAAATAACTTCAAATTTTATTTTAAAGGGATATGGCAATATAAATTAACTTTGTTTCATTTGAAAGAACTCGTGAAATGGTATAACAAGACCTTTTACAATTTTCTCTTATCTTTTTTGGTTTTCGAAATAATTTGACGAAAGACAGCGTACTGTCCGCCATCTTGGAATTATTTTCGATATGCATGTGACGTCATAAGTAGGGTAAAGTGAAATTTTTATCCTGCCAACCTTACGACATTATGAGCCAGAAAATCGATTATGTTGCACTAATTCCATTTTCAATTGGCTCACAACATTTTAAAAAGCCTTCCACGGAAATTTGGTCACCTATGGAGTAGTTTCATCAGGTTTACCCTGCTTGTGATGTCACCAATTTCCTAGTTAATTAGGTCAAATATTACAACAAGATGGCGGATTGTAGGGTCTTTTGTCATAATTATCTGAAATATTTCAAAAAGCAAGAAAGATACAGAAAATTGTAAAACGTCTTCTTATACCATTTTAGGGGTTCTTTCAAATGAGACAAAGTTAATTTATATTGCCATATCCCTTTAAGCAACTGTTTTGCAATTGGGGTGCCAGGTTCAGACGAAATTCTTTATAATGCCATACAAATTTATACATCGCGCCAAAAACTAGGATGGAAATTCGCTATTCGCTTTTAAATAGTTAATTCGAACCCTGTCCTGGCACATGCAGGACCTTAGTGTTCACACTAGCGGCCTAGGCCTGGCCTGGACCTGGCCTGGACCTTAAGCCGTGTTCACACTACTGACCTACTGTAGGCCTGACCTTAAGGCCTATATTGTTGATGGTGTGAACGGGTTTTACCTGGCCTAGGCCTGACCTGAGCACGGCAAACCAGGCCAGCGAAAGTAGATGGCCTGACCTGACCTAGGCTTAGTGTGAACGGGTTTTGCCTGGGCCTGACCTGACATTGGCCTCATTGCCATGGTACATTGGTATAATGTTGGTATAACGAATGTTGGATAATGCGCCAAATTATAATGACATGTGCCAGAACAGCTTCTCGATCGGTTCTCGACTTCGATTGCAAACGCTTCTGGAGCTTTTGCTCGATAGTGGGTCAAGTGGCAGCTTACAAAATGTAAGCTAGCCATAATGATGCTACACAGAGCCGGGCCAAAGCCAGTGTGAACGAGTCAGATTTTACCCATGGCTGGCCTAGGTCAGGGCCGGGCCGGGCCTAGGTCGGCAGTGTGAACGCGGCTTGAAGACATTATTTTCAGCTGATATTTAGTTATCCGATGGTGAATATTTGGTCGGACAATTACACAAAGCTCCTGATTATGCTTTTGAACGATCAGAAGGTGCTAGAACAGCTAGAAAACCATAGCGTTCGCAATAAAACTGTCTTCGATAAAACTTGCCAAAGGTATGGTGGATCCACAGAAATGTGAAGCAATACCAGTCGAAGATCAAGCAATATCGAACTTACAAAGACAAAATAGCTAGATTATATGGGCTGCCAAACCTTAGCCACGCAAGTGTGAATGGTTCCAGGGTACGAATTAGGGACTCAAAACCGCTTCGCAAAAAAATTGGCAAGCAAAACGACCCAATTAACATCATTCTGCATCTTTCAATCATTTCATACTCATGCAGGGCCCAACGTCCGATAGGTGTATTTTCAATCATGTCCTGGTTAAAGGCAGCGGCGCCGATTGTTTCTTTCTTGTTGAGATCGACGGCATATTTATGTGGATCTCCGTTGATGTGCTTGGCGAGACTGTCCTTTTTCACCGAGTCAGTCCCATCGATCCAGCTGCGAGAAAACCCTTTGATCGATGTGATGTTCCTTTCGTACTTACAACACAGTTTACATTTCAGCTTTACAATTTATAAAACCTTGGATTTCTTTATCAAGATCACAGGAAAAGCTTTCCTCCCACTTTTTTACAGTTTTAATATCAGCCATATTGGCAAATAAAGAACTAAAAAACTGAGTTCCAGTCTCTCACTTGCTATTTATTATTTACCACATTGTTCAAGCGCCGCCAGAAAAATTGGGGGTGTTTTTAATTTCACTCGCCTCTTATTATTTAACTCATACCAATTAGTTGGTTTTATAGGAGGTTGTTCTCATGTTTAAGTTTTATGCTTCGCATTTTCCCGTTTTTTCTTGAATTTTGCTTCGCAAAATACGAACCGCTAATTCGTACTCTGGGGTCCGTCACGCCCAGTCAGGCCTAGGCCGCTAATGTGAATGGGCTTTAGCCTGCTCTTGGGTTTGGGGAGGCATGCCCTTAAATGGGGAGTGACCCATGTAAAAAAATACTCGGGATCCCACCCGGGATCTCGGGTAAATCCCACCCGGGATCCCAGGTAAATCCCACATGGGATCCCAGGTAATCCAGCCCGGGTAAATCCCGCCTGGGATCCCAGGTAAATCCTGCCCAGAATCCCGGATAAATCCCACCTGGTATCCCGCCTGGGATCCCGGGTAATCCCTGCTGAGACTTTGAAGTGGGATCCTGCCTGGGATTTTAATACAAAAATTTGTATGGGAGATTTTATCAGGTATTAAATTAATGTCATCCCTTGTGGAATATAGGAATTCCACTTGGGACTCTTAGATGGAAACAAGGTTTCCTAAACTGCATGCATATATATTGTATTAATTGTGACAAAAATTAACGTTTAAGTTTCAACTCTAATTCTTTAAAATAAATAGTTTAATTAGTTCATAATGAAACTATAACTACTTTTTTAAAATAATTGGGAAACTAGTTCAAACTATATGATACATTCAAATAAATATTTAACTAACTTGCTACGGTATTGGAAATAAACACTTTAAAATATATACATTAATATAAGACCAAAGAGTTAAAATTTAGTATGTTAAACATATTAATATATTATATACATGTATACCTAATAATTACAGTTTATTAAGTAACAATCATACATTATATTAATGTCTCAGTGAAATAATAGTTTTTAGTTTCTTGTTCAAATTCCTACACTTATCTGCTATGTGTTGTTGGATATTCATTGGTTCTCTTTGCCAGTTGTCTTCTGTCTGTTCTGTGTCCCCCAATCAAAATAAGTGCACTAATGAGCTGATAAAATAAAGGTAGCTTTGTTATTAAAAATATCTAATAATTTTCTTGACAAAAAATCTGTTTAACCTGTTTAACTCTACAGTATTAGCATACACCATAACCAATGTTTGTAATGGAAAATTAATTATTATATTCTTTCCAACGTCAAGCACTATTATTTAGCAATTAGGGCCTGCTTGGGTTATACATTATGACAATGGTACATAACTTATGTTATCAATATTCAATGTTGCTGAAATAATTTTACAATCATGTATCGCTTCGCTACTTTGGGAAGTGCGCTCGAGAGGCCTTTCTCCACATTATGGTTAGATGCGATGTCTGGCTGTTGGTGTTAAGTGAAAGCGGCGAATTTAATATGTATATGGAAAAATCACTGACTGTTCTGACCGTGTCTCATTAGCTCAAAGGTCAGAGCGCCGAAACGTTGATTCGGAGACCAGGGTTCGATTCCCGGTTGGGGCAATCACTTTTTCCATATATAGCCCAGCGGTTAAGCCCGAAATGTTGCCTTAATCGTTCGTTTTGTGAGAAAAGCATGAAACTTGGCAAGTAGATAAAGTTACTAGTGCTGATGACTTTCTGATATAGGGCCAATGCAGATTTCTTCCTGGTTGCCAAAAATCGAGTTTTTCTTCCAATTTACCTATCAAAGTATATATATTATAAAAAAGTGAAAATTCAAAGTTCACTTTTAGTGAATATCACCTATATCATTAGAAAGTTCGCGAAAAACTATATGAAGGACATTCAAGCGGGTAGGACGATTTTCTAAGCCTATTTTGAGATATTAACGCTCAAAAATGTGGAAAATGCCGCAAAATGCTTGTTTTTAGTGGGTTTAGCCTTCTGTAACTCAAAATGAGCTTGGAAAATCGTACAACCCACTTGACTGTCCTTCATATAGTTTTTTGCGAACTTTCTAATGGTATGGGTGATATTCGCTAAAAGTGAACTTTGAATTTTCACTTTTTATAATATAGTAAAAATAAAGTAATATAAAAAAAATAATATAAAGTAATATAAAGTAATAAATAGTAATATAGGTAAATTGGAAGAAAAACTCGATTTTGTGACAACCAGGAAGAAATCTGCATTGGCCCTATATCAGGAAGTCATGAGCACTAGTAACTCTATCTACTTGCCAAGTTTAAAGTGCCTATATCACCTGTGGGATCTTTACATATTTATAGTAATTGGAACATTCTAAGAAGATTTGTAATATATCTTCTCAGGCGAAAATTTCATCTTCATGGACTTTTTTGCAGTTAAAGTTACCGGATATGACATCAAAGGAGGAATTTTTGAAGCAAGAAACAAAAGAAAACTGATTTGCAATTCCTCCTTTGATGTCATATCCGGTAACTTTAACTGCAAAAAAGTCCATGAAGATGAAATTTTCGCCTGAGAAGATATATTACAAATCTTCTTAGAATGTTCCAATTACTATAAATATGTAAAGATCCCACAGGTGATATAGGCACTTTAATGCTTTTATCATAAAACGCACAATTCACCCCTTTAACAGCTGGACTAATATGTATTTGACAATATATATATATATCTTCAGCAACTTTTAAGCTTCGTTAATTATAAGTGGTGGTAATTTAAAGTCTGTACTGATATAAACTAAGGCATAGTATACCAGTGACACAGAAATGTTTTGAGTACCAACTTAAACCATTTTTTCTGCATCAAGAGGACTGAAAAAATGTCTAAAGTAACCCATACCGGTATACTCACTTAAATATTTAATTATTTACTTGTAATTTGTCCAAACAAATTCAAGATGGCACAGGAATCTTGTTAAGAACCCGCTGTCGAGGGGAATAATAATATAATGTATTCCCCTCTGACTGTGGAGGGGAATTCGACTCGAGTATCACGCGCGAAACCAAATGCCACGCGCGAAATACGAGCCCATCAACAATGGAGGAACAACAAGACGTACATGCCATTAGGGAGAGACCTGCTCCGGCTTCTCATTGGTCGATAAATATAGTAATGCGATGACGTCTGCGTTGACGTCTCAGATTTCGATTGGTTTAATACCGCTATCACAATCTGTCATCAGATCATTGATTGCACTTTATATGAATTCTCAATAATAAGGATTAATTTATAACGTAACAAGGATTTATTTGAAAATAACTACCATGAGAAAATCTCAGTAATCAGTTTAAAACTATCCAAACGACCTTTTGTATCTAGTATCGCACAGATGCCAACTACGGAATACAGTAAAAACCCGCTAGGCTGATTGGGTAAAATGTAGCCTAGGTTCTTGTTGGAAATGGATAGGTTCTTATATTCTTATATGTTCTTATATAAACAAATACTTAATTTCAGCCTGTGGTTCTTAATAATGGTAGGTTCTTGTTGGCGGGTTTTTACTGTACACTTCACACTATGCACTATAAACAAATCATGTTACTAAACTGAAATAGTCAGAGAATTAAAAAAAAACTGTTTGAAAATCGTTGAGTTTATCGCTGTCCTTCAATGAAACTACATGTAGTAAATAAAAGTATGTTTTTGAATGCGTGTATTTTCACAGGAAAACTCTCCGTACTGACTGAGTGGCTGATTAGTTAAAAAATAATGCCTTGAATGTTTGCATGGTGATAGTAAGGCCTAGTTAATGCGTTTAACAGAAAATACGCATTCAATACGCAAATCACACAAAACGCATTCTTGAAACTTATGTATAACAATCAGCGTATATCAGCGAGTGGGCTTGGCTCCTATTCGATTTTAAAACCTATGTAGCGGTTATGCATTTCGTGTGATTTGCGCGTGTGTTCTATAACTATTTACTGGCATCTTACTTAGATTAGATACATTTATTTTAGTAGGGTAGCCCATTCAGCCAAAGCTGGTATTCAAGAGGGGCCCAAACAACAAGAGATTGTGATAGCGGGATTAAACCAAGCGACTCGAAATCTGAGAGCGACTCGAAATCTGAGTACGTCATCGCAGTGTTTCTATATTTATCGACCAATGAGAATCCGGAGCAGGTCTCTCCCTAATGGCATGTCAAGACGTTTCAAGACCGCATTCGGCATTCAAAATTGTTTCGGTATAATATATCATTTATAGACCCTCCGCTCGGGGAATTCGTCGACTTTCACAAACGTTCGAACGCTAGTAGCCTGCCGTTCGAACGCTGGTAGCAAGCCGTTCGAACGCTTAGTAGCAAGCCGTTCGAACGCTAGCAGCAAGCAAGCCGTGTAGCAAGCTGTTCGAACGCCATTCGAACGAATGATATATATTTCGTCGAATTCCCCTCGCTTCGGGTCTATAAATGATAAATATACACCAATATATAATCTTCATTATCACAAACTGTATAGACACATGAAAGTGTTTGGCTCACCTGTTTTATTAGACCTTTCCATGGTTCTGGCTCGATCGCCAATATCCACGTGCTTCTGGACCAGGTATTTTCCTTCAAATCAAACCACTTAGTTGTTGAGTAGTTCCTAAAACCTTGTTTCTTGAAACTGTAACGGCGGAGTAATCTTTCGGGAAGAAAATCAATAAATCCTTTGGCTCTACAAAGCAACGCAAATTACAAATAGATCAGAATTAATATGCTATATTAACTCACTCTAATTATCCTTTCAAAAGACTAGCAAAACACACTATTGCCTTGACGGATTTTAAAATCACTTTCTTTTGAACCTTACCTTTCAGTTTTCTAATAGTTCTCCCTTTGTTAGAAGGTTCCATTATCACATTATCGAACCACCAAGTGGCGGTATCATGGACTATTGAAAGTAATATTGTTAATTAAATATGTATATATAGTGCCGTAGGACCGGGTTTTGAAACTCGCATAAATTTATCAAAATTATTTGAAATTGGTACCAAAAAGCAACAAAGACAACAGCTACTCTTCATGTAAGTTATTTTTTATTTCATGTTAATAGTTTACAGTGTATTTAAAACAGATTTTGTCGCAACTTGTCATAGATTATATAATAGCAAATCCAAACAGAGGGTGGAGTCTGGGTACGAGTACTAATAATATAATATAATAATAATATAATATAATATAATATAATATAATAATATCATTAGATGTGTGAAGTTGATCATCCAGGTTGTTGTAGTCTTGAGAAAGACTATTGTTGCGGACTAACGTATCGACGATGACCGCTGCTGAGGCCATCGAAACGTCAGTCACCAACAACAGTCTTTCTCAAGACTACAACAACCTGGATGATCAACTTCACACATCTAATGATACTCCTAGGTTCAAACCATTTACTTTAATATAATATAATATAATAACACTAATAGTTATAGTTTGATTTGGCTTCCTGTGATTTATTGGACCCAGAATTCCATATTGAATTAGTTGGCATTTCAGGTATCACACCTAGGATCTTGCTTATGTTGCTTTTCGGTATTTTTCCTGAGATCCCGGGTCTCCCACCTGGGATCCCAAGTCTCTCACCCGGGATCCCGGGTCTCCCGCCCGGGATCCCAGGTATCCCGCCCAGGATCCCGGGTATTTTTTTACATGGGGAACGCCCTGAAAAGGGGTGACTGGGATGAAGCTGCCTATACTATTAAATTTCAATTACAGCATATGCACATAAATTAATGAGCTATTAGCTGCTTCATCCAATCAAACTTGTGAATTAATTTTCATCAAGTCATTTGACATCTGTGCACTGTTGTTTTTTTTGGCCAAATTAACAGAATAAATGTCATAAAAAAAGAAAAAATCAAAACCATTAAATAGAGTGTGTAAAGAAATCTTAAAGTACAGTTTGGTTAGTACAAGCGTTTCGACAAAAAACATTGTTGATCATTTTGGGACATCAGTCATCAGCTATTGAAAGACCAGGCGGGAAGCGTAATCTAATTATGAATATCAAAGCCCAGCATGCATATGATGAGTCGGACAAGAGAGTAAAATCATAATATTTAATAAAGTTATAACGTTTCGTTATCACAACATCTTCAGAGAATAATTTACATGAGTGTAGTGAGACTATAAATATATAATTACAGAGTTGTCATTGGCATGCATATTTTATGACAACTCTGTAATTGCTGCCGTAGGCAGCACACTAATCTTGACTTGGGTTGCTGTGTCTCGTGCCCAGACCTCTTCGCGGAACTATGTATTGTCGATCGACTTTAAATTACGATCATGGATGTTTGGGCTCGATTTCCATATAAATATCCCCAAATTTAAAACAGTGGCTAACCCAAACCTTACCCTAATCCTAACCCTCCACCTAATATATACTAACTCTTACGATAATGTTTTATTTTAGAAATAACAGCTGATTTTAATTTCGACTTTTACTACCGATAGTCTATGTGACGTCATTTCGGGATTTTATATGGAAATTCAACCGATGTTTGTCCACAGATTTATGACGTTTTATGACGTAACTCGTAGATGTTCGTATAATCGCCGGATGCGTAAACTATCCGAATCAAATGTTCGGAACTCGCCAAACAAAATAAAATGTCTTTAGCTACGAGGGCCATCATACTTTGTGAAGAGAGCTTCATAGTTCATTCGTCAATCGTCATATAACGTGTTCTGCTTTAGAGATGAACTTCTGGCAGCTGTGCTTAAGCCTGGTTGTGCTTGCGAATTTTAACTTTGACTCTTGTCAAGGTAAGGCAACTAGAATTTAACTCGCTATTAAATTTTAAGGAGATCAATTGTTATTGTTTATAATATGCTACTCGTCATGGTTTAATATCAATATCACAATTATCAAATTATTTGTTTGTGAATAAGATTTACCTTCTATTTTAGTTATTATTATTGAACTGCATTTTTATACAAATGTATCAACTGTTATAATGTCAAGAAACAAATTCTGATTAACTTAGTTTATCAACTGTCATAATGCCAACTTTTTGTGTTCATATTGAACTGCATTTTTATGCAAGAAACAAATTTTGATTAATTTAGTTTATCAGCTGTTATAATGTCAACGTTTTGTGTTCATATTGAACTGCATTTTTATGCAAGCCTTGTACAGAGAGCTATGTTACTGTATACAACTATTTTATCTTTATGTTCGACTGCATTTTTATGCAACTGTTCAACTTACACATGTTCATGAACTACTATATTGTGAATAGATGTTGAGAATGGTTACAACACAACAAGTGGGGTACTCAGACGTGCAGCATGTGCAGGGGGCCCTGGCTGTGCATAATGAATGTCTTACCCCAGATAGATGTCTAACGTATCCCAGAGTGCGCCCCAGAGTTAGTACGTACCTATGGTCCAGCAAGCTCATTGTGAGCTCCATATATATGTAGAACTCACTGCTCTGGTATTACCTGAACCATAACCGCATGGGTACGAGTCTATACTACCTCTGACTTGAGTTCAATAACTAGCCCACCACTTAGTTTTGCAATTTTGCACAATATTACAACTGCCTTGGATTTTGAGGCAGCACTTCCCTTGCGATAGTAACTTCTAGTTATATATTTTGTCTCACTACACTCATGTAAATTATTCTCTGAAGATGTTGTGATAATAACAACGAAACGTTAGAACTTTATTAAATATTATGATTTTAATCTCTTGTCCGACTCAATGGCTTTTATGAAAATAATATGCTGGGCTTTGATATTTATAATTAGATCATTTTGGGACGTTCCAATATTAAAACTCTCCCCAGTCTCCCGAGTTAAAGAACATTTTCTTTATTTTGAATTTAATTTGAATTTATTAAAATGTAATACATATCAATTTATTAATAATAATTATAGAATTGAATATATGGTGTAAGGAGATCAGAAACAGAATTCAAGATTCCATCTAGACTGATCTCCTAAATACCAATATAATACAAGACTATATCAATAATGGAAAGGAACTTTGACTGAGCCATGCGCCAGTGAAAGTTTGAAACATGGATGAATTAACAGATGGCTCAGATGACAAACGTAGGCTGACATGCATACATGAGAATCATGGAGTTGTCGGCAACATCGTTGAGGGCATAAATCATTAAATCTGAATGTCAATCAGATTTTGACCAATAGAAATATGCGTCGTCACTCGCAGTGGACGAGAGTGATGAAAATCATCAGGGCAGGTTCTTTTACCCCTCCCTTTGCCCCAGTCGGACAGTCCCCATCGCATTTCAGGGCATTACCTCCCCAACCCCCAATAGCCGGCATTTCAGGCTACCAAATTCTCAAAATGTTAACCGAGGATGTTTATCCATTAATTACCTAAAAAGTACGTTATTATTCTGCCATTATTATTGAGAAGCAACCTCACAAATTATACAACACATTATCAAACCTGAAAGAGACAAGTAAAAACTCGCTGTCAACGCTAGATATACGAATCACTAACATTCATGTCAAAATCAAAAGCGAGAAACAAGGATGTTGGTAGTTGTTGAAAAGTTGTTAGTTTAATCTGTGATGCTTTTTGGCATCTGGATATGTTTTAGTGTAAATCAATAATGAAGTCGATGCATACAACATTAAATCTATTAATTATTGTACAAATGAGCCTGGGCACGTGGCCATAGGCAGGGTAAAATCAATCCGGTAAAAATAATTGGAAAACATCGACCGACCGAAGGGCCATACACGAATTACAGGTACATCTATGTGATATTGTGATGTTTGTCCTATCAGAAGCACTGTCACATTGCAAGAAAAGTTAAAAGACTTTTCAAGACGTAAGAGATTTCAAGACATATTACTCTATACATTATCTGTTAAATTCTTTCAAATTCACGTAAAATACTATACGCATATGATATTGTATAATATGTACATGTGGAAAACTATTTGAATGACTGATATGATGAATGAGTGATTGATGAATACAGTGATACACATGGTCTTCTTGCACTGAGTAAAATGATGGATTTAAATTCTGCATTTTGAATGTTTAATTATTCCACATTTGGGGGGGAGCGGGTGATGAAACCTGTCACAAAACGTCATAGTGGGTGTCAAAACCAGCAAAAAAACATTTTATTTATGTACATGTACCACCACTATGTTTTTGATCCACAAGTATGTTTTACAATGAATCTCCGGTACTTTCAATACAATGATGTTGGTGCATACACATGGTGCTGTTGTTCAATGTACAGTAATAGGTGCAGTCATTACAGCCCCCGAACATTGCAGCCCTGGTGAACTTGGAATATGGGTTGATTTTTGCTAAACTATGTATTAACTGGCAAATTCGAACTGTATATTTCAAACTATTGGCTTACGTTCTTTCATTTCGTATAATGATATATATCATATGATTGGACATGTGATGATATACATTATAGAACTCCTAACCCCCTGCCTAATTGTTTACCTGTCTAATGGAGTAATGATCTTTCCTACTAAAGGTGTGCAAACTCCGGTTTTTCAGCTCTGGCTTCGACTCCGGCTCAAACTAGTTCCCAGGCTCTTCTCCCCGTAAAACAGCGAGGGGGTGTCTTATCTATTTCACAACTGGAAATATCAGCGCAATGAAAACGTTTCTAAATTTATAGAACAACCGAATAAAAGCTACTCCGATTCTCGAAATACACTAATACAGAATACAAAGTGCTAGGTATTTTTCAAAATCTTTTATTGTTAAATTTTATGAATGCAAGACGACCAATGTTGCCATGACTTTGCTTTTGCAGTGGAGCTTCCACGACTCAAAATTTGCTGACATTTTTTGCACGTGGGTTTTGAACCGTCAATTGGATTTTTGATATAATAATCCCAGATGTTCGATGAAGGAACATCAGAACGTTTTCTTTTCCCAGGTCCAGAAGCCTCCGGCTCCATATTCACAATAAGAACAACAGCTTTTCAAGATAAATTTCAAAATGACCGATGACGACAACTTTACAATTCCCCTCCCTTGGCGCATTTCTCGGCCAAAAACGGCCAAAACAGCGTTGAAAGCTATTTGACTCGGGAAAAAGAAGCCACAGAGTTGCCTGCGGAGGAGGCTAAACTTTACGAGACAAACAACTTTGTTTTGCCAGTAAATGCTGTCTGGTGAAACCAGACAAATGTCCACTGTAATGTTCTCAATTTGCATTGTATTGGCTTGAAAAGGGGGCGGTTTTATATTTCCTTATTCATTATCTGCTGTCAACTACGCTCGTCAACACTGTCGAAGGTTTATTTTAAAATAGACTTTTGCCAAGTAAAATCACGTTTGCAAATTTCATATGTCAAACGGTTTATACTTATAGTTTTGGTCATTTAGATAGATTATAATATTAGATTTTTCGTTGTTTTTGGCGTTGTTTTTCACAATAGCCGGAGCCCAAAGCCCAAACTCCGGCCTCCGGCTTGTCGGACTGAAAAACGCTGAAAAACGCCGGAGCACCGGCGTAACCCCCCACCAAAAAGGTTGTTCAACTTTTGCGATGTTAGTAGTTACAAATTGACGTTGGCAATGTCCAAGAAGAAGTTCTGCTTCATGATGTTGAAGGTGAAACTCTTCTTTTTGGCAAAGAAAATCTGATTTCCTTTCGATCAAGCATATTTGAAGTGTACTGTATAAACAAAAGAAAAATAATTGATGAAATATTATGTTTGACCAAATGGGGAATTGGTCAGACCTCTGTCCTACCAAGAATAAATAATATTTATTTACAGCTCTGATCCTTTCCTACTGACCCTGTTTTTTTTTCTACAATTTTCTAATTGTTTATGGCAAATAGAAAATAAAACATCAACCGAAAAACTAGTTAATGTTCTATTCTTTTCAGTTAATATATATATTTTTTGAGTTGTTGGCTGGTTTTTGTTTGTGTGCCATGTGATAATCTTCGAATTTTCCTTATCACAGGTCAGCTCTACTGCAACGCTCATTACTCAAAAGCAATTGGTGCTAAAGGCTACGGTTATGGACAGGGAGCAGGCACATTCCATTACACAGAAAGTTAGACAGAAACGTACAATTCATCCTTGTTTGTCAGGGTGTCGTTATTTGTAGATTGCGAGGAAATACACTTGTAAGACTATATTTCTGGTTTGGGAGTCAAAAATGTTTGTAGGCTGTCGTTGAAGAAGTAATAAATAAAATTTATCTTTTAGAATACCCACCTTTATATTTTTTAATCAAAAGAAATGTGTGCTGTGAAAAATTAAATTAATTTGTCCTTAGCATCTTTTACATTGTGTGAAACCTGCCAATATTAAATTGTAGTCTTGAGAAAGACTATTGTTGATGACTGACGTTTCGACGACCTCAGCGGCGGTCATCTTCAGAGTCGAGTAAAGTGTCAGGTTTGCCATATATACGTCTGGTTCATTACGTCATAGTTTGTTTGTGTCATAATCAATGTGAGTGGGTGTTGCGTCATGCGTTAAGCGTGGGTGTTTGTTTGTCGGTAGGTCTATTGTTCGTCGGTGTGTGCGAAGAAGTCTTTTGTGTGGTGTCGGTCATTGTTGTGATCTGTTAAGTGGTTTATGTTCCAAGTTGGTATGTAAGTCGCTGTTTGTAGTTTGTGTTAAAGGCGTATCATTCAGCCGAGTCCCAGTTGAAACGTCAGTCACCAACAATAGTCTTTCTCAAGACTACAACAACCTGGACGATCAACTTCACACATCTAATGATACTCCTAGGTTCAAACCATTTACTTTAATATTAAATAAGTTGGTGGCAATTGATTACAAATGGTCTCAAATATTATCTTTAAAGGGTACTCCATTCCAAATACAGGTGGAGTTCATTTGAAAGATCTTACTGACATTAGTTTATCTCCTAAGTTTCGACATTCAAATAAATTAAGTTTAGAATATATAAAACAAAGCATATTCCGAAAAATAATGACATCCTGAAAACCCAAGATTCGAGTCAATAACAAGACGAGACTGTTGTGAAGAAAAAAGGTTGGAGAGTTTGTCCAATTTCGACGCTATATTGTTTCCCAAATATGATGTCACCGAGTGCCTCTATCTCGTATTATGCCTAAGAAGCTCCTTCCTATACTTTCCCGCATGAGGAACTAAATTTATTTGCACTAATTTTCATTCAAAGAGCACTCACAACAGCTATCACTATCAATACAACTCCACTGCTGTCTGCTGATAAAGAATCACTCATTGATGTCATATTTTCAAAACGATATGGAGTCAAAATCCTGAAATGTTCAACTTCAACTACCCTTAAGGTAATTCCTCAGTAATTCTTTCCGAAATGAAAATTTGCTGAAACTTCCCAGTCTTGAAGTTATTGCCATACTTATATTAAAACCAAAAAAAAACGAACACCGATTATTGGATGTGCGCAGTAAATGTGCGCAATGCAAAACTGAGGAATTCAAATTGATAGGAAAGCTGAAACTTTGGGAATAAACTAAACTAAAGTCAGTAACATCTTTCATATTTACTTCATTTGTATTTTGGCTGGAGTACCCCCGTAAATTTGGAATATCATCAATTCAGATACCGAAAACAGACGCGATAAAACCGACAAAACCGGTTTGTTGTTTGCCATCTTGAAAACCGATTTAATCGCGTCATTATTGAACTTTTTGCGGGAGCAAAAGAAAGTCGCAAAAATCGATAATCGACTGCGAAAAATAATCGCCGGGACGAGGGTGATAATCTCGACCGGCGAGAATTCATTTCCTCCATGAAATTCCTCCCGCGTTTATATATATATATATATATGTGTGTGTATATAATATGTATATTACTATATGACCATATGTATATATATGTATGTAATATATGTATATGTATAAAAACCTCGTCTGACTCACAAATACGTCTACTAAGGGCTTGTCCATATGGAATTCCCATCTTAACATGCTTCGGATGACACGATCTATAATCCAAATATTGATGTGTATCCGTTTCTTTGCAATAAGTCCTTTCCAAATTTGTAAATTTGTTAAAGAGTGAGTGTCAACCAGCATTGCACGCTCGGTCGGCCATTTTTTTAAGCACGAAATTCCCTTGATGAACTGCATCCGTAAATATCTTGTCAATCCTTGATATAAATGATTCATTTTGTCTTTTAATTGAAAGAAGATATACCTTAGAAAGTAATTATTTCTGCATTTTTCACAAAACTCAACGTTTTCTTGAGTTTCGTTTCGAATTATGTCAGCCTTGACTGACGCGAAGCGTGGAAGACCAAGTGACGAGGTTCAAACAAAATAATCAGGTTCCAAGTCGATGTATTTGGATTGTGGATGAATAAGAACGCCTCTGTAGGGTTTTCTGAAAAGACTCGCACTTCAAAACACTTTGTTATTCTCACTGGGCGCTTTACTAAGCAATACCATATTAATGCATAAAACTTCATGCGAATGCAAAGCAGCATTAGAATAATCGCATGAATGAACAGGGTTGGCATAAAAGGCCAGAAAAACAGCAGTTTTTCACATTTTGGCCACGAAGACGACCTGGCCGCAGAAGAGGGAATTTTTCTCATTTCCGTTCGGAGTGTCGCAGCCGAGCTCGTTATAGTTGAATTATGGATGACCCGGCGGTTCAACCTCTTGCGGTCGATATTGACGCTGTTTTGGCAGAGCATCAACCGCCTCCACTTCAGCAAGCACAGTTAGACGACCATGTAAACGCAGCCGAGATCAATAACCCTGGCACCTCAAGAGCCGCCTCCACCTCAAGTGCAGGTTTGTTTTCGCATCATATTTATTGGGCAGAGTTAGTTCGTTTTCCCTAGCTTCGCCTTAGGAGACAGCGTGTTTACGGCCATCTTTCAAAATCGTACTGGGATTTTATTCATACATCTAGTGGTGCAATTCTTATTTGGCTTCCTGTGCATCGGGAGAGGCACTCTTAGTACGCCTTACATTCTGTCTACGACGGGATACTCGTGCTCAGAGGCTGATTGGATGTCGTGCTGTCCGCAGAGTCGACTGTCTGTGTGTAACCCTTGCCATTAACTTGTTTGCTAGATTAGGAAATGGCTTGAGGGTGGGATGCTTTATATCCTATAGTTGGTCTTTTGTTTTCCTTGTTGAACTATTATGTTCGCCCGCGTTTTTGCTGATGGCCATAATCTATGGTGTTTGGCATGCATGTATCGCTACATTTTTTACAGTCGGATGGGGCATTACTTGATACGTTTTTGGTGAAGCGAGATAGGATTTACTTACTTTTGTTGAAGCGGCAAAAATTACCTACGCTTTTGATGAAGCGATATAGATTTAGGATGCTTTTGTTGAAGCAATTTAGAATTGTTTACGCTTTTGTTGAAGCGGCATAACTTACCTACGCTTTGGGTGAAGCGGTATAGATTTCTGATGCTTTTGTTGAAGCAATCTAGAATTATTTACGCTTTTGTTGAACCGGGATACAATGTTATGCTTTTGGTGAAGCGATAGATTTGTTTACGCCTTTGTTGAAGCGGTGGAAAATTACCTGCGCTTTTGGTGAGGCGACGAGGAACGGCTTACGCTTTCATGGGAGCTATGTATCATGTAGGCTCCTTTGTGATGCCGTACAAACTTAGTAATACGCCTTCGTAGCAGCGGTTTCAGATTGTTTATACGCTTTTGTTAAAGCGATATGGGATGAGTTTATTTTCTTTACTACCAAACACGATATATATTGATTTACGCTTTTCTTCAAGTGCTGTTCCCGTTCATGTTTGAGACGGTTTTTCAGACCTGATATAGCCTGCGATTCGGGACGCCGGAAAACCCCCGATGAGGGTGCCCTCATCGCGGGTTTTCCGCCTCGCGGGTTTTATTCCGCGTCCCTGACCTGATAGGGTATCACGCCTTTTCTTGAAGCATGTAACGTCGTGCATAAGGTTATTTAGCGTCTTACTGACGGGCATTGCCATGTACGAAGTTAGGTCCACTCTTGTTATACATCAAGCGGTCTCTAGTAGTTCTTTTCCATACTTGGGGGCATTCTTTTAAGTTTGGGCTGTTAATCAAAAGTTTTTGATGTTCTTTAACCCGGCACATTTGTCTATATACAAGGGTAGTTATCTATGAACCGAAGCATAATGCGTAGTCTATTAGACGGCGATAGAGGGTCTCTCGCGGTTTTATAAGGCTATGTTTTTCCCTCTGTTATTATAGCCCCCGACACTGGAATCGTTGCAGAAGAAAATCGAGCTCCTTCAGAAAAACTCTGACTCGTACAGTCACGGCCTCCCTCCAAACTTTACAAAGGGAACTTCGGAAACCAAAGGGTGTTTTTGACCCGCATATGCAGCCTTAGCGACATTAGAAAGTTTGGTGGACATCTCTCGTGACCTTGCGCGGGATCCGGCGGCGAATCGCTATAATATTATTTACAAGCAGCGCAGACCCCTCTTATACCACCCGCATTTTCAAGCGGTCTTAATGAAGTTAGTGGGGAATAAGGAGGACGTGGAGGTCGCGAAGATCATCGAGAAGACGTTGCAGCAACATCGTTCACCTACTCCAGGCCCCCCTTCCCGCCATCAGTAATGAGATTCATGTTAGTGTACTAAGTTATCCGTTACCACACAAAAGTGATCCGCATGTGTAGACCCAAGGAGATGTCTTCGCAGAGGTCCGACTGAAAATTCACCAATGAGCTTGAAGTAATTATCACACGAAAGTGATCCGTCTTAATGACTTTTTAATGAGGCGGCATCCTTTGGTCCCTGGATGGGGGGGGGGGGGGGGTTACCTGCTACTTTCGCAAGGAAAGTGCTGCCTTTTGCTCCCACAAATGCCAAACAGTAGACAGTAAAATGAGAAAATGTCAGGATGGCTCGACCACGCTACAACTGGATCACATGACCTATACTGTAGCTTGTTACGTCACAAACACGAGTGTCCATTTATGTCACATAGTAATCAAGTCCGCCGGATAACATAGCGTTTACGTTGCTAAGCAACGTAGACGCAAAAACTATTAATTTTAAAAAAGAAAAGTCTTAAGTGCTGACTTAAAACTACTTAACATATATCTGCTGCTCTAGCTTTAGAGCAATTAGAGCGACTGTTAGCCAAGTAGAAGCTTTAGAGCGAAAGAGTTCGTCTATAACGACTTTAACACCTGTATTCTAAAAGCTCACTCACACTCGCACTCAATGAGTGACCACTCGTACTCATTAAGTGCAACTTAACACTCAATGAGTCTCCACTCACCCTCACTGAGTATGAGACTACACTCACTTTCCAACCATTCAATGACAGAACTCACACTCAAATGAAGCTCAAAAAGTGAGTGAAGTATGTTGAAAGGAACACGTCCCTTGAGCTACACTCACAATTCATAAACGTTACAAACATGGTGGATAGGTGGCTTAATAGGTTAGCGTTAGTGGATATGATTCCGCCAAACATTCGAAATGCGAGAAGAGAATACCATTTCGATTACGATAACTATACAGTACGACGAAGAGCAATTCAGAGGTAGATATAGACTAACAAAAGATGCTTTCCGTTATTTACTTGAAATGATCGGTCCATCAATTTTACCTCATAATGACCGTGGTAAACCAATACCTGTAGATATACAACTGTTGTCTACGTTTTTATGCAACCGGTACATTCCAACTAGCATGTGGGGACCTATCGGATATTTCACAGCCATCAGCGAGTAGGATAATCCATCGTGTATCTGAGGCTATCGCTCGTTTACACAGTGATTACATTGCCTTTCCTCATGGCGATTTACTGCGTGACAGGAAACGTGCTTTTTGGATGATCGGAGGATTTCCTGGTGTTGTTGGTACTATTGACTGTACCCACATAAAGATTGTAAGTCCTGGGGGATGATAATGCGGAACTTTTCAGGAACAGAAAAGGGTTTTTTTCGATAAATGTTCAAGCAGTTTGTGGCCCGCATTTGGAATTTCAGAACATTGTTGCGAGGTGGCCAGGCAGTGTCCATGATGCTAGGATTTTTGATAACAGTCGTCTGTGCGCAACGTTTGAACGAGGTGATATATCGGGTGTATTGCTTGGAGACAGCGGTTATCCATACAGACCCTATTTAATGACACCACTGCGTAATCCGCAAACCAGACCAGAACGACGCTACAACTTCTCTCAGATTCGAACAAGAAATACAGTTGAGCGTATGTTTGGTGTCTGGAAAAGAATGTTTCCATGCCTTTCGCAAACACTACGTACCAAACTGGAAACCTCGTTAACAATCATAATGGCTACAGCTGTGTTGTACAATTTTATACGAAGGCGAAATGATCCTGTAGATGAGGAACTTGACCTTCCCGTGGGGGAGGAAGTGCTTTACATTGAACCTGCTGGTGAGTTACGAATGGGAAATGCAGTGCGTCAAACTCTAATAATTTAATAAACCAACATTTTACATAATGAACCATTTATTTAATTTTCAATAACACACAATGATACAGTGCATATTGCACATTTAAAATGACTGAATGTATGTTGCGTGTATATACATATATAATTTTTTTGATTCATTTCATCATTTATTTTCTTGCGCGGGTGTTTGGACGTGATGGCTGTTCTGTGGTGGTTTTTATACTCGTTGTCATTTTGTCCCAGTATTCAAATTCTGCATTCATGACCTCCATTTTCCTCTTGCGCTGTATAATCAAATTACATTTCTTTATGTCCAAAATTTCCATCTCACGTTCGTGTTGTTTGGCTTGCATTTCCAAACAACGAACTTGCGCCGCAGACATTTGTGGCTTTTTGGAAGATGAAGCTGTTCAGAGCAGTATCGACCACAGACTTCAGCAATTCCTGTGTCTTGACTTCACTTGTATTATTCTCATCTGCATCCTGGACATTGTCGTTACCTAAAAACAAGCAATGATGTGATGAATAAGCAAAACAACTTTTGGCATTATGATGGTTATGTGATTTCATATAATGAACAAAAGATTTGACGCAACAGCTGCTGCTTCCTCCCCTTGACTGATTGTCGCCGGGCCCCCTCCAGTTAATTTTGTCTCTCTTTCTTTTGCGATTTGTTTCTTTGCGCGGGCCTTTATATTTTCCCAACACTTCTTCAGCTGTTTGGAATCTCTCTTTGTCACACCGGATTGCGAATTGAATTCTTCGGCTAACCTCTCCCACTTATAATTTTTAAATTTTATTGTTTTGTAATCATTTATTTTGCTCTCTAGAACATCTTTGTATTTGCCAACCAACTCAGTTAACAGCGATCTTTCCAATTCGGAGAAATATTGTCTACTTTGTGGCACATGTTTGTGCCATACTTTCAACTTGCCGTACGTGTGTTATAAGTTTATACGATCCTAGTCTCTCGACAAGGACTTTCTCACGACTTACAATACCTTTGAGTGAAACTCCAACAAGTCATACTTGAGTTATCTCTTTGAATAAGAATTACAAATATTTTAGTCGCATGAGTCTCCACTCACACTCACACTTAAACACTACTTGAGCGTGACTCATTGAAGCATAACTTACGTGTGAGTGTGAGTGAGCTTTTAGAATACAGGTGTAAGTGTGCGTTACACACATACAAACTTTAAGTGTGCGATGCGCACATACAGACTTTAAATGTGCGTTATAGGCACATACAAACTTTAAGTGTGCAGTAAGTGTGTGTTACGCACATACATACTTTAAGTGTGTGTTACGCACATACATGAGACTTTAACACCTGTATTCTGAGACATCACTCACACTCAACCCATAAGTTGAGCTTCAGTATGAGATTACTCAAGTGAAATTTATTGACGTGCATTGCGCGTTTGTGTTTATCTTTTCGTGCGATAACAAAGTGTTTTGAAGTGCTTCGTTGTCAACTTGACGTGGTAAATACTTCGAAAATTCGCCGAGTCTTCTCAGAAAACCATATAGAGGCTTTCTTATTCATCTACAATCCAAATACGTCGACTCGGAACCTGATATTTTGGTTTGAACCTCGTCGCTTGGTCTTGCACGCTTCGCGTCAGTCAAGGCTGACAAAATTCGAAACGAAAGTCAAGAAAACGTCGAGTTTTGTGAAAAATATAGAAATAATTACTTTCTAAGGTATGTCTTCTTTCAATTAAAAGACAAAATGAATAATTTATATCAAGGATTGACAAGATATTTACGGATGCAGTTCATCAAGGGAATTTCGTGCTTAAAAAAATGGCCGACCGAGCGTGCAATGCTGGTTGACACTCACTCTTTAACAAATTTACAAATTTGGCAACGACTTATTGCAAAGAAACGGATACACATCAATATTTGGATTATAGATCGTGTCATCCGAAGCATGTTAAGATGGGAATTCCATATGGACAAGCCCTTAGAAGTAGACGTATTTGTGCACGAGTCAGACGAGGTTTTTATACATATACATATATTACATACATATATATACATATGGTCATATAGTAATATACATATTATATACACACACACATATATATATATATATATAAACGCGGGAGGAATTTCATGGAGGAAATTAATTCTCGCCGGTCGAGATTATCACCCTCGTCCCGGCGATTATTTTTCGCAGTCGATTATCGATTTTTGCGACTTTCTTTTGCTCCCGCAAAAAGTTCAATAATGACGCGATTAAATCGGTTTTCAAGATGGCAAACAACAAACCGGTTTTGTTGGTTTTATCGCGTCTGTTTTCGGTATCTGAATTGATGATATTCCAAATTTACGGGGTACTCCAGCCAAAATACAAATGAAGTAAATATGAAAGATGTTACTGACTTTAGTTTAGTTTATTCCCAAAGTTTCAGCATTCCTATCAATTTGAATTCCTCAGTTTTGTATTGCGCACATTTACTGCGCACATCCAATAATCGGTGTTCGTTTTTTTATGTATGTCAATAACTTCAAGACTGGGTGCAATGCAATGCGTCACGGTTGACACTCACTCTTTAAGCACGTTGAAGTCCTGAGAGATAAGAAGTTCGTCGAGTTGCAAGTATGGCGCAAAATAGGCAATATTTTTCCGAGTTGGAAAAATCGATTCTAACAGAATTAGTTAGAAAATATAGAGATATCCCTATAGAAGGCAAAATGAATGACTACAAAACAATCAAAGTTAAAAACGACACATGGGAGACGTTAAGGGAAGAATTCAATTCGCAGTCAGGTGTCAATAAGCGAGACGCAAAACAATTAAAGAAATGCTGGGAAAATATAAAGGCAAGAGCGAAGAAGCAGCTGGCAAAAGAGAGTATAGAGAGGCTAAATTGACGGGCGGTGGGCAGTCATACAAGCAATCACGGGGAGGAAGCGGCAACCGTTGCTGCGATAATTCCAGCGCAAGTCAACAGCCTAAATAATGTTTTTGATGATGACAATTATGAACTAGGTATGCTAATGTATATGTGAGTGACTATCACATTGCTTGTTTAATACGATTAAACGTGAACCTATGATGCTAATTTATAGATTGATTATCAATTGTTAAATAATACGCTAAGCCTTGCGAATCATTACCACAGGAACCCGCGAGAACTGAGGTCGATGTTGCTTTGGATCCATCTTTCTCCAAAAAGCCTCAAATGTCCGGGGTGCAATTTATCCCGGGCATTCTGTGTCCCCCTCCGATACTAATTGAAATGTCAGCGATTATCGCGTAAGTGCCATTCAGCGTCTGCTATTCTATTGCTTTGGTTATGCGTATTAAGTATTTTAGATAAATGGAAAGCCAGTATAATTTTATTTATATAATTTTAATCATGTAATATGGATAAGTAAATTTGTTTGGCCAAAACAAGGGGTCATCAAAACGTTTGTTGACAAAATGTTGATTGTATATGATGAACTTTCCGTAATTTGACCCTTTTACTAACTGTCGACAGATACAAATAGCGAAAGTGGACGGGTATTCTACAATTTAGCGTAAATTACACACACTAAATAAATTATGAACGCTCCCTTACAGCCTAGCTCCCTTAGTAAGAACACACTTAGAACTTTTAATGTATCGTCTATGATCCTTGTCTTTGTCGTGGCTTTCAGACCGAACAAAACTTGTAGACGTTAAGGTCTTCAGGTGTTCGACGAACAGGTTTACCTTCTCATTGTTACCGTTGATGTGACCGAAACAATAATTTCCTTCTTTTGTAATGCCCTGAAGGTTCTGCCAAATAAATTCTAGCTCAGAGTCATAATGACGAGACTTTTGCAGTTCTGCAACAGCATTCATCAGTAAGAAAGAGATGTCAAATTATAATCTTCGGGACATCTCATCTGCCGTTTGTTTGCCACAACCACGTACAAATAGCATGAAAAAGAGTTTCATGTTTGATGGGGCATTTATATGGAACTCTTTGCCTAAAGAAATTAGGGAGAGCAAATCTCTGCTATACTTTGAACGCAAAATCGCTGCTCATGTCATTAAATAACGTTTATATAATTTAAAACACATAAATATAACGATATATAATCTTTATTATTATTATTATTACCTTATATTGACATTGTTAGCTAGTCGAACCATTCTTTACTGTTGTTACTTTATACTGTTTTATTTGTCTTTATTGTTGTACACGCCCTTCGTGGAAACCAGCTTTTGTTGACGTTGTAAGCGTGTTTAAATAAAGTTATCTATCTATCTAGATACATTTGAATATACCGCGACAAAACGCGCAATAGTTCTTTCTTCGCTGACCGCTGACATTTCAACTATAGTATCGCGGGAGGGGGACACAGAGTCCGCGGCGCAAGCCAGATGTTTGGATATGCAAGCCAAACAACACGAGACAGAAATGGCTTTGTTAGAACTTAACAAATGAAATATAAAAATGCAGCATAAAAGGAAAATGGAGGTACTTGACGCTGAGTTTGAATATTGGGACAGTACTATGAGGAAGAATATTAAAAGCACGCAGGAGCATCATTCACGTCCAAACACCCGCGCAAGAAAGTGAATTAATAGAATAAACACAATAATATATTGAGTGGAGTGTACTAATGTATTAATTACAACATTGTATTAAATATAAATAAAGTGTTCATCACGTATAATGTTGCTGTATCAGAGCTTGACGCACTGCGTTCCCCAATCGTCGTTCACCCGCGGCTGCATCATGATGCACTTCGTTCTCGACGGGCAGATTGTGGGGCTCATCTAATGGGTCATTTCGCTTTCTTACAAAATTAAACAACACAGCTGTTTCAATTATTGTCGTTAACGTGGTTTCCAATTTTGTACGAAGGGAAGCGTTTGCGATAGACATGGAAACATCCTTTTCCACCTTACGCCAAACATCCGCTCAACTGTATTCCGTGTCCGCCGTATTTGAGAACAATTGTACTTGCGTTCGGGTCGAGTTTACGGTTCAATAATTGGTGTCATTAAATATTGTCTGCAAGGGTAACCACTGTCACCCAGTAACACACCTGAGATATCACCACGTTCAAACTTTGCACACAGCCGACTGTTATCAAAAACTCATGCATCGTGGACACTGCCTGGCCAACGGGCAACAATATTTTGGATTTCCAGATTTGGTCCACAAACTACTTGAACATTGATAGAAAAGAATCCCTTTCTATTTCGGAAAAGTTCTGCATTATCACACCCTGGATATACAATTTTGATATGAGTACAGCAGACCAGGAAATTCTCCGATTCTCCAAAAATCATGTTTGGTGTCACGTAGTAATTCGCCTTCAGGAAACGCAATGTAATTGTTTTTCAAACGTGCAATTGCCTCTGATACGCGCTTGATTATCCTACTCGCTGATGGCTGAGAAATATCTGTGAGGTCTCCACATGCTAGCTGGAACGTACCGGTTGCATAAAAACGTAGGTCCAATAACAGTTGTATATCTGATAGTATCGGTTTTCCTCGGTAATTATGTGCAGCAATTGCTGGATTTATAATTTCGAGTACAGCACGTTGATCTCGGTGTTGCTGTTGATAGACATCTAAAATGAAATACTCATGTAAATAACATTTGTAAATCGGCCACTTTTGCTATAAGAAATATCGGTAAGATCAGGAAATATTTGAGTAAAAAGGACTGTGAGAAGTTGGTGCATGCATTCATAACATCAAAACTTGACAGCTGTAATAGCATCCTATATGGCTTACCAGAAGCTGAATTGAGCAAGTTACAGCAAGGTTAAAAAATCGGAGCATATCTGCCCTGTGCTTCGTAATCTTCACTGGTTGCCGGTGAGATCAAGGATTGTATTTAAGATACTAATAATTACTTTCAAGGCTTTTCATGGCCAGGCGCCTGTTTATATTACTGATTTGGTAACTAAATATAAACCAACTCGTGCTTTGAGATCATCTGACCGAAATCTGCTACTTGAGCCAAAATCCAAAACGGTGACTCATGGAGACAGAACGTGCTCGGTTCAGGAAATTAGAAGCTTTGATATGTTAAGTAGTTTTAAAGCTAAGTCAGCACTTGAGAGTTGAGACTTTTCTTTTTTTAAATTAATATTTTTTTTGTTCATAGTGGTAATATATATGTAGTAGGCTTTATCTTATAACGAAACTGTAATTAGTTTTATAAGTAAAATTAAGAATATATTGTTGTAAGAGCATTGAGACTATTGTATAATGCTCCTAATACGTCTTTTATTATTATTATTATTATTATTATATCAATGCTTCTAATTTCCTGTGGTAATGAATTCCACAGTTTTGGTGCGGCAACCGAGCATGTTCTGTCTCCATGACTCACCATTTTGGATTTTGGCTCAAGTAGCAGATTTCGGTTAGAGGATCTTAAAGCACGAGTAGGTTTATATTTAGTTAGTAAATCAGTAATATAAACACGTGCCTGGCCATGCAAAGCCTTGGAAGTAATTATTAGTATCTTAAAAACAATCCTTGATCTCTGATCTCAGTACATGTTTATGGTGGCCAATGGCTGCCAATATATATTTTTCTATTATGTTTCATAAATATTTTCAACGAGAACACCTTAAAAACAATATCCATTAAAAAAATTATAAAATAAAGTGTGATTCAATTAGAAGTAGGAAAAACCTAAACTAAATTCAAATGAACTGAAATGAAAACAAAATTAAAGTTAATGGCAATTTAAATTCTTCATGCCTGTTGTTACCTTCGGCTTTCTTTATCAAATGGCGTGCTCAGTACAAATCTCCAGGCAGGTTTTCGTAAAGATCTTCGGCCAGCAAATCTCCTCCAAAGGCTCCAAACAAATGATCTGTTTCACTTAACTGTCTGGCCATGTTCGTTGGGTATTTAAAAGTGAAAAATAGTATTCCACTGCTGCCACCAGTGTAAAATTAATAATGACTTGCTTGAGAAAAGTGATAGGCGCATTTTTTATGAGATAAAATATTAGTCACAGCACCCGTTAAGATCTCTTCTACCAAGAGTAAAACATTCATCCCTTAAGTTAAGAAATCCAACATGTACTCGTCCAAATATAGGAACTGAGCGTTTTAAGAATAGTTATGTAAATAGGCTGATTTTTAAGTATATATAATCTATTCTTGTTTTTAAATTATTACATTCATGTATTTTATTGTTCTCACTCATGTAACATCTGATATGTATAATATCTATGCTATTAAAGATTATTATTATTATTATTACTAGAAGTTACTATCGCAAGGGGGAAGTGCTGCCTCAAAAGTCATGGGAAGCCTAATTTTTGATAAAATTTCCAAAATGAACCCACTGTATTATGAACACATTTCTATCAATTCTTTTAATTATATTTAAATACAGCAGACTTAAATTACAAATGACTATCACTTATCTGAATATAATTGGCAAGGCTTTTGACTGCAACATTTATTATGACTTAGACAGTACGTACATGTATAGTTGGTGATGGGTAAACAAATTTCTGATAAATCACAGCCACTATAAATCATGCTTCTTACTGTGGCAAAGCTGTCAGTGGTTTATCGCAAGTGTCTGATATGTTATGGCAAAGCAAGCGCTAAACAAATAGGCGCTGACTAAATAAATACCAGAAATGGTATGTAACAGATGTTTACGATATTGTTGCACCATTATTTATATTGTCTAACTTCTATTGTTGAGAATGCAATACTTTCAAGGAGATCTTTGTGATGTATTAGTTAATGGCACATGTCCACGACTCCACGTATTATACTGTACTGGTATAATTGTCATTCTGGAAATTGTCGTTCTGGAATACACCCACGGTCCACTGTATTTTATTTTCCCAAAGAACGTGTAATATTGTATTTACTGCATACCAAATATTATGGTTATCCATGGCACACAAATAATTGTCCACTGAGTTTACACAAAGTAGACAATTCCATTGTCCACTGAATTTTGAGGTAAATAATTTCTTGAAGACAGTTCGATGTACAGTACAGTTTATTATATATACAGTGTATCCACATACAGCTTAATGTGCATGAACTATCAAATTCAAGTCATATGTTAGTGGTATGTGATCATAGCATAAATAGATGTAGTGCCATATAGGACCAGGTTGAGGAGATGATGTATCCATATGCTTTAATAAAGAACATGTCTTTTTAGTTTTCTTGTTGAAGGAAGTGGTAATCCATTTCTGTTGATATGCGTTAAGTATACTGTTCTCCATCAGAATTATAAAAATCTATAAAGACAAAAAATGGAATTGTTAGCATGCATAGTTAAAAAAACAAACAAACAAACAGGGAATTAAAACAAATGGGTATGAGTGGTGGTACGGGACTGAATTTTAGTATATACTAATAATATAATGTATGATGTAGAAGAGATAATTGTGTAGACTTACCATTCTTCACCTTTGTGCACGCACCAATGTAGAAACCACTGACTGTAGACATTTCCTCAAATCCAAGTCAGATGTTAGTAGTAATATGTGATCATAGCATAAATAGATGTAGTGCCAAAGGTTGCAAGAGGAGATGGTGTGTATAGTCAACGAAATCTCGACTTCTGTAAATTGCACTCTGTCGTTCGAGATATTTATTTGTTCAGTTTCATGACGTTTTGTGACGTAACTCGTAGATGTTCGTTTAATCGCCGGATGCGGAAAGTATCCGAATACTAGAAGTTACTATCGCAAGGGAAGTGCTGCCTCGAAATCCAAGGCAGTCGTGATATCGTGCAAAATTACAAAAATAAGTGTTGGGCTTATTGAAGTCAAAGTTGCAGCAGTGGAGGTAGTACAGCCTCATACCCATGCGGTTATGGTTTAGGTAATACCAGAGCAGTGAGTTCTTCAGCACATATATATGGAGCTCAGGCCAGCTCACAATGAGCTTGCTGGAACATAGGTATACTCACAATCTGCCCCTGGCACATTTGCAGATGTCTCACATCTGCCCCAACCTTGTTGACCCCCCCTGTGTTGTAACCGTTCTCAACATCTATTCACAATGAACATGTGTAATATTAAACAGATGTAAAAGGCTTGCATAAAAATGCAGCTCAATATGTCAACTTTTTGACATTATAACAGTTGATAAACTAAGTTAATCAGAATTTGTTTCTTGTAATAAAAATGCAGTTCAATATATTCTGTCGCTTTATATCTCACAGCTGTGTATGAGGGACACGGATGTGCATTGTTCTGCATGAATGAGAAACAATGAACTCACACCAATATACACCTAAAATACAAGGAAAACTGTATTCACAAACAAAACAATTTGACAAGTTTGCCCATGACAAGTTACAAGTGATGCTATGATGGCAAGAAATCGCAGATACCTCGCAGTCACTCATGAGCCATATTTCCGTTTGGTGAGCGTTTAACAAGAAAATTAAGTATACATAACTATCTTAGTCGTCTTACCTTGACAAGAGAATACTTCCTCACTCAGAAGGCAGAACAGATCGTTCAAACTTCACAGCGTTGACAAGTTCCGAACAGCGAATGGTAAGGAACTTTAATGCACGTGATAAAACTTATACGTCACAAAACGTCATAAAACTGAACATCTCGACAAACAGAAATATTTACACAAATCGAGATTTCGTTGACTATACATAGTTCCGCGAAGAAGTCTGGGTACGAGACACAGCAACCCAAGTCAAGATTAGTGTGCTGCCTACGGCAGCAAAAATGTTCAGAACTCGCCAACATCTAGCTGTATTTTATGGCGCGTTTATAATGTCAAAATTGAATGTGACCATTTAAACGCCATACATCTATTTCGAACAACATTTACTCGAAAGAGCAAGACTCGCGAAGTTATCCATTCAAGCGGAAATCATGCGGGATGTCACCATTGTCAAAAACATTGAGGTTATAATGTCTCCTTGAATTCAGACGCTGTCGTTTGTTGCCGTGTTCCACTCGATAACAATCTAAACCACAACATTTACTCGAAACGAGTAAGCGCGGTCATATTTCAAATCAAAACAAACGAACGGGAATACCCTTCTAATATACCCACTGCTCCTGTGTTATGTTCCGAGGCAGCATTTCACTTCTGATAAGAACTCCAGTCCTAGTATATTCAGTATTGAGTATTTCAAATTCCGTAGCAATCTAGGAACCAACCTCGTACCCAGGGTCTTATCTCCGCTCGCCGCCCGCAGCGAGCGTGGGGGGCGGGCGGCGAGCGGAGATAAGACCCTGGGTACGAGGTTGTCTAGGAACCAGGCTTAGGGTTGAGGCAGGACGATCATATATATACTATCTCTAGTGATCAGTATCGAAATCCCAACTTTTCGGCAGCAGTCCGCTACTTTTCAAATCCAAAAGCGGCTTTTACAATTTCTGAGCCTCAAACAGGAATCGAGTTCGCGTTTCAAAGCGTGCTTATGTATTAACAATAAAGCCGGTACTAAAAACACTTGGTGAATTTGTTTGCGCGAACAGACATTTCTATAGATCGGTCATTTATAGTTCTAGCCGATCGCTCATAAGAAAATAGAAAGAATCGCTTCGCGCGAAAAAATTCGCTCGAGAATTGCGCTGCTGCGCACACTTATCTGAATCACATGAACGAACGGTTCAACCAGAACTTACGTAATCATTGCGACTCTCCCATGGGAGTATTTTTATTTTAGGATGTAAGCATGTGAGATGTTATTCATCAGTCATCGCATTTAGCGCTCGCCACTATTACGTTGCGTAATTAACATACATATATGGGAATGTATACCATATATGGCATGGGCGCTATCGTGTATTTGGGAACGTCTGATCATGAGGCTACGCAGGCTATCATTACCTAAGAAGACCAGACGGTTGTTTGGGGCTACTGAGGCGGATAATTCCGCCTCGCGGGTTTTCCGCCTCGCTGTATTCCGCGTCCCGAATATAACCCCCTCCCCCAAACAACCGTCTGCTACGCGCTGTGCCGAGTGCCGACCGCACCTATTTTGGTTTCGTCTTGCACTTTGCGTCACTTATGAGATGGTCGTGTGTCTTCGAATCAATAAATTCTAAACTTTTTAAGCACCGTTTTATACTTTATTGGTAAGTACACCATAGTCTAGTCTTTTTTCGTAGAATGTGGCGTACAGAGCTGAGCGATTTGCGTTCAAATTGTTTTCAGGCTGTTGCTTCAAGATCGACTTTAGAGTTAATAATCCATGTGTTTCTATGTTTTAAAACGACTTACTGTCGTAAGTGGTCGTGTTTTTGTTGTCGCCGAACTTTTAAAACGTTTATTCGGCTTTGTGGATGGAACATGTTTTACTTAATGCGCACGGCGCTCTGCGCTTTTGTGTACGTGCGCATTGAATGATTGATCTTCCAGTTCCATTAAACAATCGTTCACGAAATTTCCCCGTAGTGTTAGCTTCAATTTTCTCTGTGTCTTCTTCCTTATTTAGTCGTTATCGTTGTGGACTTTTTATAGTCAAGTGCACAGCGTGGGCAATAATCTTTATACAGACAGCTCATTTTATTTACATAGACAGCTCATTTTATCTATTGACCCGATAGTCCTGTTCGTCTATAAAACATGTTAATTTCATAAGTCTGATTCGCGAAATTCTTATCACGGCTACTGCACACGATTTATCTTATCACGGCTACTGCATACGATTTTGGGTATACACCCAAAATATGATTTTGGGTTGTATACCCAAAATCATATTTCAACTGGATTAGTTTGGCTGTAGGAAGAGCGTAAAGTTAACTTTATGTTCTTCCTATACAGCCAAAGCTCAGCCTGGTTAGCCGGGCTTTTAAAGACATCCTGCAATTCCTGTTCACCCAAATCTCAGCGACAGTTACGTTATATCGTTAGGATCTTGTCTATTAATTCACATTGACTTTGTTCGGTTTTATGTTACACATGGCGCGCCTTCGGTGTGCCAGTCTGTCGCCTCTTACGCCTCTTACGCGAAGGTTGGCCGAAAACCGCCGGTAAAGCAAATTTTGACAACCTCGCGAAGTTGACATTTCGTCGTCGGCGAAATACTGTTGGAAAGAAATTTCTTTCGCTATTTTTTCCCACTAAATTTCTCCGTCACCACTTTGTTGATTCTTTTCCAATATTGTACTCTCCTTGTTTCTGTTGTGTTTAATACCTGGATCCTGACAAGCAAACATATGTCGTTTGGTAGCAATCTCTAGATTCCTTTGTCGTCGTGGTCTATACTTTCCGGAATTTGGATATATTTACACATTTGTCTTTATACGTCCTTACAAACTCATGACACCATCTACCGCGACTCCTAATAAGGCAATTGTAACTAAACCCCGAGTAATGTAGGATGTTTATCGCAAAAATGCGTCTCCCTCAAGCAATTAAAAACCCCATCTTTGCGGTCGAGTTAGTAGTTTGGTTTTTGACGTGAAAGCTTTAACAGGAGAATATCTAGAGAACGGTGAGCAGGCCTTGAAATCGTGTAAGGTGGCCACGATATATGGCTTTGTTTGGGTAATACTCATGCAGGTAATACTCATGCATTTGTTTTTCCCGCAGATTTTCTAAAGATGTCTGAAATCTGTCCTACTTGTGACAAGGCTGTTTACTGCGCGGAGAAAGCTGCGATTTCTGGCAAGAATGGAGAGGTCTGGCATAAACAATGTTTGAAGTGCAGTGTCTGTAACAAGCGTTTGGATAGCGTCACCTTCAACGAACACGAAGGTACTGTATTAGACCTTATTCAAAAATGGGCGCTTTCTCGATATATGAACAAACCGAAATTCAAATAATCGCTAACCCTAATCCTAATCCTAACCCTAACCCAAATCCTAACCCAAATCCTAACCCTAAAACTGACTTGGGTTGATGTTATAATAATTTTAAATTTCGGTTGCTCATATATCGAGAAAGGGCCCAAAAATGGCCGCCAAATTAATATTCTTTTATATGCATGTACGAAATTGAAAAGGATTCTTACTTTAAAATGAGGTCATAAGGGCCAAATAAGGTCTATTTCGTTTTTGCAACCCAAGTGCTGACTGCGGAATTTTGGTAGGCGTTTTGGTTGTGTTCTTACGTACTTACAATTTAAGTAATAAGTTATTTAAGTAATTTGAGCCTGAGGGTCGAGGATGAATTGAACAACAGAAAAAAGTTCAATAATCATTTTGTCTGTGTAATATATTACTCTTTGGAATGAAAACTATTTGATATAATTGTCCACATTCTCAAAATTTCAACCGAGGATGGATATCCCATAATTACCTATGTCGCTTGATGAGCCTCATTCACTATTGCTGTCATTCACTATTGTATAGCACAGCTAACGTGTCTATATCGTGTCCTTTAAAAGTTGGCAATGGCTTATTGTATTTCTTCAAATAATTACAATAAACCCAACATTGTTCAAAGTGAATGTATGTTCTCCTTACAAACTGAAGCACTTTCCCTTTGGTGCTTGGGCGGTTAGTTAATATAAAACGAGAAGAGGGCCATTATATATTTTAATTTCAGTCAACTAGCTCTGGCCATCTTGGATAAATTAGAGGGCAGACAAATCAATAAATCAGTCCTTTTGATCTTTTACTCAGCAGAAAATGGCCCAACTAAAAATAGAACAGACTTATTAATCACCAAACCAGAGGCCCCTTCAACACCCTAAAAGAAAACCTTGTAAATTTGAGACCCCAATTTTAAAACAGTAATTAATTTTAGTATACAATTTGAATAACTCTGAATGTATAGTACCCCATAATACAATTACAAATATTGTTGAATTCCACAATATGTATGTAATATTGCTTCAAACTTTCAATACTATTGCTGTATTTCAGTATTGTATTTATCAGTACATATTTCAGTATTGTATATATGTGTATATGTATATTTATATGTATATGTGTATATAAGGGACCTCTGGTTTGGTGATTAATAAGTCTGTTCTATTTTCAGTTGGGCCTGAAGTTAATGTATGTTAAACATATTATTAAACAGCGAGATTAAAAAATTGTATTGTTTATATGCCAACAGATCATTTTATCTGGCAACCCTTTGGTGACTTACTGTATTACAATATCCATGTGCAATGATACATTATTGACTGACAAGTATCTCGTTTGTTTTTTTGTTTTTTTGTTTGTTTTTTGCAAAGGAAACAACATATATGCTTGAGAATACTTGTTCAGCATGTATCTACACAAGTGCACATTTGCACTTAAACATTAATAGGCAACTAATAAAAATAATAATGTGATTGGTAGAATATCCTCCATGACCAGTAAATTTCATTATTTACCAGTCACAATGAGATAGATTTTCAAGATTTATTTTGAGGCTTGTAAAATAATCATCCTAATTTAAGAGACAAAAGCAAAATTTTCAAAGCTATTTAGTGGGTCAAACTAGATGACTGCAAAATTAAGCAAAGTGGTATCGTACCTTAGTAAAATCTGAATGCTTTTGACATACTGTACTTATGATTTATAAAATAAATAAATTGACATTGGGCAATGATCAAAGCAAATATCACAACAAAACCAAATTTAGATTGGACATACAGTAATGTCCATTTATTATAATGTCCATTCGCTGTAACATTTATTTACAGTCCTGTTCCTACTGACCCTGTTTTTTTTCTCTACAATTTTCTAATTTTTTTATATCAAATGGCAAATAGAAAATAAAACATCAACCGAAATTTGCTTCCTCTTGAAGTTTGAGTATCAAACTAAGTTTGAGTATCAAACTTTTCAGTTAATGTTCTATTCTTTTCAGCTAATATATTATTTTTTGAGTTGTTGAATTTTCCTTCACAGGTCAGCTGTTCTGCAAGGCTCATTACGCAAAAGAAATTGGTGCTAAAGGCTACGGTTTTGGACTGGGAGCAGGCGCATTCCCTTACACAGAATAATTGCCAGAAACCATTCATCTTTGTTTATCAAATGTGTAGATTGTGAGGAAAAACGCTTGTAAGACTATATTTCTGGTTTGAGAATCAAATTGAATGTGTGTTGTATAGGCTGTCATATAAGATTTATCTTTAACCCACCTTTATATTTTTCAATCAAAATAAATCTGTGCTGTGACCAATTAAATTGGTTTTATTATAATTAAACTAGGTTACCAATTGGTAGTAAGTGCTGCGCAGAGTTCTGTGCAATTTTGGATTTCTGAGTGAACCCGAGTTAGGCAGGATTTAACGCACGCGCACGCGCTGG
Organism: Chrysogorgia sp. JL179-B06; assembly: GCA_035772405.1. Classification (NCBI taxonomy): domain Eukaryota; kingdom Metazoa; phylum Cnidaria; class Anthozoa; order Scleralcyonacea; family Chrysogorgiidae; genus Chrysogorgia; species Chrysogorgia sp. JL179-B06. The sequence continues at coordinate 107,290 of JAYKKM010000346.1, forward strand.
TTTCGAGCTCGGTTTCGAGTTCACTGATCCTTTGACGAGTAATATTATGTACAGTATATGAAGCTCGTACATATATGGTATTAATATATGTCAGGCAATTTCTCGATACTTAATACATTGTTTTTATTGTTGTCAGAGAGACACAAAACAGAAATCCAAAACCAGTGGTTTCAAATCCAAAACCTGGTTTCGAATTTCTGATGACACGAGGCAGACACAAAACAGAAATCTAATGCTGTTTCGGATTGTTGATCGATGACACGAGGCGATAGACGAATAGGATAGTCGTCTCCGGCGCAGAATTTATCTAAACATATACGCGGTAGAATTGTGCGGTATAATACATAAACACATTATTGTAATTTTATATAGCAATTAAGCCATAGATGGGAATGGGAGACTCGTCTGATTTAAATAGAAACAAGACGCCCGCTAGGCGTAATAACTCGGGCTACTTGAGTTAGTGGCTTGTTGAAAGACATTGTAGGCAATCAGCGATTTGAATTCAATATACACAAATCTATAGACCTTATTTAAAAATGGCCGCCGAATTAGTATTCTTTTATATACATATAAATTGGCCCTTATGACCTAGTTTTAAAGTAAGAATCCTTTTCAATTTTGTACATGAAAACGAGTTCATAAGGGTCAATTTATATGCATATAAAAGAATACTAATTCGGGGGCGATTTTTGACTAAGGTCTATATTTGTAGGTACAATGTTACATGTAATGATATTGATACACCTGTCAGTACAGGGGTGGTTAAATTTTCCATCATTGCAAACCTGACCTAATCCAGTTCTAGCCAACAGGGTCAGCCTGGCAAGCAAGCCGGCCTGTGCTCATGTAATAACAATTCATATGGTCAGTCCGGAAAACAGGTTCAGTTTGAGCAAGCATTAAATCAGTTAATCTTTTTCTCAGTGTATAAGGCATGGCAGTAAATCAAACCATTTAGCTGGCAGTAGCAAGGTGTCATAAGCTATTATAATACCATGATGACCTCGGGTTCTTTTGTTCTCGCCGGGTGGTTTAATCACGATATTCCCGGCTTTAGCGGGGAGATCTCTAAATCTAATTTCAAATTTCTCCCTGATTAAAATTCATGAGCCAAAATTCAAAGACACGACAAAGAGTTTTGTTAATACGTTTTACACAACAAACAAAATAATTACACTACAATGTTAATGACAGTAAGATAAAGTGTTAATTACTCGACTTATTAATATTCACTTTTCACTAAACATTTCACACAATTATATTAATTTCCTACAATGGAAAATTGTTGAATACATCACTGATCATGCATTGTATTACACAATACTCCTACTATCAATTAGTTTTGTACAATGAAAACACTAGTTTCACCTCGGTCATCATGGTATTACAAACTAATACAATGGTTTTTAAGAATATAGTGATCAAATCTCCCGCAAAACGCGGAATGTTTGTGAAAGTCCCTCGGGACGCCTTCGGGCTTCGCCCTCATGCTTTCCCTCGGGACTTTCACAAACATTCCTCGGTTTGCGGGAGATTTAATCACTATATTCTTAAAAACCATTGTATTACTTATAATAAACAGTTTAAAGAAATGTAATTCAAAATCATTATTTCTTTGAAGTTATATAACATTTTGAGCCAGTAAACATATTCATAATTTTAGCATATTTATTATTTGAGAGGCTTTATACATAGTCCACTCCAGTGGGCCGGCCAGCTAGCTAATTGTAATATAAAGACAGATTACTGCATTGTTAACTATGTTACTGTCTCGGTTAGCGAGCCAACTCGCTTTCCATGGGTGTCAGAGATTTATATACTATGTATTCATTTGTAAGCATTCGCATATAATAATATGAACAATCGATACAGACTTACTGATAACCCAGAACATTTTGGAGCCCCATTTAAGCTTACAGGTAAAATATCAAGTGAAACAGGATTATTCAATGGCAACATTCATTGCATAGTCATCAGATGATCGACGATATAAATATGAAATTATACCTACTTGGTATAATGAATATGAAACAATAAACTGTTGATTAGCATAGACTTTATTTTGTATATACAGTAGACCATAGTGTCAGTGAGTAGACATAACAGGCAACAAAGCTTATAAAAATATTACAGTTTTAACTCATAACAGTTAACATATTTCCATACAGCATTCATATGTTGAGTCTCATATTAAAATAGATAAAGTGCTTAGTGCTGTGGTGTTCCAGTATGGAATGTGTTACAGGATAATCGACAGATGTGCGCCTTCAACAACTGGGGTTTCCGGCCGAATTAGCACGATGAGGCCCTAAGCCAAATTTACGATGGGCCTTAAATAGGAGGGTTGGAGACGAGCGACGAAGGCGCGAGAATGGACAGGGGGCAAACCCTCCTGGAAAATTTTTAAATCCGTTCTGGGGGAAGATTTTTCAGAATTTTCATGGTTAGAAAACGACCTTTATTGTACCAACATTTACAATTTGTTTATAAATTAATAGGGTTTTACAGTAATTTACACTTAATATTTGCCATGTATGTACGATTCGTGGATTTGGTGGGGCCCTAACCATGGCTTATTTGGCTTTGTGGCTAATCCGGGCCTGGGCGGGCGGCGGACCGATGGCCTGCAACAAGTCAACCCCGGTCTCTTCCTTAATTAACTATTATCCTTTATTTACAAATCGGATGATAATGGTTAATATAATGTTAGAACCCAACCCCAACACAACAAAGATCCTAACCCTAACCCCCCGCCTAATGGGTTTTCTAACCCTAACGGCAAAATGTTCCCCCCTACTTGGCTTGCTAAACTTATAAACAAGTGAGACTCAGAGATACTAAGCTTACTTATGGGATAGTAATTGACTAACATACGCATGCGCGACTCTCACGATCGCCGCTAAATTAACTATTATCCTTAATTTAGAGCGATTTGAAGCATGAAGCGATCTCGTCGCCATTTTGAAAAGCGAGTCTCGACAGAAGATCCTGGGGACGAGGTTGCAACATTCTCGTTCCCAGAACCTTCGCCGTGACTGATTTACAAGAACGTTCAGTCAACGGCAATTACAACTCTAATAAATTATTAAATGTCTAATAGAGAAAAGTTGTGTGCACCAGAATCGAATTTTGGAGTATTTTGTGCACCAACACCAACCTTTGTGCACGGCACATGTGCCGTGTACATCGCTTTCTTTCCATACTGGGTTCAATATTACAAATAATTTTGTGTGGCACAAATGTTTATCAGGTTTCAGGGAACACTTGGTTTTAATGGTGTCAATATAGTTATAAATACTTCATGAATCTTTCGAGTTTAATTGTGGTAACTTGGCATTGATGGCTTTCAAAACAACAAATTTAATATACATACATGATACATACATATTTCCACCAAAGACGAACGCTGTCGTCGCAGAGACGAGCTCAGATTTTGACTGGTACTCAGAAATCTTTAACCTTAGTGATGGTAGTGTTCTCAACTGTGTAAAGCTTCCTGTCGTTCGAACTGCAAATCCTACTATAAACTGGTGTTGCCAAGTCAAGTTTCGTAAAAATCCCAATAAAGGTCTGAAAATATCCCAAGAATAATATCCCATTTTTTACCAAAAAATCCCAAGGTTCACCAACCTCGTACCCAGGGTCTTATCTCCGCCACGCGGGAGGGGAGCGGAGATAATACTCACTTCCTGACTAGTTCCCGTTTGAGTACTCTCTCCGACTCAAACAACCGAGAGACAAGAGTTTTCAAATAAAAATACATTTCTTTAATTAAACACAAATACAAATTCACACGCCTTTAAAGGTATTGAAATTGAAATCAGTTTTCTAAAACCGAAACTGTTTGCTCTGGAAAAATTCCAAGAAAAATCCCAACTCCCAAGGTCGAATCCCTGCGAAAAAATTTTAAAAAAAATTAAAAAATCTTGGGATAAAATCCCAAGGTTGACAACACTGCTATAAACTCGGGTAATTTGGAGCACGTTTTGCAAAGCCAGATGGGGGATTGCGCAATTTTGCAATTTTGTGACCAAAAAGAATAACAAACGGAGGCGAAACCTAGACTCGTCTACCATAGTAGCCCGAGTAATTATGTGTCATATTAAATAAAACAGCATAACGCATGACACAAGTTTAATGCCATTCAGAATTTTAAATCACTTGCTTATAAAGCTGCAGTATTATTGATACATAGTTAGGGGGTTTATACAAGGGTGGGTTAACTACAAATTTTTTTTAGTTCGCTACAACACTGACTACAGCTACTGTTTCGAAATTGTAGCGATCGACTATTTCGCTACTTCGCTACTGCAAATTTACTACTATATTATCAGTTATAGACCTGGAGCGAGGGTTATTCCACACCCGGCACAGTCAGGGGCGCCGGAGCCACGGGGGCAGTGGGGGCAGATTGACGATTGACGAAGTATATAGGTTGTGTAATTTGGTTTCGAAGGAGTCCAATGCATTAGGCATGTGAAGATATAATTAAAAATGCACCATTTCCATTGCTGCTATGATTTCAAGCCACGATGTTGCTCTAGACTGGAATTTTTGGAAGGAAATTTTTTTAATTATTCATTATAATTATGCGAATGCGTTACATATGTCCACGTAGCATTAATTAATAAAAAGTGTTATTGACAAACGTTTACTGTGACTCTGTCAGTCTGTGTGCATCTTTCAGTAATAGATATTAAATTAATAAAGATCGCTAGCTTCTCTCACTAAATTGAAATTTCCTTTTTTGAGATTCTGCCCCCGCTGCCCGAAACCGTACTAATTCTTTAAGTTTTGCTCAGAGTTTGTATAAAAAATAGGTAGTTAGACCTCCACTGGCGTTGTATTACCAACACGGTTGTAGTGTAGTAAACATGAATAACACAGTAGGAACAAAAAGAAAAACTGATTGAATACGAGATAAGTGTTATGCAATATGGTGGATTGGTGGCTGAGAAAAAATGGGTGCGGTTTGTGTTGCATGAGAGAAAAAGAATTGAAGCGTAGAAGGATGTTGTAGGTTCGTGTTTTTATATCGGGAGTAACCCTCGACGCGTTTCGACCTTTTGGTCTTCATCAGGAGGGCTTTTTAGGGCTGGGAGTTGATGTTTTGATCGTTGGTATGAAGGAAGATGGTAAAGACAGGAAAATGTGTGTATATTGTTAGCAAAACGAGTATTAAATGAATAAAAATCGAATGAAGTATATAATGATGAAGTAATTAGTCTTACTGAATGTCTTGTTGATTGGTAGTCCGTAACGTCCAGCCATCTCGATTCCGATTTTAAAGTTGAATTCCAAAGAAGGAGATTGCAATTTGCAAGTGAAAGACTGGGTAGTTATGTGGGTCTTGTATTTATAGCAATTGGTTGGGTTACGTTGTTGTGACGTCATGTTAAAAAGGGTGTGACATGCAAGTGGGCGTGAAGTGATTTGTGGAGTAAGAAGGCCACACATATAAATATATGTATATATAAATTGAATTCTATTTAATTATTTGGTTAACATAATGGATTCTATTTAATTTTTAAGATATTTATAAATTGTGAGATCAAACGTATATACACTGCAAACTATTTTTGTCCTTGTCGTCCATTCAGATGTAATATGAAAAACCACTTAGGTATATTATGTAGTATACCAATATATGCTGAAAAATACCCTTATTAATTGAAAAAATGTATATATGGACGGGATTGTTCAATATTTAAGTATTTGTTGAAGGAATCATTTGTCAATATGAGGAGTATATGCTTAAAAATACTCTGAATAATTAAAATGTGTAGACGTATAATTGTCCAATATTAAGATTGGGTAATCTTGTAATACCCTGCAGTTCCGGTAGATGTATAATATATTTATATGTGTTAGTATAGTATAATTGATATTTTATTAGGATTTTCTTTCCAAGTTTCTGTTGTTGGCGGCCTCTTTGCTGGTGTTGGAGGACATCTTCCGGTTTCTGTTCTTTTTTCTGTATCTTCTCTTGATATATGGATAGGAATGATTCAGTTGGATAATCATCATCTTGATCTTGTATTTTCGTAGGATATGTCGGCCTCGATATGGGCATTGTATGAAGTTGTTGGTTAGTTTTTGCTGTCCAGTCTTAGTGTTGTTCGTATTAGTTTCCAATTGTTCGTTTATTTTAGTTATTGTTTGTAAGTTGGCTGTGTACAACAATATCTTTGATATTTTTGTTTCGTTTGTACGCAACCAGTGGCACATCGGGCCATAAGATTTTTAATGTTGGCTCCTCTTCAATTAGGTGCCAATGTCTTTTGAGTACTCGTGCGATGTGGGTTGTATTTGTGTTATATGGGATGTTGAAAGTTAGTGGTATCTTATTGTTGGTTGTCTTTTGGTCATAAATGAGTTGGTGCTGTGTCAACTGTGTTGCATTAGTAAATGCTTCATCAATGTCATTCTCTTTGTAGCCTCTACTAATGAGGATTATTTTAAGTTTTTTTAATTGGTTAGTTAATTTTTTGTCGTCTGTGATTATTCGTCTGTATCGTAGTGCTTGGCTATAGATAACACCTCGTTTACATGAGTTTGGGTGGAATGAATTTTTGTGCAGTAATAATGTTTTGTCTGTAGGTTTGATATATAAATCAGAAACAAGTTCATGTTTGTCGTTGAAGTAAATAGTTGTGTCTAGAAAGTGTACCGATTTGTTTGAGTATTCGTAGTCGAATTTGATAGTTGGATGGAAATGGTCGATGTGATTAAGGAATTTAAGAAGGGGTTCTATTCCATGAGGCCATAGTGCGAAAATGTCATCGATGAACCTAATCCACTCAAGTGGAGTAAGTCCATCAGGTGCATTTAAAAGCATATCTTTTTCCAAGGCCGCCATGAATAAGTTGGCATAAGATGGTGCCATAGCTGTGCCCATAGCAGTTCCGTGCGTTTGTAGGTAGTATTGCCCGTTAAATTCAAAGTAGTTGTTGTTAAGTATTAATTCGAGAGTATCGTGAAGGACGTCAAGATTAGCGTTGTGAAGGGTGTTGTGTTTTTTAAGTAGATTAATTGATGCGGAAATGCCTTCGTCGTTCGGTATGTTGGTATAAAGGCTTTTAACGTCGATTGTCAGGAGTATGATGTTGGCCGGGATATTGTTGTTCAGCAGGAATATTCGTTTTAAGAAGTCAGTAGAATCTTTGACATATGAATCGATGTTGTTCATCATTGGTTTTAAGTAAAAATCAGCGTACTCAGATAGCCTGACGGTCGGACCTCCGCAACCGGATATTATAGGTCTTCCTGGCACGTCAGGTTTATGTATTTTTGGAAGCAAGTAAAGAGTTGGTTTCCGGGTTTGTTTATCAATGTGTAGAAATTTAAATTAACAATTAACAATTAACAATTCGTTGGGGAACGAGCTGGGAAAAAAAGGAGAAAAAGAAGAAAAAAAGTTCGTATTTTGTTTTCTTAGAATCGTAAAAGATTTTTTACGCATTAACAAACGTTTCGCTAAACAATGTCAAAGGTAATCAACTTTCATCTCTGGCACGAATCTATCACCTCTGTGTTGTTGCGCCCGCGCGCTGTCATCTAGTTTTTGCACGAATAATTATTGTTAGAGTTTCAGAGGCTTAGAAAATCAAAAATTCCCGGGGAGCATGCCTCCCAACCCCCCCTAGAGGAGTTACCACTACCTGTTAGCCCTCCTGTCGGGGACCTTAGCCCCTGCGTCGGGGAATTCCTGGCGCCACCCCTGATCCGGGTGCGAACTACAATTTTTACGTAGCGAGTAGTTTTTGAATAGTGTAAGTGACGCTTCGAGTCTCAGGAAAATATCCACCACTATTCACTTCCAATTCGGTGAATAATTGTTAACAGGACGCCCGCTAGGCGTTAACTCGGGCTACTTGAGCTAGTGGTTTGTTGAAAAACATTGTAGGCAAATTCAGCGATTTTAATTCAATATACACAAATCTATAGTTGTAGGTACAATGCTACAATCATGTAATGATAAAGCTGTCAGCCTGTCAGTGCAGGGGTGGTTAAATGTTCCATCATCGCAAACCCATAAATAGTGTTGACCAACGGCTTTGATTACATGAAGGTGAGTTGGCTCAGTATCCAAGCTGGCTTACTGAGAAGTCTGCCCACCAAACGAGCCATCCTGTTTGCTGACCTAATTCAGTTCTAGCCAACGGGGTCAGCGTGGCAAGCCTGTGTCCCAGTCCATTACATTACATGAGTACACAGGCTACAGCGTGGCAAGCGAGCCGGCCTGTGCACACGTGTAATAACATTTCATCTGGCCAGTCCGGCAAACAGGTTCAGTTTGAGCAAGCATTAAATCAGTTAATCTTTTTCTCAGTATATAAAGGCGCTGTTACACTGTGCAATTTTTCATGCAACTTGCAACACTGATCTAGAGGCATGTTAAGTAAGAAAAAGGTCAGCAGAGTGCAACGTGGGCACATGCTTGCATTTACACCTTTTACTTAACATGCCTGTAGATCAGTGTTGCGAGACAAGTTGCATGAAAAATTGCACAGTGTCTTGATTTTAAAGGATTTCGTTCGAGAATGAAAGAGATATACACATTTCTCCAACAAGTCGTTATGCATGTGTGACGAAATTCCAAACATTTGCATATCAAACAAACTGATATATCTCAAAAAGAAAGCAAAGAAACGAAAATCTTCAAATTAAAGAAGTTACTTTATTATTTGAAAAGTTCTTCCAAACAAGACAATAAAACATTTTGAGGTTATGGGCACTTTAAGGCATAGCAGTAAATCAAACCATTTAGCTGGCAGTAGCAAGGTATTAAACAGTTTAAAGAAATGTAATTCAAAATCTTTATTTCTTTGTGAAGTTATATAAAATTTTGAGCAAGTAAAATGCATATTTATAATTTTAGCACATTTATTATTTGAGAGGCTTTATGTCATACTAGTGACTAGTCCAGTGGGCCAGCTACAATCATGGCCAAAAGTCGTGGGACAGTGTTGTTGAGTTCTTGAAAAATCCAGCCCCCCCCCCCCCCCCATCCCCCATCAATGTTGTATTTTTTGGTGTTTCAAACGACAACGCACACATAATTCTCATATGGTTACATTTTGTTCAACATTGTAGGGGGGAAGGGGTGGGGGGGTGTTCATATGTGATAATAGAATTTAGTAAAACTTGAGTAGGTAATAAATGCGACTGTCCCAGCTGCTTTTGGCCAGGATTGTCTGAAAAAAATTGACATAAAAAAATTGTCGAAAAAGAGATTGAATAAAACAAAATGAAACAGCACTATATAACACAATTACTAATTAGTATACATAGTCGTCAACTAAATAATGAAATTAAATGAACTAAAATGATATGGATTGGAGGGATACATGTACGTTATATTTGGAATAAACTAAACCGTTAAAATAATAAATCCGTTAAATCACTAGTCACTAAACCCCTATAGATCACACACTGTATTAATACTAAGATAGTGAATGAAAATGAATACGTTAGGTAATGAACAGCAGAGAGTTGTTTACATTGTTCTGTATTGATCGGGCGAATACGGAGATGATGAATGTCAACAGGCGATTCTTGCATTTTTGGAAGCAAATTCCATGAGAATCCGTGCAGCTTCGAGTTAAACCGTGCGCTCACTGCTTTCGACAACAGTGACATTTGATCTGTTCGGTTGTCAACACTACTACGTACTTTCAATAAATAAACAGTGCTCATTTACAGTGCTCGCCTATATTTGTTGTAAATACATAGAACGTTTTGGCGCAGATACGACTTTGATCTGCGATACCTGTTTCTCAATATCTGTGAGATAATTTCACGTATATTCCGTGCCGATAACACTTCGTTTTCATGTATTTTCCACAGTGCTCACCAAAGTGTGCTGAAGTAATAACTAACCTTACTCTACTTTTAGATAGTATTGTGGTGAGCACTGTCAGAAATCACGCTAAATTACACTTGGTCGACGAAATACCACACTTGTATGGAGACGTAAAATAGCTAAGACAAATGTAATATTTATTGGTTTACTACATCACATAATATATAACACGAATTTACATACATTCCACTGAGCACTGTTGCTGAGAACTGTTGCGTCGACCGCACACATACTTTACTGTTTAATAATGTTAATAATAACAGGTTCATATCATATGTCATCAGTATTTATACAGTATCTATAGCCTTTTGTTGTAACCATAATTTCTATTCGCTTTGGCATACTTTCAATCGTTCGATCTATTACATCGATAGGCATGCTACGCAAACATAGAATCACTCTTTCTTGAAATTGTTCAAACGACTCTGACACGATATTTCTATTTATGACCTCCGCACGTAAACGACACTTCGCAAGATGAAAGATCTTCTCAATGGGTTTGATATCTGCAGACCGAGCAGGAATTTTAAGAAGCTCCGCCTCAATGTCTGGCCATTCTCATTCAAAACACGTGAAAAGGTTCGCCTACTAGCCTGACGCACTAGTCTGCTTTCTGCCATGAGTGACTTTACACTGAGATGTCACTTTTCTTTTCTCAAGTTTTGGAGGCATCGTAACAGTTCCGGGACACATCTTTTGTCAATTAAGTTTCCTTGGTCTTCCGTTTTTTCGCACTTCTACGCCTTTCCCGACACTAAGTTTTCTTGCGCATATTCTCTGTGCAGATGATTTTGAGATTTTACACCGCTTTGCTATAACTCCAAACTACAAACCACATGCATTTCGCTAACATCGTGCAAACGCTGTTTGCTCTGCTGATATTGCATTTTTGACCAAATTAATGGCTCAATTATACCTTGACGTCACTAACGATTTCGCACAATCTTTTAATTATTAACGTAATTGTGTTCTAATTTAAGTGGCTTACTTCGCAATTCTGATGCATATTGTTATCATGTACATTTTCATGTGACGACATTGTTGTCATTGTTCATTTTTACCCTATTTTTATTCATTTTGAATTATGTTATTATTCAGACAGTCTGAAAAAAATTGTCGAAAAAGAGATTGAATAAAACAAAATGAAACAGCACTATATAACACAATTACTAATTAGTATACATAGTCGTCAACTAAATAATGAAATTAAATGAACTAAAATGATATGGATTGGAGGGATACATGTACGTTATATTTGGAATAAACTAAACCGTTAAAATAATAAATCCGTTAAATCACTAGTCACTAATTAACAATTAGTCACCGAAGTCGAGGTGATTATCGGTGAATATTTACCGAGCCGCGAAGCGGCGAGGTAAATATCACCGATAATCACCGAGACTGAGGTGACTAATTGTTTTAGTAGAAATTCACAGGTGACTATCAGAGAGAAACAACTGAAAGAAAGCAAGGGGAAATGTTTTAATTATTTTATTTGTTATTTCCGGAAGTCGCGCATCGTGAGATCACATGATTTTACGTAATCAACATTCAACAGAATATTAAAACGAACAACATACGAACGTGTTATACTCTTGCAAGTGGAGGCCAAAATGTGCTTTAAAAAGCGATCTTGCTGTCAGATCAAGCAGAACTACAGAGTGTAAGACTGAGTTAAAGATTGAGTTAACATAAACGAGCAACTGTTGAAAGATCCAGACGGAACTTGTTTTTGCTTGGTTAGTACATGTACAAAACCGGCTTCACTTTTGTCCAGCTCGAAGTTCCCTTGTCAATCAGCATGTTTTACCAGGTGAAGCAATGACTTTTTCAGCAGATTTGGTTTGTTTTTTCTTGGCCGATTTCCAACGTAGATGGAGATACAGAACCTTGCTGTTTCGAGTAAAACTCGGGGATAATTCTGTGTATCAGCATTCTGTCTCGTACAATTTTTGGATATAGTTTCACGGCTGTCAATGTTTTTTTCCTGAACCGTTTCACCGCTATTTTTCCTTCACTGACGAGCAGCTCGAGGTAGGAACTTAGTATTTTATTAGCCTCACTGAAATGAATAAGTAATACTGTCACAGATTGACATTTGTTTGTTGTACGGAGCCGAGGATGACGGTCAAGACTGCAGCTCGGATTGACAACAAACTTGTTTTTTTGTAAAAACTGCCGTCTTTTTTCGGGCAGAGTCGTAAAATATCGAAAAGCATTTGTTCATCTCTTCAACAATCATGCTAATAAGCTTTCAAATGTTGTCTGAAATGTTTGTTGTTCAAACTATTCTGTTAAATAAATATTTTTTCACAAAATTACTTGTTGTTTTTATCGTGTCGCCGACTGCCGTAACGTTGACACCACTAAGAGTTTAGCTATAAATTTTGGCAAATTATATCTTACCTCGAAATCGTTTAACTCTATATTTGGTTGCTTCTTTAGTTTGTTTTTGAATAGCATTTTCGTTAATTTTAGTCACTTTTTCGTACGTAATATCGATAAATCGAGAAGCCGCCATTTTTTAAATCGCTGAAAATGTGATAGTCACCTCGCGCGAGGTGACTATCACAAAATAGGTCGTCCATCTCGACCAATCACGGCACGAGAAACTCTATAGTCACCTGTCAATTTCTACTAAACCCCTATAGATCACACACTGTATTAATACTAAGATAGTGAATGAAAATGAATACGTTAGGTAATGAACAGCAGAGAGTTGTTTACATTGTTCTGTATTGATCGGGCGAATACGGAGATGATGAATGTCAACAGGCGATTCTTGCATTTTTGGAAGCAAATTCCAGAATCCGTGCAGCTTCGAGTTAAACCGTGCGCTCACTGCTTTGCCAAGTTCATTTTCGACAACAGTGACATTTGATCTGTTCGGTTGTCAACACTACTACGTACTTTCAATAAATAAACAGTGCTCATTTACAGTGCTCGCCTATATTTGTTGTAAATACATAGAACGTTTTGGCGCAGATACGACTTTGATCTGCGATACCTGTTTCTCAATATCTGTGAGATAATTTCACGTATATTCCGTGCCGATAACACTTCGTTTTCATGTATTTTCCACAGTGCTCACCAAAGTGTGCTGAAGTAATAACTAACCTTACTCTACTTTTAGATAGTATTGTGGTGAGCACTGTCAGAAATCACGCTAAATTACACTTGGTCGACGAAATACCACACTTGTATGGAGACGTAAAATAGCTAAGACAAATGTAATATTTATTGGTTTACTACATCACATAATATATAACACGAATTTACATACATTCCACTGAGCACTGTTGCTGAGAACTGTTGCGTCGACCGCACACATACTTTACTGTTTAATAATGTTAATAATAACAGGTTCATATCATATGTCATCAGTATTTATACAGTATCTATAGCCTTTTGTTGTAACCATAATTTCTATTCGCTTTGGCATACTTTCAATCGTTCGATCTATTACATCGATAGGCATGCTACGCAAACATAGAATCACTCTTTCTTGAAATTGTTCAAACGACTCTGACACGATATTTCTATTTATGACCTCCGCACGTAAACGACACTTCGCAAGATGAAAGATCTTCTCAATGGGTTTGATATCTGCAGACCGAGCAGGAATTTTAAGAAGCTCCGCCTCAATGTCTGGCCATTCTCATTCAAAACACGTGAAAAGGTTCGCCTACTAGCCTGACGCACTAGTCTGCTTTCTGCCATGAGTGACTTTACACTGAGATGTCACTTTTCTTTTCTCAAGTTTTGGAGGCATCGTAACAGTTCCGGGACACATCTTTTGTCAATTAAGTTTCCTTGGTCTTCCGTTTTTTTCGCACTTCTACGCCTTTCCCGACACTAAGTTTTCTTGCGCATATTCTCTGTGCAGATGATTTTGAGATTTTACACCGCTTTGCTATAACTCCAAACTACAAACCACATGCATTTCGCTAACATCGTGCAAACGCTGTTTGCTCTGCTGATATTGCATTTTTGACCAAATTAATGGCTCAATTATACCTTGACGTCACTAACGATTTCGCACAATCTTTTAATTATTAACGTAATTGTGTTCTAATTTAAGTGGCTTACTTCGCAATTCTGATGCATATTGTTATCATGTACATTTTCATGTGACGACATTGTTGTCATTGTTCATTTTTACCCTATTTTTATTCATTTTGAATTATGTTATTATTCAGACAATCATGGCCAAAAGTCGTGGGACAGTGTTGTTGAGTTCTTGAAAAATCCAGCCCCCCCCCCCCCCCATCCGCCATCAATGTTGTATTTTTTGGTGTTTCAAACGACAACGCACACATAATTCTCATATGGTTACATTTTGTTCAACATTGTAGGGGGGAAGGGGTGGGGGGGTGTTCATATGTGATAATAGAATTTAGTAAAACTTGAGTAGGTAATAAATGCGACTGTCCCAGCTGCTTTTGGCCAGGATTGTCTGAAAAAAATTGACATAAAACAATTGTCGAAAAAGAGATTGAATAAAACAAAATGAAACAGCACTATATAACACAATTACTAATTAGTATACATAGTCGTCAACTAAATAATGAAATTAAATGAACTAAAATGATATGGATTGGAGGGATACATGTAGCTACGTTATATTTGGAATAAACTAAACCGTTAAAATAATAAATCCGTTAAATCACTAGTCACTAAACCCCTATAGATCACACACTGTATTAATACTAAGATAGTGAATGAAAATGAATACGTTAGGTAATGAACAGCAGAGAGTTGTTTACATTGTTCTGTATTGATCGGGCGAATACGGAGATGATGAATGTCAACAGGCGATTCTTGCATTTTTGGAAGCAAATTCCAGAATCCGTGCAGCTTCGAGTTAAACCGTGCGCTCACTGCTTTGCCAAGTTCATTTTCGACAACAGTGACATTTGATCTGTTCGGTTGTCAACACTACTACGTACTTTCAATAAATAAACAGTGCTCATTTACAGTGCTCGCCTATATTTGTTGTAAATACATAGAACGTTTTGGCGCAGATACGACTTTGATCTGCGATACCTGTTTCTCAATATCTGTGAGATAATTTCACGTATATTCCGTGCCGATAACACTTCGTTTTCATGTATTTTCCACAGTGCTCACCAAAGTGTGCTGAAGTAATAACTAACCTTACTCTACTTTTAGATAGTATTGTGGTGAGCACTGTCAGAAATCACGCTAAATTACACTTGGTCGACGAAATACCACACTTGTATGGAGACGTAAAATAGCTAAGACAAATGTAATATTTATTGGTTTACTACATCACATAATATATAACACGAATTTACATACATTCCACTGAGCACTGTTGCTGAGAACTGTTGCGTCGACCGCACACATACTTTACTGTTTAATAATGTTAATAATAACAGGTTCATATCATATGTCATCAGTATTTATACAGTATCTATAGCCTTTTGTTGTAACCATAATTTCTATTCGCTTTGGCATACTTTCAATCGTTCGATCTATTACATCGATAGGCATGCTACGCAAACATAGAATCACTCTTTCTTGAAATTGTTCAAACGACTCTGACACGATATTTCTATTTATGACCTCCGCACGTAAACGACACTTCGCAAGATGAAAGATCTTCTCAATGGGTTTGATATCTGCAGACCGAGCAGGAATTTTAAGAAGCTCCGCCTCAATGTCTGGCCATTCTCATTCAAAACACGTGAAAAGGTTCGCCTACTAGCCTGACGCACTAGTCTGCTTTCTGCCATGAGTGACTTTACACTGAGATGTCACTTTTCTTTTCTCAAGTTTTGGAGGCATCGTAACAGTTCCGGGACACATCTTTTGTCAATTAAGTTTCCTTGGTCTTCCGTTTTTTTCGCACTTCTACGCCTTTCCCGACACTAAGTTTTCTTGCGCATATTCTCTGTGCAGATGATTTTGAGATTTTACACCGCTTTGCTATAACTCCAAACTACAAACCACATGCATTTCGCTAACATCGTGCAAACGCTGTTTGCTCTGCTGATATTGCATTTTTGACCAAATTAATGGCTCAATTATACCTTGACGTCACTAACGATTTCGCACAATCTTTTAATTATTAACGTAATTGTGTTCTAATTTAAGTGGCTTACTTCGCAATTCTGATGCATATTGTTATCATGTACATTTTCATGTGACGACATTGTTGTCATTGTTCATTTTTACCCTATTTTTATTCATTTTGAATTATGTTATTATTCAGACAATCATGGCCAAAAGTCGTGAGACAGTGTTGTTGAGTTCTTGAAAAATCCAGCCCCCCCCCCCCCCCCCCATCCCCCATCAATGTTGTATTTTTTGGTGTTTCAAACGACAACGCACACATAATTATCATATGGTTACATTTTGTTCAACATTGTAGGGGGGAAGGGGTGGGGGGGTGTTCATATGTGATAATAGAATTTAGTAAAACTTGAGTAGGTAATAAATGCGACTGTCCCAGCTGCTTTTGGCCAGGATTGTCTGAAAAAAATTGACATAAAAAAATTGTCGAAAAAGAGATTGAATAAAACAAAATGAAACAGCACTATATAACACAATTACTAATTAGTATACATAGTCGTCAACTAAATAATGAAATTAAATGAACTAAAATGATATGGATTGGAGGGATACATGTACGTTATATTTGGAATAAAACTAAACCGTTAAAATAATAAATCCGTTAAATCACTAGTCACTAAACCCCTATAGATCACACACTGTATTAATACTAAGATAGTGAATGAAAATGAATACGTTAGGTAATGAACAGCAGAGAGTTGTTTACATTGTTCTGTATTGATCGGGCGAATACGGAGATGATGAATGTCAACAGGCGATTCTTGCATTTTTGGAAGCAAATTCCAGAATCCGTGCAGCTTCGAGTTAAACCGTGCGCTCACTGCTTTGCCAAGTTCATTTTCGACAACAGTGACATTTGATCTGTTCGGTTGTCAACACTACTACGTACTTTCAATAAATAAACGGTGCTCATTTACAGTGCTCGCCTATATTTGTTGTAAATACATAGAACGTTTTGGCGCAGATACGACTTTGATCTGCGATACCTGTTTCTCAATATCTGTGAGATAATTTCACGTATATTCCGTGCCGATAACACTTCGTTTTCATGTATTTTCCACAGTGCTCACCAAAGTGTGCTGAAGTAATAACTAACCTTACTCTACTTTTAGATAGTATTGTGGTGAGCACTGTCAGAAATCACGCTAAATTACACTTGGTCGACGAAATACCACACTTGTATGGAGACGTAAAATAGCTAAGACAAATGTAATATTTATTGGTTTACTACATCACATAATATATAACACGAATTTACATACATTCCACTGAGCACTGTTGCTGAGAACTGTTGCGTCGACCGCACACATACTTTACTGTTTAATAATGTTAATAATAACAGGTTCATATCATATGTCATCAGTATTTATACAGTATCTATAGCCTTTTGTTGTAACCATAATTTCTATTCGCTTTGGCATACTTTCAATCGTTCGATCTATTACATCGATAGGCATGCTACGCAAACATAGAATGACACGATATTTCTATTTATGACCTCCGCACGTAAACGACACTTCGCAAGATGAAAGATCTTCTCAATGGGTTTGATATCTGCAGACCGAGCAGGAATTTTAAGAAGCTCCGCCTCAATGTCTGGCCATTCTCATTCAAAACACGTGAAAAGGTTCGCCTACTAGCCTGACGCACTAGTCTGCTTTCTGCCATGAGTGACTTTACACTGAGATGTCACTTTTCTTTTCTCAAGTTTTGGAGGCATCGTAACAGTTCCGGGACACATCTTTTGTCAATTAAGTTTCCTTGGTCTTCCGTTTTTTCGCACTTCTACGCCTTTCCCGACACTAAGTTTTCTTGCGCATATTCTCTGTGCAGATGATTTTGAGATTTTACACCGCTTTGCTATAACTCCAAACTACAAACCACATACATTTCGCTAACATCGTGCAAACGCTGTTTGCTCTGCTGATATTGCATTTTTGACCAAATTAATGGCTCAATTATACCTTGACGTCACTAACGATTTCGCACAATCTTTTAATTATTAACGTAATTGTGTTCTAATTTAAGTGGCTTACTTCGCAATTCTGATGCATATTGTTATCATGTACATTTTCATGTGACGACATTGTTGTCATTGTTCATTTTTACCCTATTTTTATTCATTTTGAATTATGTTATTATTCAGACATGTCTGAAAAAAATTGACATAAAAAAATTGTCGAAAAAGAGATTGAATAAAACAAAATGAAACAGCACTATATAACACAATTACTAATTAGTATACATAGTCGTCAACTAAATAATGAAATTAAATGAACTAAAATAATATGGATTGGAGGGATACATGTACGTTATATTTGGAATAAACTAAACTGTTAAAATAATAAATCCGTTAAATCACTAGTCACTAAACCCCTATAGATCACACACTGTATTAATACTAAGATAGTGAATGAAAATGAATACGTTAGGTAATGAACAGCAGAGAGTTGATTAAATTGTTCTGTATTGATCGGGCGAATACGGAGATGATGAATGTCAACAGGCGATTCTTGCATTTTTGGAAGCAAATTCCAGAATCCGTGCAGCTTCGAGTTAAACCGTGCGCTCACTGCTTTGCCAAGTTCATTTTCGACAACAGTGACATTTGATCTGTTCGGTTGTCAACACTACTACGTACTTTCAATAAATAAACAGTGCTCATTTACAGTGCTCGCCTATATTTGTTGTAAATACATAGAACGTTTTGGCGCAGATACGACTTTGATCTGCGATACCTGTTTCTCAATATCTGTGAGATAATTTCACGTATATTCCGTGCCGATAACACTTCGTTTTCATGTATTTTCCACAGTGCTCACCAAAGTGTGCTGAAGTAATAACTAACCTTACTCTACTTTTAGATAGTATTGTGGTGAGCACTGTCAGAAATCACGCTAAATTACACTTGGTCGACGAAATACCACACTTGTATGGAGACGTAAAATAGCTAAGACAAATGTAATATTTATTGGTTTACTACATCACATATATAACACGAATTTACATACATTCCACTGAGCACTGTTGCTGAGAACTGTTGCGTCGACCGCACACATACTTTACTGTTTAATAATGTTAATAATAACAGGTTCATATCATATGTCATCAGTATTTATACAGTATCTATAGCCTTTTGTTGTAACCATAATTTCTATTCGCTTTGGCATACTTTCAATCGTTCGATCTATTACATCGATAGGCATGCTACGCAAACATAGAATCACTCTTTCTTGAAATTGTTCAAACGACTCTGACACGATATTTCTATTTATGACCTCCGCACGTAAACGACACTTCGCAAGATGAAAGATCTTCTCAATGGGTTTGATATCTGCAGACCGAGCAGGAATTTTAAGAAGCTCCGCCTCAATGTCTGGCCATTCTCATTCAAAACACGTGAAAAGGTTCGCCTACTAGCCTGACGCACTAGTCTGCTTTCTGCCATGAGTGACTTTACACTGAGATGTCACTTTTCTTTTCTCAAGTTTTGGAGGCATCGTAACAGTTCCGGGACACATCTTTTGTCAATTAAGTTTCCTTGGTCTTCCGTTTTTTCGCACTTCTACGCCTTTCCCGACACTAAGTTTTCTTGCGCATATTCTCTGTGCAGATGATTTTGAGATTTTACACCGCTTTGCTATAACTCCAAACGACAAACCACATGCATTTCGCTAACATCGTGCAAACGCTGTTTGCTCTGCTGATATTGCATTTTTGACCAAATTAATGGCTCAATTATACCTTGACGTCACTAACGATTTCGCACAATCTTTTAATTATTAACGTAATTGTGTTCTAATTTAAGTGGCTTACTTCGCAATTCTGATGCATATTGTTATCATGTACATTTTCATGTGACGACATTGTTGTCATTGTTCATTTTTACCCTATTTTTATTCATTTTGAATTATGTTATTATTCAGACAATCATGGCCAAAAGTCGTGGGACAGTGTTGTTGAGTTCTTGAAAAATCCAGCCCCCCCCCCCCCCATCCCCCATCAATGTTGTATTTTTTGGTGTTTCAAACGACAACGCACACATAATTCTCATATGGTTACATTTTGTTCAACATTATAGGGGGGAAGGGGTGGGGGGGTGTTCATATGTGATAATAGAATTTAGTAAAACTTTAGTAGGTAATAAATGCGACTGTCCCAGCTGCTTTTGGCCAGGATTGTAGCTTCATGTAATATCAAGACAGGTTACTGTCTCGGTTAGCAAGCCAACTCGCTTTCCATGTAGTCAAGACCAAAATTCAGTTCGAAAGGTATGTATCTGGCTGTACAGACCAAGTAACAGTTTGTGCAGGCATAGCCTGCCTCGTGTAATATCAGGACAAATTACTGTTTTGGTAATAGTAAGGCAGCTTCGTGCCTCCATGTACAGCTACAGTAATCATGAATGCCAAAAATCAGTTTGAAAGGTGTGTATTTGTGGGGTTTTTGGGACAACGGAAAGTACATGGCTGAACAGACCCGTCACTGGTAAACCAGCAAACAATAACAAACTCTTTTACTCCTTGATCTTGATAGTTGGTATGGGTGTCAGAGATTTATATACTGTGTGTTCATTTGTAAGCATTTGTGTATAATAATATGAACAATCGATATAAACTTACTGATAACCCAGAACATTTTGGAGCCTCATTTAAGCTTACAGCTAAAATATCAAGTGAAACATGCAGGGTTATTCGATGGCAACATTGATAACAACTAGCAAACAATAACAAACTCTTTAATCTTGATAGTTGGTATTAGGCTTGGGCGGTTCTCAAAAAGAACCGAAACCGGAAACCGACATGAAAAAACGACAAAACCGGTTTTTGGCCGCCATCTTGAAAATCCGTTTAACGCGTCATATATGATTGAACTTTTTCCGCTAGCAACAGAAAGACGAGAAATAGACTGCGAAAAATATTATCAAGGTCTATTTCACAGTTGTTTCTCCAAAGGAACTGAATGAAATACAGATAATTTTCCAAGAAAAGAAAAAAAGTCCTGTTATTGCGTCATACAAAAAAAAGAAAAGAAAGTCCTGTTATTGCGTCATATATAATATTTAAGCATGCGTCAAAACTTATTTAATGTTTTATGTTTTAATCAAAGCACTGTTTTATTAAAAAACGGAGCGATTATAGAATACCCGTCCACTTTTGAAACTCTTAGTTGTTAACATGATACGATGATACGAAGTCCGAACAATTACGTAATAATATAATAAAGGCGAGATATTTGATAAAGGCTGGGTAAGATATATTTTTTCGTGATACGATGATACGATGATACGAAGTCAGAACAATTACGTAATAATATAATAAAGGCGAGATATTTGATAAAGCCTGGGTAAGATATATTTTTTCGTGATGATGATACGATGATACGAAGTCTATTAAGCGTGTTTTTATTGAGAACGAGGAATACACTATAGTATAGTGATATTAAGATATTTTGCATGCTTTTTTGAGAACGAGGAATACACTATAGTATGGTGATATTAAGCGAAACATGATACGCATACTGAATGTGAGTAATAGTTATTTGTATATATTGAGGCCTAGTGATATTAAGCGTGTTTTTATTGAGAACGAGGAATACACTATAGTACACTATAGTATAGTGATATTAAGCTACACTGTAGTATAGTGATATTTTGCTATGATAAATTTTTAGGCCGCCGTGGTTTTTTGAAAAAATGACACATAAACACCTCCCAGGCTTTTAAACATCTCGCCTTTATTATATTACGTAATTTTCTGACTTCGTATCATCGTATCACGAAAAAATATATGTTACCCAGGCTTTTTCAAGTACCTCGCCTTTATTATATGAGTAATTATTCTGACTTCGTATCATCGTATCATGATAACAACTAAGAGTTTCAAAAGTGGACGGGTATTCTATAATCTAGCCTATAAAAAACAGTTAAAAGTTATCAATACAATAATAGAAATAATACTATTCACTATTGTCTAATGTTTATAAGTTCTCCACTAAAAAAACAAGCATGTCAACTTTTTGAGGGTTTAGTTTCGCGCGTGCTGGTGTACTGACAAGTCCTGCCTTGCTAAACAATCGTTGTGATGGCGAGCTTGAAGCTTGAATGGCGAGACATTGTTTGGAAAGCTGACTTAGCAGAGGTTTTTATTTTTTTGCCACCACTTCAGTGGATTCTCATCTCCGTCGATTATTGGATATTCGGATAAATATTTGACTGAATTTCTGCGGATAATCAATATATCGCGTGCTGACTTTGCGATAAGAAGCGGCTATGGTTTGATCCGTTTATTCCATTCCAGGCGCGTATATATAGACAGCGCGATATACAATTCTTCAGTCGGTTTTTTTGTTTTTTTCCGGTTTTCCGGTTTTCTCATAAAAGCAAAACCTTTAAACCGGTTTTGAGAAAAAACCGAAAAAACCGATAAAACCGAAAAGCGCCCAAGCCTAGTTGGTATGTGGGTGTCTGTCAGAGATTTATATACTGTGTGTTCATTTGTAATATGAACAATCGACACAAACTTGCTAATAACCCAGAACATTTTGGACCCCCATTTAAGCTTACAGGTAAAATATCAAGTGAAACAGGGTAATTCGATGGCAACATTGCACAGTCATAGACATAAATATGAAATTATACGTACTATAGCATCGACTTTATTTTGTATAACATAACAATAAACAATACAGGCAACAAAGCTTATAAAAATATTACAGTTACCGCAGAACAGTTAACATATTTCCATACAGCATTCATATGTTGAGTCTCATATTAAATTCTTAAACATAGGTTTAATCGAGTAGACATCAGCGTACGGAAACAGATAATTTGATCGAGTACAGGTTCCCGAGATCGCGAACCAACCCGTTTCACTCGTCATCTTTTAGTGTATTGTGAGCATATTTATGACGAAGACATGACTTGCCAGCTACATTACTGATCAACAATTAAGTATATATCAGTGAAAACCTCCAAGAAACAACACTTCGAACGGCGATAAGATCAGAAGTTGTCCGAAAGCAAAATCTTAAATTTATACAGCGTGTTTTACAGCCTGGATGTCATCAGTTCATTCAGCGGCTGACATAATGATTTTTAAACCAACGAGCGCCCGGAACAAGGTCGTTGCTAGATGGTACCAGCTCGCAGTTGGGGATCATGACGTAAACATATATCTAAACTAAAGCCAAATCCCCAATCTGACCCTAATCCTATAACCCTAACCCTAATCCTAACCGAAGCCCTAACCCCACTCCAACCTTAATCGCAGTTTTCGACTAACTGCTAATTCAAACTCAACTGCGAGGGTACCATCTAGCCACGACGCCGGAACAATGATGCCTCAGTTTCGCAAAGCCTGTTGGGGCAATAACTCGACAAAAAAATAATCGCGAAACCTAAATTCGGCTACCGCCCGAGTAATTATTTTCTCACGATTTTCAATTTTTCACCAACACATGAACAAGCACAACTTGTGAAATGAACAGTTGTACAAAAAATATTGGTCAAGACAAGCTTTTTCGCGTGCACTGAGCATTGACTTGCAAGCCAGGGTAGGCGGGCCAGCCTGGTCAATTTATTTATTTAAGAATCTTTATACACGGTGACCACGTTAGTCCACATAGGTCTGTTTTTCACGGTGCCGCGTGTGTTATTTACAGAAAAGAATGTAAAAATGTTAAAAACTAACTAAATAGTAAATGAGAATCTAAAATTAGATATATAACAAGTGATCTTAAAAAAAATATGTACAATAAATTACAGTGTGAATTTCTTATAGATAATTGTTTTCGTGATTTAAGTTCCACAACATATGGCACCTCGATACCCGAAAGTTCGTTTCATCGCATTAGTGTTAGGCTTGGGGAGCATTAGAGTATTGTTGTTATTACTCCTCAAATCGTAACATCCCGATTAGATAACCTGAAAATGTCGTTGAGATTTGAATCTCCACCAATTTGAATCTCCACCAATATTTTTATTGACTATAAGGAGAAGAGTTGTTCATCCCTTCTACACTGAAGCGTTTCTCATCCCACTTTAGATAAAGTTTCTGTTGCCGATGAGTAATAACTGTCACCAGTTATTACCCAAGCAGCCTTATTCTGTAATCGTTGCAGTTGTGTTTTTAATTCGGCCGAACAATTGTCCCAATTAACAAGAGAACAATAATCAAAATGAGGCAGAACTAAAGCTTTACTGAACTAAACAATCTTTCCAGAGTTGCGTTACTAATCATTCTCTTTGCTCGTCGTAAAACACCTATGCTCTTAGACACTTTTTTGCATACATGATTAATATGCGTTTTCCATGTAATATTTTCATCGATAAAAACCCCAAGAGTTTTCGTATATCTACACGATCAATAATTTGATTATTGATGAATACACGGGGATCTGTACCAATACGTGACGATATTTTTCTAGATCCAATTAGCATGTATATTCCGATTTACTGGTATTCAATGTTAATTATTTAGCTAAAAGCCAACAATGCAAGTTGTTTAATTCTCCATTTAACTTGGCTTCAATGTCCTGAATTGAGGTACCAGTTACAGTGACGTTAGTATCATCAGCAAATAAAGCAGGTGTGGAATCGCTCAGGCAGGTGGGCTGATCATTTATATAGGCGAGAAACAATAGAGGACCCAGATTTGACCCCTGTGGTATTATATATTTTTCATTAATTTTTATATTTTTATACTTTTGTACATATACACACATATATATATATACATCAGAACGTGGTAAGAACAAAAAAGTGGCCCACGAGACGATAGTCGAGTGGGTCACTGATGTTCTTACCACGTTCTGACGTCCTCTGTGCATCTATAACTGAACAGACAACGGCAAAATGGAATATATTTGTTTTATACAATAAAAATTGAAAACAAACCATTCAAAAGGTTTATTAGCTCTTTGGCGATTTCTGGGGCATGAAAAAAGATAAAAAAAGTCGGCTGACGTGAGCTCAGTGGCGTAGCCAGCCCGACAATTTGGTCATGCTATGCAAATTTTACATCATTACCATTATTCATTTCTTTAGAAATGTATTGTTATCACGGTCTATGAACACGGATATATTTGCATAGCATGACCAAATTGTCGGGCTGGCTGCGCCACTGCACGTGAGCTGACGTGATCCGTGCATCTGTCCTCTAATAGATCATGGCGAACAACCAATGAGAATGCGTGTAGTAAACAAGTTATTGTATAAATATATATATATATATATATATATATATATATATATATATATATATATATATATATATATATATATATATATATATATATATAAATATATATATATATATATATATATATATATGTACGATATATATATAGATACGCTATATATATATATATATATATATATACGATATATATATAGATACGCTCTATGACCTTTAAAGTCATATTGAGCGCTCTACAGGATGAACCATTGTCGCTTACGCATTGTGCGCACGCTCACTGCTTGCAGTTGAGCGCTCTGGCATGGTTCTTGATGTCCCACATTTTGTGTGCATCAAGGGTGACTGTAAATAGCAGTCATCTTCATCCTGCTCATCAGCACTACACTGATGAGGCCCAAAAGACCGAAACGGTACCGTCTGTAGTTAGATACGCTCTATGACCTTTAAAGTCATATTGAGCGCTCTACAGGATGAACCATTGTTGCTTACGCATTGTGCGCACGCTCACTGCTTGCAGTTGAGCGCTCTGGCATGGTTCTTGATGTCCCACATTTTGTGTGCATCAAGGGTGACTGTAAATAGCAGTCATCTTCATCCTGCTCATCAGCACTACACTGATGAGGCCCAAAAGGCCGAAACGGTACCGTCTGTAGTTATATATATATATATATATATTCATTTTGTAAAAATGTTTAGAGGGCCACAAGTTTGTTAGTACTTTGCACTATTTAGTGTAACCCTCTTTAAATAAAGTTCCTATCCTATCCTTGGCTATACTTCCTACAGAGGAAAGGGTTTTCCCCAATTTACACACTTGAGTACGTTCATTTAAATAATATTGAACCATAATAGCTCAGTTCCTCTTATCCCATATAATTCTAGTTTCTTAATCAATATGTTGTGGTCAACAGTGTCAAAGGGTTTCTTTAGATCAACATTATTAACATGAGCCTCTGGCTCGGGAGATTGGGTAACCACTCCCTATGCCACCGACATTAAATAAAATATTCGTATTCGTATCAAGAAACATGACACCATTGATGAGTCCGCGATCCATATTGACTAACCAGGAATCAGTCGTTTTCAATAATGATGTAAGGATAGAATGCCCTTTACGAAATCCAGATTGGTAATGTGAAAGAACACCATTTTCAGTAAAATAATCATACAACTGTCGATAAACAAGTTTCTCAAAAACCTTAGAAACAATTGATAAAACCGAAATTGGTCGATAGTTGCTGCTGTCTTCAGTATCCCCCGATTTAAATATAGGAGAGATACGAGCATGTTTCCAATCATCAGGAAAAATTCCCTGATCTAAAGATAAATTAAAAATGTCCCTCAAAAACAGAACTACAACAACTGAAGAATCCTTTAAAAGCCTAGCAGGAATTTTATCAAGACCAGCAGACTTTCTATCAAATCATCAGTAATTAATGTAAAATTAAACTGGCTCTGAAGTGGTGTTATATATTCAACGAAAGTTCGATCAGTAGTATCAAGGTTAGAAGAAAGTTTTTCACCTATTTCTCTGAAGTAAATGTTTAAATTTTCAGCAATTTCTTCCTCACTTTTGTATATATTATTGTTAACTTTAATGGAGGATATTGAAGTTGTTTTAGAGCAGCGACCACGGTCCCAGAATTAGATTTACGTTCTTCCATATTTCCTTAGGATAATTCCTATTACCATCTATTGTCTCCATGCAAAAATTCCTTTTTGCTGATCTTATTAGATTAGTTACATGAGTTATTTGTCGTTTAAATGTAGTAAATTGGGTATCGCATTTGGAAGCCACAGTCCTCCTCTTTAAATAGTCACGATGCTTCATTTCTCGCATTAAAGCAAAGCCGGTGTTACCCATGTAGTGGAATACACTATTACTCTCCGTGTTATTAGGGGAGCATGCATTGCAGAAATTAGGGTAAAAATGCATTTAAATGATTCCAAAGGCCATTTCAGGTCATCCAATTGTCCCCAGTCATGCATGTTTAAAGCACTGAAGAGATCTCGTTTGAAGAGATTTATAGTCTGAAGAGATCTTCATTGTATCTTTTAAAGGGACACTCCGGCCCAAATACAAATGCAGTTCATATGAAAGATCTTACTGACTTTAGTTTATTGCCAAAGTTTCAGAATTCCTATCAATTTAGTTGAGAAGATATTGCTAGTTGAAGTTGAAAATTTGTGGATTTTGACGCCATATTGGTTTTGAAAAAAGACGTCATTGAGTGATTCTTTATCGTCAGTGGAGTTGTTTTGATGGCGATCACATAGTGATAGTTATTGTGAATGGTCTTTGGACGAAAATTAGTCGAAATAAACTATTTAGTTTATCATGCAGGAAAGTAGAGGAGCTTCTTAGGCATAATACGAGATCACGTCACTCAGTGACGTCATATTTGAGAAACAAAATGGCGTCGAAATTGGACAAACTCTCCAACTTCAACTAGCCACATCTTCTTAACTAAATTGATAGGAATGCTGAAACTTTGGAAATAATCTAAAGTCAGTAAGATTTTTCATATGAACTACAAATGTATTTGGGCCGGAGTGTCCCTTTAAAACATGTGGTTTCCACTAGTTTTGGGTTATCTTTTGGAAATGAAATCTTACAACATCCAAAAACAAGACTGTGGTCACTGATCCCAACGTGCAGCACTCCGCAATTTAACAATTTATCTAGTCTATTTGTAGCTAGAATATCAATCAAGGTTTGACTATTACACGTTATTCTGGTAGGATCAGTGATCACCTGCTCAAGCTGATGAATATTCAAGAGCTCAGTTAATTTGTGCGTATGAGCCTGATGGACATCTGACAAGAGATCACAATTTAAGTCTCCTGTAAATATGATTACTTTGTTGTCATTATCTAACTCATGTAAAAACACTCAAGGTTATTCATGTAGTCAGACCCAGAATTCGGTGGTCGGTAAACCGTTGCAACTAAAATTGGCTTTGCTTTCGGTTTCAAAATTTCAACACACACCGCCTCCAAATCATCATTTGAAATATGTGTTTTACCGTTTCTGGATCCGCCGTTTCTGGATCTGACTTTTCTAAATAAATCATAACCAGGAATCTGAATCATTTATCGTATTATCCAACCTAGTCTCGTTGATACTAATTACATCAACTGGTTTGCCTTCGAAAGGCAATTTCAATTCATCAAGATGCTTTGGTAATGAAGCAATATTGAGATGCACAACTCCAAATCCCTTCAATGTTTTCAGGGTATGTCATGACATACCCTGAAAACATTAAAGGATTTAGAGTTGTTCATCTCAATATTGCCTCATTACCAAAGCATCTTTAAGAATTGAAATTGCTTTTTGAAGGCAAACCATGCGTTGATGGGTGGTTTGACGTATATCGTTTCTACCTAAATCCCCTCCAGGACTTAAATTAGTGGGTGACGTGCACGCCATTTAAAGAGTTCCGTAAATCTATAAGACTATCATTAATACTAACACTATCTATCTTACCAACAAGTCCAATTTCTACCGCACTTAATTCCTGCATTTAGTTCATTGTCATTTGGTGTACATATTTGAGATAATTCCTCCAGCTGTTCACTTCCTCTTGTCGGGCTGCTCGAAACGGTATATGATTCGTAAATCTCTTGGGGGGGGGGGGACGAACCACGTCTTATTGATCGTAGATAAGTGCAGAAATGTTTACCAAGTACTTTGCCTCCAACTTGATTCAAATGTAATTTTGAACCATGACGTTTCATATAAATATCCCGAATTTAAAACATAGTCCTAACCCCAACATAACCCTAATCCTAACCCTAACCCTAACCCTACACCTAATACTAACCCTAGCTCTTACGATAATGCTTTATTTTAGAAATAATAGCTGATTTTAATTTCGAATTTTACTACCGATAGTGACGTCATTTCGGGATTTATATGAAACGTCACCCCAAAACTTAGTAAGTTTCGATTCCATATATAACTACCATGTCGAGTTTTAACCCCTCGAAGTCTGTCGCTAATCCACTGCCACAACAACAACAGCATGGGAAAAGTTTCACTTCATCATCAACGACGGTACTATAATACAGCTAAAGAGCTTTTGCTTTATATCACTAGCTTTCACACCGGCAAATTGAAGTAGCTTTGTTTTCTCACCACGATATAGTCGTACTCCCATCATAACTAATACCTTTTTTTTCTCCTCCAAATACGATGCCGCTTTAAAGACTAGATCGCCATTCCAAGAGAGCTTCAGATTCTTTTTAATTTCAGAAGTATTCCATTCATTAACTGGTGTAGGGAAAGAGCATTTCTCACTTGATGGACAATTATCGGACATATTAAACGCATTGTCATCAGAGCTCTCGATGTTCTGATCGTCCGCCATCTTAGGCCTGGTTTAGACGTCGAAGTTCCGTCGCATTTAATGCGACCTATTTTATTCGACGGAAATGCTACGTCTAAACTGATTTTATTCGACGCGTCGCATTTAATACGACGCTGTCGAATTACGCGACGAGCTCTGTCGCATAATTCGACAAAGGCAAAACTCCCTCCCTTACAATATGTAATAACATATTAACATGTATGTTGATGAAATACCAGCTGAACGGCATCTTTAGAAAAACTTGAACAAATTCTTATTGCACAAAGAATAGTTTTTGAAAAGATAATATTAATGCCAAAAGGACAGTAAAGAAAAGTTAAGGGAGCAATCTGTAATGTGCCGGTTGAATGTGATGATACATGTAAAGTTTTACCACGGCCCCCTGAAAGATCTGGTATTACTATGTTGAAACTTAAACGTAAACTTGAATTTAGAGGTCATGTGTATTTTCAAGCAGAACGTCCACAGTTCATTCTTGATGCCCTTAACTGGCGCAAGTTAAATAATCCATTATATATCAACATAACAATTGATATAAACAACATCAGTGCAAATCTAACAAGTTTAGAACAACTTGACAGTGCCAATAATTCAGTCACAAACATTGATAAAAATGAAATGACCTTGACAGATACCAGCAAGCAACACATAACTAATCATGACAAGTCTGAAGAAAGGAATGACCTGTTAAATCATGAGTATCGACAAGCAACTAATGAGACATGTTTGCAATCTGTATTACCAGATTATCCTGTTACAGTACAAAGTAATAAAAATTGTTCATTAGGAAATGAATTGTACAATATTGCACCTGGAGAAAATAAACATCCTGCAGTGTCCATAATGACTGATAAAAAATGTGAAGCGCTTGCATTTCCAGTGCAGTTGTTCCCAAAAGGCCGGTTTGGCTAGTACTTCAATGCTAGACTTTTACATTATAGTGGAAGGTTTGCAACAAATTCCAGAATATCTTTTCTTTGCACAGTTTGTTACAGAACAAAAAAGGTATCAGATAGTATTAATATAGCCTTAAAAAAATACATGGTCAACCTGTCACTGCATCACAAATAAAATCAGATGTAAACAAGCTAAAAGGTTTAATTTGTCAAGATCAGGCATATTTGTTCTTAAGGCAAATTCCAGGTACACCACCCTAGCTACTGGCAAAGATTTATGCATGAAGTAGTAGCCATGATAAAACAACTTGGGATTCCAACATGGTTTATGACATTATGATGTGCTGATCTTAGATGGTCTGAGTTGTTTCAGATTATAGCTAGAACACAAGGAAAAACATGACTGAAGAAGAAGTTGAAGACAAATTGGTCTTACAATGAAAGATGTAAGATAAATTTCTTACAATGAAACATGTTCAATGCTAATCTTAATCCTGTTGTTGTTGCAAAACATTTTTAATACAGAGTTGAAACCTTTTTCACTGAAATTTTACTTAGTCAACTTAACCCAATAGGTAAAATAATCTATTATGCACTCCACATTGAGTTTCAAATGAGAGGATCTCCTCATTTACATGCATTAATATGGACTTTCCCAAACTTACATCTGACAACAAAGAAGCTTACATACAATTTATAGATAACCATGTTCAAGCCTATCTTCCAGATGAGAAAACAGAACCAGAGTTACATGAGTTAGTTAAAACTTATCAAAAGCACCTGCAGAAAATACAAAAAATATTAGTTGTAGATTTAATTTTGGTCAATTTTTTACAAAAAGAACAATAGTAGCAGAACCTCTTAATGAAGATTTAGATGAGGGAATCAAGGTAACATACTCGACAGGCGAAAACAGATTCTGACCTCAGTAAAACAAAAAGTAGATGAAGTATTATGCCATCCAAGCCAGATTATAATGTAACATTAAATGATGCAGACATTCTAAAATCAATAGGTATCACTGAGGATGAATATTATTGGGCTCTATCAATATCACCAGACTCTGATTTTCAGTTGCACCTTAAAAGGCCTGCAGACAGCTGTTTTATTAACAACTACTTTGTTGCTGGTGTTAAGGGATTTGCAGCAAATGTTGACTTGCAACCTGTATTCAATCACTACAAATGCATAACATATGTCTGCTCATATTTTACTAAAGATGAACAAATGCAGCAAAAGAAGCAAAAGCTGCTAACATGAATATTAGAGATGGTCTGAAAAAAATTGGTGCTGCTTTTCTCTCTACAAGAGAAGTTAGTTCACAAGAATGTGTCTACAGATCAATGCCTGAACTTTGGTTGAGAAAAATATTTCAAAAAACTGTTTTTGTTAGCACAGATTTTCCAGAAAAAATGGTACGTGTGACTAAGGCACAAGTGGAGCTTGATGAACTAGATTATGAAAGCACAGATATCTTTAAGTCAAATATATATATAATTCAGCGTTACAGCATTAGACCAAGTTGTTGATAAATTATGTCTGGCAGAATTATTTGCTGCATATTACTATAAAGATTATAAAATTGATTATAGTGAAACAAAACATTGCCAACCTGATGTTCTAACAGATGACTTGGTTGAATCACAAAGTACCGTAAGTGATACAGCACAATACCTTCCCAAAAAAATAAAATTAATTAACATCAATGAATACATAAAATGTAGAAAGCTTAAGGCTGTATGAAGGTATCATACACCAAATAAAAGAAAAGAACCAGAATCTTATTTTCACCATTTACTTATGCTCTATTACCTATGGCAAGATGAAAATAATCTGAAGGCTAATTCAGATCAAAGATATACATCCAATTTCTATGAACCTGATGTTCAAGCTATTGTTGAACACAGCAGAGCGATATTTCAACCTGATACAGATATTGTCAGTGAGGCACTTGAAGTACTAAAATCTAATCAGGGCAATATTCATTCATATGATTCAATTAATGATTAACATGAATCATTTAATGAAAATTACCATCACATCTTGATCCAACACAATCTTTAAATCAAAATACTAACCCTGGAGTAATTACTTATTACAACCGGCCAACAGACATATCTGATGATATATTACGCCAAACTGTAAGGTCCTTGAACATTGAGCAACGTCATGCATATGATACATTTCTCTAATGGTGCCGAGACGCAATGAAAAACATGAATAGCTCAAAACCTGTTGAAATAGAACCATCTATCTTTTCTTAACTGGTGGTGGAGGTGCAGGAAAAAGTCACTTGATTAAAACAATATACCATACAGCGGTTAAAACTTTAAGACATCCTCCTATTAACCCTGAATTACCAACAGTTCTTCTCATGGCTGCCACCAACAGGTGCGGCTGCAATAAATATTGATGGAACAACAATTAATACTGGTCTTGCTATTCCAAAAGAAGCTGGTGATAATGTACCTGCAATGTCAGACCAAAAGAAAACACAAGACTATCATTATCTGACCTAAAGTTGATAATAATAGAAGAAATTTCTATGGTTGGAAACACTATACCTTACTTCATATCCACCAAAGACTAAAAGATATATTTGGCACCACAAGTTCTTTGCTATTTGCAGGAATTACTATTATAGTTGTAGGTGATCTTTGCCAACTTCCACCAATACGTAAGAGATTTGTATTTGATTCTTACAAAAATGATACTTTTAATCCATGCCATCCATGGAGAGTCTTCAAAATGATAGAACTTGATAAAATCATGAGACAGAAAAATGTCCAAGCATTTATTGAACTTCTCAACAGGATAAGGGCTTTTACTCAAACAGAAGATGACATTAAGATAATCCAATCAAAATCAATATCCCCATCTGATCCGAATTATCCATCAGATGCACTTCATATCTGGGCTGAAAATGCTCCTGTTGATAAACATAACAAGAAAAAGATAGAAAAACTTTCTGGACCTTATTTATTCTTAAAGCTAAAGATCAATATCCAACAAATGTAAGGAAACAAGATATTGATAGAGTGTTAGCAAGAGGACGGTCTGAAACTGGTGGACTTGATTATGAAATTCTGATTAAAGAAGGCGCTAGAGTAATGCTCACAACAAATATCAGTATTCAAGATAGACTCATCAATGGACAAATGGGAACTGTATTTAAAATTTATGTCAATCAAAATACCCAAAAACCAACTGTTCTCTATATATAAAATTTGATGACCCGAATGCTGGTAAAGACTTAATTAGGTAAAGCATCTTCTCCAGAAATACAGAGAGTACAATTCCGTGCATGTTACATTAGCTTGGGCATGCACTATACATAAAGTTGAAGGACTAACACTTGAAAAAGTTGTAATTAGTTCTGACTTAATAAAACAGAGAGCATTCAACTATGGACAAATTTATGCTATATTTTAGGACAAATTGAGAGTAAACATGTTAAAGCAAATCCTAAAGTTCTCAAAGAATACCAAAGACAACGAAATGAATTTAACAACTGTACTGCAAGACAATTTCAATGTTTTGACCATATCACTTTTAAATATAAGATCTCTCAAAAAACATAGCATCGATATTAAATTTGATTCAAGAGTTTTTAATAGTTTGTAATAACCTCAGTCCTTTCAAACTCCACCGTCAAGATCATGATACTGATAAATATTCGAGTATGGCACTTTGCACTAGAAATACTGTAGAAATCAAACACTATGAATTACATCCCTTCACTAAATGCACTAAAATTTGACGTCGTTAATAGTCAATCCCAAGAAAAAAGAACTTTTCTTTTGCTATATCGAAAACAAGCCTCCAACATCCTACAATATGTAGATTGTTTGGGATATGTCTTTAATAGTTTTTCAATTGACATGATTATTGGTGACTTATTAGTATTAATTACTTGAATGACAATCAAGTTCAACCACTAAAATCTTTAATGGAATCTCTCAATTACACTCAGATTGTATAACAAAACCTACATTTATATCTTCTGGCCGTAGCTTATTAGACCATGTGTATGTTAGGTCCACAGTATTTCAAATAATTGACAATTATGTAGTCAATGTGTATTATTCTGATCATGATGCTATCAAAATCGTAGTACGATATTGCAACTAGGGAATATTAATTATGTCTGTCACATTAATTGAAATATTATATTAATTATTAATTACATGTAGTTTATATCCGGCAATTCTTTCTGGCAATTGTTATCAAGCAAGTTTATCTTACACCTATTGTACATAGTTTCCTCAGACATCCATGCATCTACATTGTATATTCACAAACCATATTTAATATATTAAGGGGTGGGCCATTGGAAATCTTGCAGGGAGAGGGTGACAATTTCTGTGACCCCTTTATTGTCCAAAAACAAATCCTGCAGAGTTTTCATAGGATGAAAAAAGTCATGCTTAGAAATATTTTTTTACCCCTCTCCCAAAGATTTCTAATGGCCCACCCCTGGGATGGTGCACCTATGCTCAGAGCACCTGGACAACCAGAACCATGGAACAACAAATTAATGTAAGTAAAAAATGTATTGAATCTCTATGTAATTGTTCTTTAATATTGCAAAGTTCCTATGCATGCATATAGCTTAATTTCTTTTTAACTCACTTATTTTCTCTCTGTTTCATATTTCAGACAAAACTAAAGATCTGTTAGAATCATGAAAAACCTCAGCAAAACTCACATTAAGGCATCATTGCCATTGGAGTTGTACAACTACGTTGAAGTTGTGAGTTCAGCACCAACCACCAATTTAATACTCTGGTGTATATTAAATGACCTTATAACATTGACATGATATGGTATTAATGAAACAGCAATCCCAATTAACACTGGCATCTGAAGTAAAGGGCCTCTACGACCACACAGTTGGATTTGTGAGTTGGACTAGCTATTAAACCATCAACCACCAATTTATTACTCTGGTATTAAATGACTTTGACATAACTGGTATCGTATAACGAAAGAGCAGACAAATTAACACTGGAGTGTGGAGTAAAGTGCTAAAGGCATTTAAATATCAATGCGCAGTGCGCCGCAGTCCACAAGTTAACAGAGATAGAACTTCACTGGCATAATTCCCATCACTAGCATAGGCCATTGAAAAATATCATCATGATTACAAACTCAGTGCAGTGGAATTTCAACTGGCCATTCATGCAGCCAAAGAAATTACCGTTATTCGAATGTCCACCAAAAGTAACTTTGCTTTAACCACATGCTTGAATCGATGGAATGCATTGTGAATGTAACATTGCCATTATCAAATTAAACAACTGTCATTCATGCAGCAAAAGTCGAGGAAATTACCGTTATTCCAATATCCACCAAAATAACTTTGCTTTAACCACATGCTTGAATCGATGGAATGCATTGTGAATGTAACATTGCCATTATCAAACCAAGCCTCCGTCAACAAAGGTCAAAGCAGTGAACTTGATTTACTGCATATGTTTTGCCATTACATCTCTCTTTTATAAATAATTTTCATGTGGAGTTGTTAAAGAAGACTATAAATAGCAGAAATGGTCTGAATATATCGAACATAAACAGTGTGACTGTGTCTTTAGATGATCTGTTGCCATGGCAATTACAAATCATCTGATGTATGTCATAAATAAATCACCTGGTCCAAATATCCAATGAAAAATGGAAATTGTGAACACCATCAAAAGAGTTTTGCATCTCGAGACAAGTTTTAAAAAATGAAAATGGGAACACTATCAAAACAGTATATAAACAGCAACTGAAATTAACTAGAAAACACAAAAAGTCAAAATGTCACAATACTGAGTCATGTAAAATACAGTAAAATACCATAATATACAGTAAATGAATTATATGTTGTCGAGATCTACAGTAGGTTCTCCATACATGTATAATATTAATAAACTAGGTTACCAATTGGTAGTAAGTGCTGCGCAGAGTTCTGTGCAATTTTGGAGCTCTGAGTGAACCCGAGTAAGCTGGCAACAGAAGGGGGTATCCTGAGGTTATTTTGGGTGGATTTAATTGAAGTGCCTATAACGTCTGTGGGGATTTAGCATATTTGTAATCTATGGATTCTCCTGAGATAAATTCTAATATATCTTGTCAGCTGAAAATTTCATCTTCATAGACTTTTTTGCTGTTAAAGTTGACGGAAATGACGTCAAATCGGGCATCTGTAAACAGGTTTTCATGTAGACAGATTCCCGCTATGACGTCATTTCCGTCAACTTAACAGCAAAAAAAGCTCTATGAAGATGGAATTTTCAGCTGACAAGATATATTACAATTTATCTCGGGAGAATCACTATAGATTACAAGTAGTATAGAAAGTGGGGCTACCAGCACACTTTTTCCATTTTTCATGTCTCAACTTTTTTCTCTGGAGAACGCAGCACTTTTTTCGTTTTTGGATTCCACATATAATTTTCGAGCAAATATGTGGAATCCAAAAACGGAATAAGTGCTTAGTTCTCCAGAGAAGTTGAGACATTCAAATGGAAAAAGTTTGCTGTTAACCCCACTTTCGAGACTACTAACAGACGACGTGTCAAATGGTTTGGGGCCTTTGAGACATATATCAGCTAGTAGGCTACAGAGTGGGGTGTCTAGACGTGGGGCTGGTATGGGGTTTGTTATAGGTAGTGAGTCTAGTGGATTCCTTAATTCAAAAAGGCCTAAAGACTTAGCTATATTAAATAATAAAACGACTCTTATGAAAAGGAGTGAACGTAAACGCAACCCTATTGTGGGTGGTAATGTCGCTCGTAACAAGACTATGTCAAGTAATATTACGCGTGATCCTGGTATGGGTTTTATTTCAACTCGTGAGTTGAGTGGGGCTCATGATTCGAAAGGGTCTAAAGACTTGGCTATATTAAATAATAAAACGACTCTTATGAAAAGGTCTGAACGTAAACGTAACTCTGTTGTGGGTGGTAATGTCGCTCGTAGTGGTACACTATCGAGTGGTGGTGCACGTGATCCTGCTATAGGTTCTGGTAATTTAGTTATACCGAATATTAAGATGAGTTTTCTAAAGAGGATGTCTGGCTATCTAGCTGATGCTAAAGCATTGGGGTATAAGTGGATAGACCTTATTAGAAGGGGATCTAGAGAGAACGTCATTAATAGAGTCACCAGAATTAGGGAGGTCGGAGAGATTCGAAAGGCTAGACGTGATCTTAGACGATATGTGAGGAGGTCACAATTAAGTCAGGAGGCCTCAGACAAAGAGTATGAGAGAGTCACTAGTCTTATTGCTAAGATGAAACGTCCTACTGTAGTACAAAGGAGAGTTGCTCTCAAAGGGTACACCAAGTCGTATAGTGTTGAGGTGATCGACAACAAGGACCCACTAAAACAACTAGTCAAGACTAGAGGAGTAGTGGGCTCGACTCTACAGAAAGAGTTAGAGAAACTGAAAGGTTTAAAGTTCTCAGAGACATTGAAAGTGACTCTAGAGAAACAAATTGGTAACGGAGAGTCTGTGTTTAAGACAGCCTTCTTCAATAGTGTGGTCAAAACAGTGGTTAGTAGTGTTGATATTAGTGGGACTACGAGACAAGCTAGTGAGGAGATAGTAAATCGTATAGCTGTATGGTTGTCAGAAGGGTCTGGGTGGGTTGTAGACAGTGTTAGTGACCACTTTATTAATGTGGTAGTGTATAAGCCTCTTAAAGGATCGAGTTATATTGAGCTACCAGAAGAGTTGAGGAACGCGTCGAAAGGTTTAGTCAACATAATAAATAGTGATGACAAGTGTTTTATGTGGTGTCACGTGTTACACAAGTGTCCTGTGGGAAAGAATCCGCAGAGAGTGTCGAAGCACAAGAAGAACGTAGGTTCTGTCAATTATGAAGGAGTGAGATTTCCAGTGGATACGAAACAGTACAACAAGATAGAGAGGCAGAACGGTATTAGCATCAGCGTGTTTGGGTACGAGGACAAGCAGCCATTTCCTATCTACGTTTCTGAGGAGAAGTGTGAGGATCATATGGACCTGCTGCTAATAACGAATGGTGTTAAACGACACTACGTGTACATCAAAGACTTTGGTAGGTTTATGTCCGGTCAGTCTAAACACAAGTGTCGCAAGAATTTCTGTAGGTATTGTCTTCAATGTTTTACTACTAATGAGATTCTAGAGAATCATAAGGAGGTTTGTATGGTGGTAAATGGTAAGCAAGCGATCAAGATGCCAGATGAAGAAGACAGCACTCTTGAGTATGAAAACTTTCATAAACAATTAGAGGTACCATTCGTGATATACGCAGACTTCGAGGCTATCACAGAGAAGGTAGACAACGTGACACCACTCACAGGATCGTACACTAGCGAGTACCAAAGACACACGGACTGTGGGTATGGATACAAAGTAGTGTGCTGTTATGACGATAAATATAGTAAACCAGTAGAGATGTTTCGAGGTAAGAACGCGGTTAGGAAGTTCATGAAAAAGATGTTAGAGGAGGTTAAATACTGCAAGAAAGTCAGAAAGGAGCATTTTAATGAGGACATGGTGTTGACCAGAGCTGATAAGGTTAACTTCAAGGAAGCGACTAAATGTCATATTTGTGATAGGAAATATAAAAGGGGACAAATGAGAGTTAGAGATCATTGTCATATCACTGGTAAATATAGAGGTTCAGCACATCAGTTATGTAATAGGAACTATAGACTGACTGATAAGATACCTGTCATATTTCACAATCTAAGAGGGTATGATAGTCACTTCATAATGCAAGAGATAGGCAAGCTAGGTCAGAAAATCAACGTCATACCAAATAATATGGAGAAATATATGGCATTCATGTTAGGTAAACATCTAGTATTTCTAGATAGTTTCCAATTCATGAGCTCTAGTCTAGCCAACCTAGTGAACAACCTACCAAAGGACTGTCTAAAGTACACGTCTGAACTATTTAAAGGTGAGGAGCTAGAGTTGGTGTCGCGAAAAGGTGTGTACCCATATGACTATATGGATAGTTTCGATAAGTTTAACGAACTTGAGTTGCCGTCAAAGGAGAGTTTCTACAGCATCCTAAACGACGAGCATGTGTCAGACACAGACTACGAGCACGCTCAAGAAGTGTGGGAGACAATGGGTGTGGAGAATATGGGTGAGTACCACGACCTATACCTAAAGTCTGACGTATTACTACTGGCTGACGTGTTCGAGAACTTTAGAAGAACGTGTAAACAGCACTACCAGTTAGATCCTTGTCATTACTTCACATCACCTGGACTATCGTGGGACGCTGCTCTAAAGATGACAGGAGTGGAACTAGAGTTGATGACTAACATTGATATGTTTCAGTTTATTGGGAAAGGAATGCGGGGTGGTGTCTCCTGTATAACACATAGACACGGAGAAGCTAATAACAAATACATGAAGGGGTACGATAGTAGTAAACCATCGAAACATATCCTTTATGGTAACCTTTATAGTTGGGCTATGTGTCAGTATCTACCTACTGGTGGATTTGAGTGGGTCGAGGGTTTTGACATCAACAGTCTAGACGAGTATAGCGACGACTCAGACAAGGGGTTGATACTCGAGGTTGATTTAGAGTACCCAGAGGAGTTGCACGATCTTCACAACGACTATCCTTTAGCCCCTGAGAGGATGAAAGTAAGTAGTGATATGTTGTCAAACTATTGTAAGACAATCCAAAACAAGTTTAAGATATCTGTAGGAGAGGTTGCAAAACTTATACCTAACCTAAACGATAAGAGTAAGTACGTCGTTCACTATAGAAACCTACAATTATACAAGAGTTTGGGAATGAAGGTTAAGAAGGTGCGTAGAGTACTCCAATTCGACCAGTCACCATGGCTCAAACAATATATCGACTTTAATACGGACAAGAGAACCTTAGCAAAGAATGACTTTGAGAAAGACTTTTTCAAGCTTATGAATAATAGTGTGTTTGGAAAGACTATGGAGAATCTACGAAAGCGTGTGAATGTGGAGTTAGTAACAGACAAGGAAAAACTGAAGAAACTAACGTCAAAACCAACCTTTGTAAGCAGTAAAATATTTGACAATAACTTGGTAGCAGTTCACAAGATCAAAGAGACACTAACTCTAAATAGACCAGCATACGTGGGTATGTGTATTCTAGACTTATCAAAGACATTGGTGTACGACTTCCACTACAGTAACATCAAAAAGAAATATGACAACAAAGCCAAATTACTATTCACAGACACGGATAGCCTAATGTATGAGATTGAGACGGAGGATGTGTACAAAGACATGTACGCTAACAAAGAAGTGTTCGACTTTAGTGGGTCCGACCTAACTAACAAGAAGGTTATTGGTAAAATGAAGGATGAGACATTAGGAGTCCCCATCGTTGAGTTCGTTGGTTTAAGGTCGAAAATGTATAGCTACGTGAAAGAGGACGGAAAAGGTGGGAAGACTGCTAAAGGTATCAAGAAGAGTACCATTAGAAACAACATAAGACATGACAACTATAAAAGTGTCCTAACAAATGGTGAGCAAATGTCTCACATAATTAAAACTATTCGCAGCAAGAGCCACCAACTAGGAAGCTATGAAATAAATAAGATATCCTTAAGCTGCTTTGACGACAAACGACATATACTACCAGGACGGTGTATCTAGCTATGCGTATGGGCATTACAAAATAGTCCGGAACTAGCTGTTTAAATTTCTAAAATGTTTTTTAGTCTTGATGTGTTTATATTTAGAGGTCACATGGTATGACTGATCGCATGTCTCACACACCCACTTATGGGTTCTCATCCACTCTTTGGTTTGCGCTCTGGCTGCTATTAAAGCTTCTTCTTTGGTTTGGTAAATTTTTGGTCTTGCCATTATATATTACTATATATTTTATTTACCCACTCGTTGTAGTATGGATCTCCTCTCCCATCCCAACCTAGATCCTTGTATACTACGCTATACAGGTTATACTCGAATCGCACCTTGACCTTACCAGGTTTGAGGTCGTTAAAACTACCTCTCAACTCTATACCTCTTCTAGAGCATATTCTTATGACATAGAAAATATATTTCGATATATTCTTGACAATCAACTTGTTTCTTTTAAGAGAACATAGTATTTTTATAAAATCACTGACAACTGTTGGTATGTCACTCTCGTTAACTAGTCTTTTACTAGTCAACATTCTCTCTAGCCACTTACTGTAACTATGAGCCGATTTCTTATACATCCAAATGTTAGGCACGAAGTTTCTCACGCGTCCGTAGGTAGTCTCTCCACACTTGTTACAACTAAATACACCATCTTCGATTTGAACTCTGTGGTTACTACACTTGTAACAGTATGTGGTGTCGTACCACTTTTTTGGTGTTGTGTCCTTACTTCCGTTCTTGATCTCGCCTAATGTGTACCCTAATGTAGTACCACTCCACTTTTTTGATGACTCAATCTCATCCAATGTATACCCAGCATAGAACATTCTCATTGTACGTTCGTCAACCATCTAAGTTACTAAACTATATATATCTTTAGACTATAGTGTAGTAACCTTGTGGTTGTCGGTTAGTGTCTCCCACTCACACTTTATTGTTGTGACCTGTTTTAGAGCGTCTGATAGTAATTGTTCCAACTCTTCTATCTGACGAGTTTGGTAAAAGAGTGCCTCTATCGAGTTACGCTTTTTGTCAAATTCCATAGCCATCTCCTTCAAAGTTTTAGCGCTCATTTCTATAATACTCTATATATTAAGTAACCTAAAGGTAGCCCAACAACTCCAACGAATACCATTTGGTATTCTTTCATCTCGTCTGAGGGTTTGTAATAGTCTGATAACTCAGGCTCTTTACTAAATGTCTTCCCATCATACTGTATCGTCAGTACTTGTCTTAGTTGATCCAGAGCGTGGTTCGTGTCGTTTATGTCTGCGTTAGCGTCTGACAACTGTTGTCTTAATTCCTGAATTTTGTCTCTCTGACGAATCTCATTCTCGTAGAACTTTTCTTTCGCTCTTGCGAGACTTTCCAATGCTTTGTTGTGTCTCTTTATCTCTGTCTCGTAGCCGGTGTGGTTTAGCTTGCTGAATATGAATCCAGCTCCTGCGAATGCTATAGCGTTGAATAAACCACCTGCTATCACACTAGCCATTATGTATTACGTTAGATTATTTTGAGAACGGGTCAATAGGTAAGTATTTCTTGCTCTGCGCCCACTTAACGAGTAGCGTTGAAACGCCTACAGCAGTCGCTAACTTGAGGGTGCCCTTCACTGATTCGAGAGTACCCAACGGTTCTTTTAGTACTTTCTTTGATGCCATGGATACGGCTACGGCTCCAGCAGTCACAAGGGCTGCGTCGTATAGCTCGTTCATCAGTTCTTTTCTGTCTATTGATGCCATATATTATACAATATGTTTTAATCGAGGCTGTCAAGTTTACGTGATGGTTTTATAACAACGGTCTTAGGCTCTTCGGTCACTACTTGTTTGTCTTGCCTCATCGTGTAATACAGTGAACCAGCGGCTATAACCACTCCTATAGTACCTATGATGTATCCGTAGTTAAAACTATCGTCCTCACTTATCACTCTCTCTCTCATCTTCCTCTCTTTGGCTGCTTTAGATATAGCAGCCAACCGTTTGCCTGCCTCTACTCTCTTAGGGTCTTTGACCTTTGTTGTCGACGTTATAATAGGTACGGACTCGTTGTCAGTCATCTATACCATACGTGATATCTCGTCACAGACCATCTCACAGTCATCTCAAAGATCATCTAACAGGTCGTCTAACAGGTCGTCTCACAGATAGAGTATTCGATGAAAGTA
Organism: Chrysogorgia sp. JL179-B06; assembly: GCA_035772405.1. NCBI lineage: Eukaryota > Metazoa > Cnidaria > Anthozoa > Scleralcyonacea > Chrysogorgiidae > Chrysogorgia > Chrysogorgia sp. JL179-B06. The sequence goes on from JAYKKM010000346.1 coordinate 150,526, forward strand.
TCTTTGGTGATTAGACAGTGTGGTTTCACTCTTAAATCTCCTGTTGCAGTACTCACACAGAACTCTAGAGTCTCTCATATATGTCTCTATGAAATGTATTATCTCATGTTGGTCTGAGGATAGTAATGTGTTGTACCCTTGTGATCTTAGTCTCCTTAATACCCTCATCTGGTTATTCCTAATAACCCCATTACCTTTCGGTGTTTTGAACTCTATAGCAAACCCATTATATCTCTTGTGTAGTTGCGGAACTATCAAATCTGGTTGTCCACCACTGTAACCCTTCTTCCATCCATCTATTCTTTTAGTATATGTGTCTTGGTACTCTCCCAACCCTGGGATGACTATTGTTGGATGGTACTCTCTAATATATTTCACAATGTCATAATGCAAGTCTGTCTCGTTCATTATTGATAACTGCAGGTTGTATTGTGTGTAAACACCTGTTTTTCTTATAGATGGTAGAACTTCTGAGAATACTCATTTTCTAAAGTTTTCTGCCGACTCTAGTTTAGACGAGAATATTAGTCTATATAGACCACTCTCATTTATTTGCCAAACTTGCCTATTCTGAATTTGTCTATTTTGACACTCGAAATCTGGGGTCCAAAATTGGGACCTGAGATTTTAAACCTTTCTTTTCTCATCATCTTTCACACGCTGTTGTATCGCTTTGGAAGGTCTTTTATATCCCAAGATTTCAGCTACCTCTTTTCCATAGAACCAAATATTGTCTCCATCTTTAACAGTTGTGATAGACGTGTCTCTGTTTTTAAATATTTTGGTTAGACTCATCACCTATACTATAACGTATGTTTTATTTTAAACCCCGTTGAAACGACGGGGTTTAAAAAACAATAGCTCGTCTTGTACTTGTCGACTGACTCTAGTTGTTCTTATACATGGACTATGTGTAACTACGCACTCTAGAAGGTTTTACCCTAATTTAGAGTGTTGGTATTGTCATATACTTTATTGTACCTTTTCACCATTCCATTGATTGGTGGGCATAAGTCAGTCACATTATCGTCCAACACTTTAACGTCTGAGAGAAACGTTGACTCATTGTAAGGAAGACCTCTAAGATACGATCTTAGTTGTGTCAGTATCTTTTTATAGCTAGTGTGCGCGAACTTACAATGCTCCACTCTACTAGTCAGATTGGATTTAGCCAAGTAGCCTTGGATGATCACACCAGGACCACTAATACAAGCAATTATTAGAGGGTTAGCGGTTACCGATCCAGCTACAATCCCTACTGTCGTTAACCCTATGCTAGTCATGTTTAACGATAGTTTAATTTTCTTCAACCTCTTGTATTTCCATTTGTAACAGGCTTCTAGTTTGTGGTAGTACGCGTACAAACGTTTGAGCTCTAGTACCTCTTCCTCTGACATATCCTTTGATATGTGATTGAAAACAACAACTGACTTCTTCCTCAGATATCTTAACTCACATCATATTCCTTCATCATATCTCTACCAACTAATATTATGTCTCGGCTCGTCATGTAGCCAGAGACAATCCTCACACCGTAGAACTCTATCAAAGACGGGTACTTATAGGGTGCGAGTGTTATTTTTGGTCGATGCACTCCAAAGATCGTTACGTAAGGAGACCCTATCTCTTCGTAATTAGCTGTGAAGTCTGAGTCTGTTGATCTTATGTTGTTCACCTTAACGTAGGAGTTACCCATCCGCCAATGTATTGATATCATATGTCTCTTGGTGGTATCGATGTTATTTGGGATTGTACACGTGTACTCCTTTGCTGGAGCTCCACCACCATATGATAATTTATCATTTTCACCTCCTTTGTATCCTATGTATTTGTCCCACGCCCCATCATCGTTTGAGATAATCGCCTCCCAATCTGTCGTAGAAACCCTAGTGACTAACCTCACTACCACAAAAACGGATATGTCACAGTATTGCATACGTGGACAGTTAAAGTGTACTCCAGCTTCAAACGGAATTGGAGTTAGTTCGGGGGATAGGAAGCTATGACCATTGTTAACACCAATAATAGGACCATACGTTGGATCATATTGTACTAACATGTTTGCTTTATCTCTAATGGTTTTCACTTTATTTGTTCCATTGTGGTATTCCACCATACTGACAGCATGCTTCGTGACGTTAAAATCAAATAGAACGTTATATGACTGCGTTCTAAAGTATTGCGATAAGTATACGGACTCCAATACTTTTTTACTGATAGCATCCAAATCATCTTCTGGATCTGCTATGTTTTTGAGTGCCCTGAACGCCATATCTATATCTCCAGACATCCTCCCAAGATGTCTCTTCGCTCTTCTTAATATTTTGTCGCTCTAGTCTCTGTCCTCAAATCCATAACTTAGACTCATTATGTTATAACATATATTTGCTTACTAAATAGCCAGACACAGCAGAAACCACTAGAATTAGCCCTAACTATGTTGTATTGTCACCTGGTGTCACCTTTGATGTCTCTAGACGGTGTGTCACCTCTGGTGTCGTCAGACGATGCGTCACCTTTGGTTTATCAAGTGTCTCCAGATGCTCTCCACCTTCTTGGTGAACTTTCTTAACCTCCGTCGTTTTTGTGTAGTTTAACCCACTATTTACCCCAAACTTCATACTCTGTGTAGCAGTCTTTAGCAGGTTGTTGTACCCAGCGATTTTGTTCTTGAGGATTACCACGTTACTTGGCATTAACCACGTAGACGGTGATAGCGCAAGATTTTGGACAACGTTAGTGTCTCTAATCGACTTGTTCATGTTGAGAATCCACGTTGACACGTCGTAGTTTATAACACTATCCTCCGCCAACTTTCGGAACTCTTGTTGAGTCTCTAGACTGCCTGCGGAACCACCAACGATTGACACGCGTGTTCTCGCTTGTGCACCAAGTGTGGAGTAAACAAAGGCTTCTATAGACTGATTTAGGTATTGTCGCCCAATGTTGGTAAAACCATTCGACACCAGAGGAACGTATCGTTTGTAGTCGTTCTTAACGTCGTTAATAGTAAAGACTCTCTCCTCACCTGTTGTACCATCAGCAAGGACCTTACCCTGGTAGTAATGTTTTTTAGGAATCTTGTCTGTCTTACCGTACAATTCTCCAGCATCAAACTCTCTACTTATCGATCTCATACTCTCACCACCTTCCATCCTTCTGAGAAGTCTTCTAATGGTAAAGTATAGATGGAACCTCATTACACTCGTGATAACAGGGTGAACTTCTTGCGAGGGTGACAAGTGTTGTAACGACACTCCACAACAGAAACTTGCACAATACGTTGCAAACACGACCCTATAGTAGATCTCGTTGTCGTCCCACTCTGACTTTGTCTTTGAAGTGGTGATTTGTAATACTGGTAGCTTTGAGAGAAAGTAGTTCTTTTGATTAACGAAGACTCTAAAGTTATTTACTGGGTAGTTCAACACGTTTTCCGTTGGATAACCATCCCAAAGTCCCCAGTGGTTCTTACGACCTTTCGGTAATGGTTGGATAGTTCCACCAGATAGCCATATTTCTGGAAACTTGTCGTGACCTTTTGGAGACTTGTTGTGTAACCAAATCCACATACTCTTGTCGTTTTTGAAGGTATCACTAGTTATGTTAGTGCTTATGATGTCGTTGTTTCTAAAATATATGTCAACGCCATTAACCTCACCATCCTGTGATACAGTTGGATCGAACTCAAACTTGCTTAAAGTGATGTGAGGGTACTTTCTCACTAGATTCAGCTTAGCCACGCGTATGGCATTATCTATCGCTTTTTGGTTAGCTATCATTGGTTTGTTTATCGTTAGATACTTAGTGTACTCCGGGTTACTCTTAAACCTACTTGAGTCTATCGAAACGTCACCAATATTAGTTTTCGTCACGAAGAATATATGTATATGCATGTTGTCGTCAACGTCAAGAAAAAACCTATTCTTGTCAGCATAAGGATACTTTCTTTTGAACGCATCCATGATAACATACCGTACGTTATATGAGAGTGGTAGTATTGATTAGTGGTTCAACGAAAACTATAGACCTACAAGAGTCAATTTTAATAACAAACTCAGACCCTTATGTATTGGTGAAGGAGGCAACAATCTTTTGGGACTACGTTAACGTAACCACAGCTAACAACAAGATAACTTATAACAGTAATAATCACGTTTTTAGTACTGGGTACCACACCTTTAAAATGATCGCCGACGACTTGAGAGAGTTAGGAGACGTCAAGCTAGTGGCTAACAGACATGACTCGACGTGTACGATAACAACTGATCAACAAATAGAACTGTTTAAATTTGGACAACTTTTGGGATTTGACGAAAACACTACAATAGCCACCACAAAAATCAGTCCTAACGTTGTGGACGTTAACAGAGGACTGAAATACATACAAGTAACATCTAATATTGTGGACAGATCTAAGAACGTAGTTAACGGCAACAGAAGCGATTGTATCGCAGTACTGCCAATAACTAGCACACAGACATTAAAGGGCTCTGTACAACATTTTGGTGTTGGGTCGAAAATCTCAATAAACAAAGGAGTCATCAACCAACTAGAGTTTAAGATAACAGATCAGGATGACAACAGTATTAACATTGGTAAGGTGCTGTTAGATTTACACATCATGTAGTGTATATGGACATAGAGCAAGAACTAAGAGATATTTACTACAACCCATCAACTGGTTACCAATCTGCTGAGAGGCTGTACCAAAAGGCACAAGAAGATGGACTAAGTGTTAGTAGGGCAAAGATAAAGGACTGGCTAAAATCTCAAGACACATACACCAGGTACAAACCAGTTGTTAAGAAACACAAGTTTAGACAAACGTTTGTTGACTATCTGGGTGAGCAGATACAGATGGACTTGGTTGATATGGGCAAGTACAAGCACAAGAACAATGGGTACTACTGGATACTAACAGCCACTGAGATCCTTAGTAGGTATGCTTTCGCAATACCTGTCTATAGGAAAGACACGAAAAACATGACTAAGGCTGTCACAGAGTTACTAGAGAAGGCTAAGGTTAGATTTGGTGAGTATCCAAAGTTGGCTCAGTTTGACGACGGTAAGGAATTCTATAACGTTGGTGTGAAAGATCTATTGGATAAACATAATATGAAGTACTTCAGCACGAACTCTGACAAAAAGGCAGCAGTCGTGGAACGGTTTAACAGAACACTCAAGACGTCTATGTGGAAGTACTTCTACAGTAAAGGAACGTACAAGTGGATAGACATTTTAGATCAGCTCGTTGAGAATTACAACAATACCAAACACAGTACTATTCTAATGAAACCTAAAGACGTTAGTAAGAAAAACGAAAACGAAGTATGGACGACATTGTTTGGACACCATTTCGGTGACTACCCACTGCCAAAGTTCAAAGTAGGTGAGACTGTCAGGATATCAAAGTACAAGAGCATATTCACAAAAGGGTATGAGGCTAACTTCACTGAGGAGCTATTCAAAGTGACAAAGGTCATACGTGGCGACCCTAACACGTACGAGATAGAGGACCATGAAGGGGAACCTATCATTGGTAAGTTCTACGAGGAAGAGTTGTCAGCTGTTGATAAAAAAGACGATGTATATAAAGTTGAGAAGATACTAAAGAGAAAGAAGGTTAAGGGTAAAAAGATGGCTTTGGTTAAGTGGCTTGGCTATGACAGTGAACACAATTCATGGATACCAGAGAGTGATATTCAAAACATTGAGTAGTATATAAATGGCTGAAGGAAGATTTGATGACATTGAAATGCAAGATCGTAAAAAGATTGAGGAGCATAAATACGAGGAGTTAGAAGAAGAGCTCGACATGCTCAATAATATAATCGCAGAAGACGAGACAGGACAAGAATATAGTAGTATACGTAACAGAATCATTAGGGTGAAACAAGAGCTAGAGAGTAGAGACGTGTTACTAAGAGTAAAAAACAGATATATGGAGACATCATTCGTAGGTAAAAAAGACGGGAAAACAGTGTTAATCACTAGTAAGGGCAGCGGTGTCACCACTGAGGCCCCGGCAGCAACGTTTGCTGAACCAGAGTCATATGATGACGTCCACGACACGAGCTTCGATTTAGCTTTTGAAGAGGCGAACGAAATCGAAAGAAGGCTGGGTGAACTAAACACACTCAACAAAGAGTTAATAGTAAATGGTATAAAAAGAACCAATCTAATAGATAGAAAAATACATAGATTGTATGATAAGAGACTTAGTAATGATGACGTGTTAAGGAGTATAGTCAATAGGTCATACGTGACAAAATCGGGGTCTATTCTTTTCAAACCGGTAAACAAAGATGGTGAATATTTGAAACCTAAACTAATACTAAAACCTGGAAAAAATGGCTTAGTCTACAGTAAAGACAGTAGAAGTAAGAGTGCGATTGAACAGTTTAAGCAGTTGGTCGAACAAATCCCTGATACCACAACAACAACAATAACTGACGCTAGAACAGAAAACAAAAACACCATAGTTTCAAGCAACTTCCCAGTAATTGAAACAGAAGTGGACCACGACAACGTATTTGGGCTAACAGAAGAAGAGAATCGTGATCTACGAGGTGCCCTAAATCCAAGTGATACAATCGACTCAAACACTAGACCACAATTTCTAAGAATACAAGCAGATCATTTTCAGGACACTATTAACGAGACTAGAGACCTTCTCAACAGAGAGGAAGTCGATTCCACAAAGGAGTTCGAGTTGAACGAACGATTGACAGGTCTCGAGACAGCTAAGGACAGAACCTTAGAGCAATTGGAACGTGAGACTGTTAGGGAGCGACAAGAAGAGGACATCACTCGGTTACAAAAAATAAAGGAGTGGTTTAGAGAAAATTGGTTAGGCGCTTCGGCTTTAGGAATAACCATAGCCTCTTTCATCACCACGATTATAATATCCGCTAGAAGCGTTGTTTTCAAAGGTGGTCAAGCACTTGGAAAATTAGGAAAAGCTATAGCTAACCTAGCCACAAAGGCTGGTCCTCTACTGTCTGGACTGCTAAATATGGTGGCGACTGTGCTAAAGTGGGGAGCTACAGGTATATCTTGGTTAGCGTCCAATTTATGGATCCTAGCGATAGCACTAGCTTGGTTCGTCTACGATCAGTACAAACAGAGGAAATAAAATATGTGTTATAATATATAGTATGAATACTAACGAAAAAGAGTTGCTTCCTGGATATAGACGTCGTGAGATGTCTGCTATCAAAGGCACAAGAACCTGTCATGTTGTAACGCTAAACCCCAACAAAGCCAATCCAGGGGAGGAGTTATACATCGATATCCCTAGTCTCCATATTCTATTCGACTTTAAGAGTTCGAATGCGAAATCATGGTTTCTTAACAACCTTTCGAGACTACTATTTGAGAGACTGGTGGTAAAACTAGCTGGTGAGTCCGTGTACGACAATAGTGGTGAAAGCGTCATCGGTACGTACAAAGACCTATGGAAATCTAACAGTGAGCGAGACCAGATGGTCGAATATGGTATAGCAAACGAGAACCTTCGAAAGTTAATCTCGAAGGACGACAGTGGCGCAGCCAGTGGAGACACACAAAAAGTTAGTGATGGTCTGATGTTCTCCATCTATAACACTAAACAAAACATTCAAATCGACAAGATTCTAGAAGATCATGGTCTATACGCACCATACAACATGAACAACAATTTCAGGTATATAATCACACTCCCTAAAGCGTCTGATATTATGGTGGCTCAATCTGGATCAGCTGTGGCTGGCTATACGTTAGAGAACCTTGAGTTGGAGTACGAAACTATCGAGAATCAAGAGATTGTTGATGAAGTATCATCTCTATACGCATCCGGTAGGTCTCTATCATACGAACACGTCACGCTAATGAAGACTGTGGAGTGGGATAAAGGAATCACACTCGTGAATGAGAATATTAATCTACCAAGAAAATCGATGAAATCTGTCGTTTTACTCTTCACAAACAAAACAAGAACTGATAGTGAAGAGTTCATCTATCCAAACATAGAGTCAGTCAAACTAACCATAGAAGGTGTGCCGAGCATGGTCTACAGCCAAGGAATACCGAAATCAAGACTCTGGGGAGAAGCGAAAAGACTATTCGGACAAGGACTAGACTCCGACCAGCATATGACTATCCAAAAGTTTTACAAAGACGGTTTCGCTTTGGTTGTTGACCTTAGATCTATCGAAGATAACGTGAAAGTTGCGACTGGAAAGAAGATTGTGAACACCCAGTCAGGAATATTGATGGAAATCAATAAAGAAGTCACAACAGCAAACGTTATGTGTAGAATATTCGTGCTCTCCGATGGTCTCGTAAACCTCATCAACAACGATCTACAATCAATCCAGTACTAAACATATAGTATTCTATATGAAAACACCTTTTAACATGCTGATTGTTGGTATGACAGCCTGCGGTAAAACGTACTACCTCTTGGATATGATAGAGAAAGACTACATGAATCACTTCGATTTCATCATTCTTATATGCCCGACGTTCGAATGGAATAAGACGTACACAGAGTGGAAATACTTGAGAGACCCAGACTTTATCGCTATTCAGTGTGAGCAAGATAAGGTCAACGTAGTCCTTAAATATGTGACTGATACTTATAAAGGTACCAATTCACTAATAATATTAGATGATTGTGCTGGTGGGCAGGACGTTAAAAACAGAACAAGTGAACTAGTTAAACTAGCCTTTAGCGCTAGACACTACAAACTATCCACAATAGTCATAACACAACAACTAACCTCAATTAGTAAACCATATCGCGAAAACATCTCAAAGTTAGTAACATTCTACAACCCTAACAGAAACGATATGAAAATTATCGTCTACGACTATCTCAACGGAGTTGATGAAGTGGAAATTTAGAAAATAATAAAACAGTTGAAAGACAACGAAAGCCCATCCAGCCCCCAGCCCCCTCTTCCGCCTGGCCTGCCTTACGATTACTTTCGCAACTTACGATTACTTTCTCAACTTACGATTACTTTCTCGACTATCGATTTATCATTCTCAACTATCATCGATTTATCAATCTCGACTATCGATTTATCAATCTCGACTATCGATTTATCAATCTCGACTATCGATTTACCAATCTGGAGTAGTGATTTATCAATCTGGAGTAGTGAATTAAAACTCGATACACTTTTGTCAGGTATGGCTTGCCATACTCACAGTTGTCGACAGGTGTATGTACAGGACACAGGTGTATGTTTCGAGCTCATCGGTTTCGAGTTCACAGATCCTGCGACGAGTAACATTATGTACACTAATTATATGAAGCTCATACATACTAGATGGTATTATATGTCAGGTAGTTTCTCGATACTTAATACATTGTTTTTATTGTTGTGTGTGACACAAATGGAGGTTGTACACGAGTGCAGAGAGACACAAAACAGAAATCTAATGCTGTTTCGGATTGTTATCGATGACACGATAGTCGTCTCCGGCGCAGAATTTATCTAAACATATATGCGGTAGAATTGTGCGGTAGAATACATAAACACATTATTGTAATTTTATATAGATATATTGAGCAATTAAGCCATAGATCGGAATGGGAGACTCATCTGATTTAATAGAAATTATGTTTGTATTTAATACAGCTGGAGCGAGAAATCTGAAACCCACACACGCGAAAACAACTGGTATATGGTTGTGATTGTTTTAGATAGATGAAAGAAAATGGTTTCCGCATATTTCAAGTTAGAAATTGAACTCACTCATCTCAAGTTTAAGCTTTGCAACTGTGGCACTGATAACTGACAACGGCGATCGGAGAAGTGTGAAAGAGAATCCCGATTCACGGCAAAGGATTTCATATGGGCAGTGCAAAGGATTGTGGTTGATAACGCAAAGGATTGTGGTTGAAAATCGAGTCAAGATTTGTTGCGCCTTGAATTATGAATCGCTGCTACACTCGCTGCGCAGCAATAAAAAAATTAAGACAAGTGAGCGTGTTTTCTAATTCCAACTGTCTAACATGCCCATTGGGGGCCATTGCATACCCATACCCCCCGCAAGCCGCCCAACATCTGCAGGCATTAATATGCACGCCATATGTCCCTAATTTGTCCACCGATTAAGTAGCCCGAGTTAACACCTAGCGGGTTTATTGTAATTTGTCACTATGATGATGTTACGAGTTTAGTAACGAAACGTTAGTAATAAAATTTTTCTTTTCAAATTATTATGTCGTTATGGTTCTTTTTAAAGCTATTTGCTGGGCATTAATATTCCTAACTAAAAACATCTTAGTTATAGTTATATATATAATTCCATGGAGAAATTCACTATATGTGCACACTGTGGATGGGGTTCATGAGTTGCATTTTTGCCTTGTGCCACTCGTGTTGTTGGGACGCGCGCTACATTGGTTCCTTGATTACGTCATGTGTAGCTTCCACTCACCACGCGTGCTCTCGTCATTCGATGGGCTTCCCCGGTTTATCCGGGCCGGCTGTGTTGACTATTTCGTCCGTCGTCCTGTATGGGCGTTGCTTTTAACCAGGCATGGATGTCAACGGGTGGAGTTTGACGGCCTTTCCATTGTTGGTGGAATATTCTTGCGGGATCAACAGTGCGCACGTCGATCGTGGTTTGCTATTCGGGGGCTCCCGGAGACAACCCATCTTCTCTGTTCTATGTGGTGGCGGTGCCGCACACGTTGGACTGGTGTTGTGTGAGCATTGGCGTGTGGTCGCAGATGGGAGCCTTAAATGGCTGGGGGCTCCGCTTGTGGCGTGCTGGGGAGGTAGAAATCTTGGAGATTCTCTTGTGTGTGCTGCATGGCAGCGTGTTGGCGCCACGGCAGGTGTCAGCACAGTGTGCATTGGCTGGTATTGCTGTGAAACTTGCAGCTTTTTCTCTGGGAGCTGTGCCGGTGAAGAGCTGTGCCGGTCTGTGTTGTCCTGGTCCTGCGGCTGGAGCGTGCGGCCGGGCCATACGATTCCCCCGGGACCAACGGCAGCTCTGTGGTGATGCGGGTCAACGGCCGGGAGTTGGTCGCCGGTCAGCAACTGGGATGACTGCATGTTGTATTGGAATGTTGTTGTGTATGTTCGCATACGCACCCGGTATGCAGGTGGGACGTTTCCTTCTGTGTTCATATATCATCCGTTAGTTTTTGCATTTGTTCATCCCAGGTGGGTATGTCTGATGCTCGCTGTATGTCTCATGCATCGCGCGTGGGCTTATTTATTGCGTCGCTTTGCTTCGCCGCGATGTGCACTCCATTTGCTTGGTGCTCCTGGAATCCAGATTATGATAATTATACGAACTCTCATTCACCATAATTTCAGCGCACTATTATGCTACTGTATTTGGCACGACGAGTTGGACTTTCCGGGACGTGCGCATAGTTGCGCCTGCAAAAATGCTCGCCAAGACAAGCACAATGGAAAGGCCGCAAACTCTACCCGCGACCGTTCGCCATCTGTAAAAATGCGTCGTCATCCTTGCCCGGCGATGGCCAACGCAAGGCTCCACCCGCCGGCCCGGTGCAAAGACCCAATGCAAACCGGCTGCCCTCGCCATTGCAAAGGACAGCGCCCAGGAAGCCCACCGTACGACAAGAGCACGCGTGGTCAAACCCAGCTGTTGAGTAGAAGCCACCTAGATGCACTTTCGTCACAAGGAGATGTTACGATTTTTTGTTTTATCTTTAAAAACACAAGTTGATTGGTTTTTAACGTTTGATCTACATTTATTGTAACTTCACTGTATGCGATGCAGTGACGAGAGTGAATCAATAGTAAAAGACACAATTGCGCATGTCATTAAAAATTAATAAATGCTTATACCAGGCTTATACACCACCCATGTAATCAACGGATCCACGAACAGCATCCACCCAAACGGTACAAATCTTAGTTATATTGTGCTGATATAGTGAATTCCATCTCCATATGCAATTATATAATATAACTACATCAAATAAGTTTTTGTTCCAAACCATGAACTTTGATTAACCATGATTACTGGGGACTCATTTCTGGTGGCGAGTTTACAAATATCTGATAGTATACACATGTAAGATGTTTTTGTTCCAAAACCATAAACTATGAATAATTTTTAACAATTTACTTACTTTGATTAACCGTGGTTACTGGTGACCCATTTCTGGTGGCGAGTTTACAAATATCTGATAGTATACACATGTAGTGAATTTCTCCAGTGTAGTTTTATAATATAACTATATCTAAGATGTTTTTGTTCCAAAACCATGAACTATGAATACTTTTTAACAATTTACTTTGATTAACCGTCGTTACTATTGACCCATTTCTGGTGGTTAGTTTTACAAAGAGTGAATTTCTTCATTGAATTATACTTATTTTAATCGAGCATATAGTTATTAGGAACCCAGTTCTGGTTGTTAAATCTAACAAAGATCTATGAGTGTGCAGCAATTGCTTTCAATTACTGAAATAATATAATATATATAACCCAAGCCCGCCCCCCAAACATAACGCCTGCATGCCTCGCAGGGTATAACTATGGAGGCGTAACGTTGTCATTCAAAACATTCAATTATAAAATATTAAATGTATTTTTAAAATAAAAAGCTGTAAATAAGGATGGGTGATGACTGATGTATTTATGTATTATATTATATTATATTGTTATGTGCTATTACTACCGAGAGCCTAGTCACGAGTTCTGTATATATAGGTGGTGATAATGCCGGGATAAGATTCTGGGTATATTACAAGTAATATTTGGCATTTCACATTTCATGGCATTTCAGGGTCGCGGGTTAAATTCCAGCCGGAAGGCCTCTAAGTTGCATTTTTAGCAATAGAACTGGTCCCGGTTTGGTCTTAAAATATATATATTCCAACACTCGATAATATCATTTATATGCCGTTATAACGGGTGAAGTTTCATATAAATCCCGAAATGACGTCACATAGACTATCGGTAGTAAATCACCCTCGCTTCGCTAGTAAGATGCGAAGATGATAACTAATCTTTTATTAAGGAAGCCCTATTCATTATTACAATGGTTTTCAAAGGGATCCTAAAACATAATTAAAATTATGTTTTATGTTTTCGTATTCTTTATCAGGTTTTCGTATTCTTTATGTTTTTGTATTGTAATAATTTGTTACCAATTATATTTTGTTAACAATCTTACTTGTACTGAACAACTGAGGAAGCCTAAAAGGTTACAAGCTTCGGCTTCTTATTTTAGGCTTCCTTATCACTATATATTCTATACTATTTATTTTTTTCTCTTTCAATTCTTGTATATTGTGACAAATCAAATAAATTCAATTCAATTCAATATAAATTAACAAAACATATAAATATAATTCAATAGGGTGGCCGTCAGATTACAGGGGTGAGATGTTAAAAACATTAGACTTGAAAGTAGCGATGGTAGTGCTATTTCTTACATCAAATGATAGAACATTCCAGTCTTTAACATCGTGGTAACATAACCCTTGCTTGCCCCCGTTAGTTCTGACAGCAGGCAAACGGAAATCCTGCGCATTTCTGGTATTATAACGGTGCACATCATGTAACGAAGTCACTTACGGGTGATGTTGTCCGAGTCTATAATTTATTCTTGTTTATATTTGCATTCCCAACAATAGAAATGGCTATTTAGGAATCCCTTGAGATTTTGGTTTGTTTGTCTTAGCTTTGGTTCTATAAATAGCATTAACGCGCTCCGCTATATTGAGGTAAACTACCGAACTCGCCCTTTGAGGGAAATTACAGCTACAAACACGATTTGAAACTGAGCTCGAATTGGTTCCCACATTATATACTATAGTATTGCAAAAGCCAAAGAATCTCGAAGGTATTATTTGGAATACAATGCCAATATTAGAGCCAATATTGATATTACTATCGTACCGCAGTGTATGGCAAATGATGTTGAGGAAAATCCGGAACCGTTTATTATATATTTTATACATTTTGTGCAGATTTTAGTCACGGAAATTCAAGACAATTTGGAGAAAATGCTGGTAAACAATGTCAATGTGCAAGTGCAGTGTAGTTATGTCACTGACTGCAAACGTATACTCAAGTAAAGGATATTACAACTAGGGATTCACGATTTTTAAATACCATATTATGTGCTGGAAATCACCTTTATACTTCCATAACTAATGCCATTAAAAATATTTTTTGCTATTAACTGATGTGCCAGAATTTGTTTCAATTGATGATAAAGCTTATTTTACTCACTGATGAGTGCTCTAAATCAAATATTTTCCACTCTAAATTGAATTATCAACATTGTTTGTTGACTGTATTAACACTGACAGTAGCAATATCCATATTTTCTGAGGGAAAATTTAAGATTTTTGATTCTCATTCAAGAGATATATATGGCATGCCAGACCCATGTGGAAAATCAGTATTAATTGGGGATCTTGCAGGCTAGGGATCTTGTAGTCCATGAGTTCGAGTTAATTTCGAGTTAACCTCGAGTTGATTTAGAGTTACTGGGTAAACCAACACTGTCGACCCAGTACGGTTTCAGACATTACTAGAACACCATTATTTTGATGATAATCATCAATTGCCCAGTTGTGTTATTTTGATGATAATGGTCAAAATAGAAGCTACATGTATCCCCAACACAACACCAATCCTAACTCTAACTCCCCGCCTTAAGTGTCTTCCTAACCAAACCCCCGTATTCAGTGTCTTCCTAACCTTAACCCCCCGGCCGAAAACTCGAACTCGGCTCGAACTCGAACCGAACTCGAACGGAACTGGAACTCTCTCTCCTCTGCAGAGGCTTCCAATGCAGTAGAGGGGGGTTATGTGGGTTCGGATAAGGAATGGTAGAGGGTAATGGGACGAGGAAAACCGTCCGATTTTCAGCGGTTTTCCTCGTCCCATTATCCTCTACCGCATTCCTTATCCGAACCCATATAACCACCTCGTACCCAGGGTCTTCTCAGTGCCCGGGGAGGGAGCCCCCGGGATGGGAGGGGAGTGGAGCGAGGGAATAGAAGACCCTGGTAAAGGCTGGTCACGTGACTCCAACACTGATCTCAAAAATAGGACTGGATTGAGCTTTCTATTGTATCTGACGAGCTTATTTTGAAGCCTGTATATTTGCATAATGCAAATTGACGAGAGATCATCAAAAGCTCCGAGTTTGCAAGCAAATCGAAATGCGACGCTCGCAAAATAGGTTTAGTGTCTGGCCAATATATTTTCTTTGTTGACATTAAATGCATAAAATCTTAAATCTAATTTGACGTCTCATATTAGGCTTCTCTTACTGGATAATTAGAGCAAACGGCGGCCATATTGGAGTGACCTCATTACGAATACAGTGGTGAATCGGAGAGGAAAGGCAGAATTCTGACATTTAATAACTGTCCAGCGAGTATGTTTCCTTTGCTAAAGTTAAATAGCAAATGTCAGAATCCTCCCCAACATGTCTGTGATGCCACAGTACTCCTTAGGTGGTCACTCCAATATGGCCGCTGTTGGCTTCATTTTTGTAACAACAGAAGCTCGATCCAGTCCTATTTTTGAGATCAGTGGACTCCAAGGATATTGGATTATTTTGTAACCTGGCTTATTCTCGCTTATATTATCCGGGGAGCCGCCGGATCGCTGTGAAAACATACCACAAACTTCTATAATTGAAAGTATAAACAGTATATGGATAATTTAAAAAGATTACAATTTATTGGAAAGACTACGGACTGCAGACAGAAGTTGAAAGATGGTGGATTACTTCGAAAAATGCGTTGATTTACGGACATTTGTTGCTGTCATAAGATAAACATTAGGGACTTTAGAGGGACACTCCGGCCCAAATACAAATGTAGTTCATATGAAAGATCTTACTGACTTTAGTTTATTTCCAAAGTTTCAGCATTCCTATCAATTTAGTTGAGAAGATATTGCTAGTTGAAGTTGAAAATTTGAGGATTTTGACGCCATATTGGTTTTGAAAATATGACGTCATTAAGTGATTCTTTATCGTCAGTGGAGTTGTTTTGATGGCGATCACATAGTGATAGTTATTGTGAATGGTCTTTGGACGAAAATTAGTCGAAATAAACTATTTAGTTCATCATGCAGGAAAGTAGAGGAGCTTCTTAGGCATAATACGAGACACGTCACTCAGTGACGTCATATTTGAGAAACAAAATGGCGTCGAAATTGGACAAACTCTCCAACTTCAACTAGCCACATCTTCTTAACTAAATTGATAGGAATGCTGAAACTTTGGAAATAATCTAAAGTCAGTAAGATCTTTCATATGAACTACATTTGTATTTGGGCCGGAGTGTCCCTTTAAGATCTACGACGGCAACCTAGGACGGGAACGAAAGAATCTTCATGCGAAACAATAAGAATGAATAATTTTTATTCGCAAGAGTAATTTCAACGCCGTTCTCGTTCTGTTTACAACGCCACTGAGGGCATTTTCACGTCTTTAGGACGACGGTAACTCGCGGAGAGATGAGAAATGTGACTTAAGACTGACTTAAACACAGACACTATAAAATCGTTTTAGGAATATTGAAGCGTTTTGGAGATCATAAAACAAACTTGGAGTGTCAAATACGCTAGTCAATCGACCGTGGTTTCATTCAAATGCTAAAATTTGTATTGCTTTTACTGCCGTCGCCGTCCCAGGTTGCCGTCGTAGATCTTAAAGTCCCTATAATCAACGCCAGAACAGTTCGAATTTACAATTTTAATACAGTCAGACTATGACTATTATTTTAAATACTAATCATGTTTATCTTATGACAGCAACAAATGTCCAGTAAATCAACGCATTTTTCGAAGTAATCCACCATCTTTCAAGGCTTTCAACTTGTCTGCAGTCCGTACTATCTTTCCAATAATTTGTGAATCATTTTAAATTATCCATGTACTGTTTATACTTTCAATTATAGAAGTTTGTGGTATGTTTTCACAGCGATCCGGCCCCCCGGATGATATAAGCGAGAATAAGCCAGGTTACAAAATAATCCAATAAGGGTCTTCTCTTCCCTCGCTCCACTCCCCTCCTATCCCGGGCGCTCCCAACCCCGGGCACTGAGAAGACCCTGGGTACGAGGTTGATAACTCCCCTCTACTGCATTGGAAGCCTCTGCGGAGGAGAGAGACTCGAACTCATAAATTCCCGGCTGGTCCCTATTACTATTGATGTTGGAGGTACAGCATCAGAAAGCTATGCAGTTAATTGTAAACTAATGTAAGGTATTAAAATGAAATCATTTTAATACCTTTCTAAATGCTCAGAAGAGTTAACTTAATGCAATAATCTATTAAGATAATTTTGTAAAGCTCTGTTGACAATATACTGTACATTTAAAAGATCAGTGTATGGGTATTGACACTGAAGGAAAAATAACATTGGATGCTAAAACTAATCCAAATACTAACCCTAATGCTAACTTCAATACTAACCATAGATAATTTTAAACTTCAAAATTAAAATTGAGCTTTAATCCAAGAAGTTCCTGTTTAGAAAAATTGAACTTGCTTAAAAAATCTATTTGCTATATTTATAATTGAACTGGTTTAAAAAAAAATGGTTTGGAAAATTAAACTGGTTTAAAAAATATTGTACCAATACGGGGGGTTAGGGTTAAAATACTCGTTAGGCGGGGTTAGGGTTAGGATGGGTTATTTAGGGTTAGGATAAAAGTTGTTTCGGGTTAGCCAATCAGATGGCTTCCCGGCGGGCAAACCCAGAGCCTGCGTTCCTTTTGGCCTGCGCCAAAAAACAGAGGCTCTGGGGAACTCCGACCAGTGTGCGTTTCATCTACTCCACGCCGGAGATCTCCGGCGTGGACTTGCGAAAATGGTTGGTGTGTCGGCGTAAGATCGTCAAAACTATAAGTGCTTGGCGTAGCAGCGCGTACGCCGAAAAGTCATTTCTGCTTTATTTTACTTGTTTAGGCATATCAATATTGCTTTCAACCTCGAGGCATGTTATTTCCTAAGTTTTCAAAGACCCTCATTTTTTATATTGCATAATCTTGGCGGGGGGGGGGGGGGGGGGGGGGGGTGTTTTGCGTAGGTAAGATTGGGAAAGGTGAAAAAGTCCTGGGTTGCTTTTTGCGAAGAAGTTCTGATCAATTGGCAATCGAGAGATATTGGTATATCAACAGCTACAACCATTCTCATAGTAGTTTCACCTTTAAATTCGCTGATGAGTAACCAGATTACCCGTTTATAAAGTTCAAGCAGTATTTCAGCATCAGTTCTTGGCGTTAAAGACGAGGCAGTGGCTATTCGTACGGTATCAATACCGTGCGTCGACATTTATACAAACCAGGTTGCTCTAAAATCTCTTTTAATATAATGTCGAAGGTTTATATTGTGTGTACTTGTTTATTTATAGTTATCAAATTAAATGGGGTTTTAAAATAGAACGAAGCAATTGTATATGATGAACTTTCCGAAAGAAATAGCGAAAGTGGCGGGTATTCTACCTCTTCAGCGTTCTTTAAAATCGTGCGATTCGAATCTTTAAACAAATTCTTGCATCGACGCTCGTCTACAGCATACTATGGGGCGCCGTTTGTGCATTTATTATTAACTAAGAAATACGTTAATTTTTTAATGATTTACATATAAATGTGCTGTATCCTAGATTATATGTTAAATAATCCTTTTTTCGATTTGGATTATTTGTTAAATAATCCTTTTTCAATTTGGATTATTTGTTAAATAATCCTTTTACGATTTGGATTGTTTGCTAAATAATCCTTTTTCGAATTGGATTATTTGTTAAATAATCCTTTTTCAATTTGGATTATTTGTTAAATAATCCTTTTACAATTTGGATTATTTGTTAAATAATCCTTTTTTAATTGGATTATTCGTTAAATAATCCCTTTTCAATTTGGATTATTTGTTAAATAATCCATTTTCCGTTTTGGATTATTTGCTAAATAATCCTTTTTTGAATTTGGATTGTTTAGTGTTAAATAATGTTCGTAAGATTTTTACATTATTTAAAATAATGTTCGTAAGATTTTTACATTATTTAAAATAATGTTCGTAAGATTTTTACATTATTTAAAATAATGTTCGTAAGATTTTTGCATTATTTAAAATAATGTTCGTAAGATTTTTACATTATTTAAAATAATGTTCGTAAGATTTTTGCATTATTTAAAATAATGTTCGTAAGATTTTTACATTATTTAAAATAATGTTCGTAAGATTTTTACATTATTTAAAATAATGTTCGTAAGATTTTTGCATTATTTAAAATAATGTTCGTAAGATTTTTACATTATTTAAAATAATGTTCGTAAGATTTTTACATTATTTAAAATAATGTTACTGGTTAGCGGATTTCCTCTCAAGGCGGGAAACGAAGTGGAATTGCAAGATGGCGAACGTAAACGAGGCGCACGTGCGGCTAAATCGAGAGTTGGCACCCTGGCCGCCATATTGAAATCTTATCGTATATAAAGGTCGAAAAGCGTACAGGGTTATCCCGCATGTTATGTTATGCACTATATACAATTATACGCATCTTTACTCCCTGTTTCTGTGTTTTATTCATACTTTCAATGAGGTTTACACTGCATGTCCAGCGCGTGTTGCAATATGATACGCATTATAGCCCGTCCTCACAGTTTTCACATTTACATATACAGGACATCATCCTACTCCAAAACCAAAAACCAACAGATAATTAATATGAAATAACCGTGACAATTAAATATTTATTAACTTGTAAATAATAATATATTTAGTAAACTATTTTGTCAATATTCGCCTGAAAATGAGTTATTTAAGTTGCATTTGTCAAAGAACAAAATTCTTTCGAGTCTTTCCACGATTTTTAAGGTATAAATACAATAAAAATGATTAAAGACGGACAAAATTCGTATATTTCATTCTCGTCCCCAGACTCTCCAGTCATTAATAAGTCCATAAGTCCACCATTAATTCAATATGGCGGCCAGGGTGCCAACACATGCGGCTAAATGCAGGAATTGCTCCGACCTGTCATTGGACGATAAAAATAGTAACAGCAGTGTCAATGGTGTAGAATTACTTTATCTATACGCTGTTTACATATTTATCTATATATCTGAATAGACCAACGAATACACGGAAACCTATCGCTTGTATTTAATAAAGAAAGAAAGAATGGTTATGTATTGAACTCATATGTTATAAATATTTTCGCACGATTTATATTACCGGGAGATTGAAGACGTATGAATTCAAGTATGATCGAGAATCATAAATATATGTTAATGCCACAAACAACAACTAACAAGAATGTATGCCTAAAGCTATTCTGTACTTACATGAGTGCTGAATAAACTTTTACTTTCAAAAAGCTTCAAATAAAACAATCAAAATGTTTTTGTCATATCGCATGGGTTGCTAGTCCAGCGGATCATTTGGTAGCGTGGAAGGCACTAGATAGAATCAACCTTTTTGAAAGTAAAAGTTTATTCAGCACTCATGTAAGTACGGAATAGCTTTAGGCATACATTCTTGTTGTCTGTGGCATTAAAATATATTTATGATTCTCGATCATACTTGAATTCATACTACTTCAATCTCCCGGTAATTTAAATCGTGCGAAATATTTATAACATATGAGTTCAAGACATAACCATTCTTTCTTTATTTATTAAATACAAGCGATAGGTTTCCGTGTATGTTGGTCTATTCAGATATATAGATAAATATGTAAACAGCGTATAGATAAAGTAATTCTACACCATTGACACTGCTGTTACTATTTTTATCGTCCAATGACAGGTCGGAGCAATTCCTGCATTTAGCCGCATGTGCTTCGTTTACGTTCGCCATCTTGCAATTCCACTTCGTTTCCCGCCTTGAGAGGAAATCCGCTGACCAGTAGCATTATTTTAAATAATGTAAAAATCTTACGAACATTATTTTAAATAATGCAAAACTCTTACGAAAATTATTTTAAATAATGTAAAAATCTTACGAAAATTATTTTAAATAATGTAAAAATCTTACGAACATTATTTTAAATAATGTAAAAATCTTACGAACATTATTTTAAATAATGCAAAAATCTTACGAACATTATTTTAAATAATGTAAAAATCTTACGAACATTATTTTAAATAATGCAAAAATCTTACGAACATTATTTTAAATAATGTAAAAATCTTACGAACATTATTTTAAATAATGTAAAAATCTTACGAACATTATTTTAAATAATGTAAAAATCTTACGAACATTATTTTAAATAATGCAAAAATCTTACGAACATTATTTTAAATAATGTAAAAATCTTACGAACATTATTTTAAATAATGCAAAAATCTTACGAACATTATTTTAAATAATGTAAAAATCTTACGAACATTATTTTAAATAATGTAAAAATCTTACGAACATTATTTTAAATAATGCAAAAATCTTACGAACATTATTTTAAATAATGTAAAAATCTTACGAACATTATTTTAAATAATGCAAAAATCTTACGAACATTATTTTAAATAATGTAAAAATCTTACGAACATTATTTTAAATAATGTAAAAATCTTACGAACATTATTTTAAATAATGTAAAAATCTTACGAACATTATTTAACACTAAACAATCCAAATTCAAAAAAGGATTATTTAGCAAATAATCCAAAACGGAAAATGGATTATTTAACAAATAATCCAAATTGAAAAGGGATTATTTAACAAATAATCCAATTAAAAAAGGATTATTTAACAAATAATCCAAATTGTAAAAGGATTATTTAACAAATAATCCAAATTGAAAAAGGATTATTTAACAAATAATCCAATTCGAAAAAGGATTATTTAGCAAACAATCCAAATCGTAAAAGGATTATTTAACAAATAATCCAAATCGAAAAAAGGATTATTTAACATATAATCTAGGATACAGCACATTATATGTAAATCATTAAAAAATTAACGTATTTCTTAGGTAAATAATAAATGCACAAACGGCGCCCCATATACAGCAGCCTTACAAAGCCGACAAGAGGAAATTTCTGTTGATATGCTCTTATAAACCTTCTTCGGTGTCTTTTGTTGCCATAAGGGACTTCGTAATCCGATATTCTCAGCGAATAAAGAGATGTTAACGCGATGATGTTGAAACTACTTTCTACTTTCTTGCGTATAACTGCGCAAAAAATGGAAATATTACTTTCGAAGAACGACTTTCATATATGCGACAAACTATTTCTTCCCGGATTTTTTTGTTGGGCGGCGAGCGGAGATAAGACCCTGGGTACGAGGTTGTGTTTTAACTTGTAAATTGTCGGGATTTTTGCTGTTTTGAATTATTTCATTTGTATTTTGGATCTGTCATGTACAATTATGTGTTACAAGTGTATCGAATAAATCTTTACCAGCCATAGTTCTGAAAAGAAATCGAGGTGGGAGGGTTAGGAAGACAATTAAGGCGGGGGGTTAGGGTTAGAAAACTCATTAGGTGCGGGGTTAGGATTAGGATCTAAGTTGTTTTCGGGTTAGCGATTATTTCATGACGATTATGCCTCGATTCATTTGGTGATGGAGTATAAACCACAGGTGGCCCAAGTTCATGCGCCAATTTGTGTTTATATTGGAATTTATTCGATTTGTCAAAATTAGAGGATATTTTCATCTATTATTTGCAGTTTATTGTTACAATATATAAATGAAATAATGTGTATTTATATCTACCATAAGGTGTATGTGTCTACTCTTTCATATTTGCAAGTTTGGTGAGATTTAGGACAGTTGCAGTGTAGCCTGCGAGCAGGCTCTCTGCGGGTTGGGGCGGCATGGCGACATTAATGCAAATATAATCGTTTATAATGAATCAAACATTATACCTATGAATACTCAACAAAATAAACATTTATAAACCTTGTTGTTCCACTTACATGTTTATTGTGTCGTAATATTCTTCCTTGTGAAACTTGGCCCAAGCGGGTCGAGCAACGGGTTTGAATTATAATGAACAGAATGGCGCCATGTTTCACAAGGACGAATATTACGACACAATAAACATGTAAGTGGAACAACAAGGTTTATAAATGTTTATTTTGTTGAGTATTCATAGGTATAATGTTTGATTATAAACGATTATATTTGCATTAATGTCGCCATGCCGCCCCAACCCGCAGAGAGCCTGCTCGCAGGCTACACTGCAACTGTCCTAAATCTCACCAAACTTGCAATGAAAGACACAAACACCTTATGGTAGATATAAATATACATTATTTCATTTATATATTGTAACAATAAACTGCAAATAATAGATGAAAATATCCTCTAATTTTGACAAATCGAATAAATTCCAATATAAACACACATTGGCGCATGAGCTTGGGCCACCTGTGTATAAACATGAAACGTTAACGCACTCAACGCAGGCTCTGGGTACGAGATTGCGAGGGCGGGTTGAGGCTTCGAAAGCAAAAATAGTTGAATCCGAGGCTAGTACGCGTTCGGAATGCCAAAGTGGGATATTTTAATGCTTTACCAGTCGCGACGGTTATTAAAATTGGGCAGGAAGTTGCTGTCTGTCAGCCAAATATGGTCACGAAATGTGCTTGAGGGGTGTGGTTGAATATTCATCGGCGGTACTCATCATTCGTCGTTCTGGTTAATAAACTATCCAAGTTGAACGAGTATCAGTATGGTAAGAATTCGAACTATATTTTATTTATAGTTAGTTATGTTTAGTGATGATAGGCCCGCATCAGATATTTTAGATATGCTTGCGAGTCGCGACTTTCTGTTAATGAACGCAAACCAACAATTCTATTAAAATATCTCGTATTTTATATCATAATTATATGGAATCTCTAAACGACCAAGACTCCCAAGTGCGAGTACTATAGTCTATACCAATTATTCTGTTTATTTCTGTATTTCTGTTAAAATGCCAATCAACCTGTCATTTGAAACTTACGACACCGCCTTTGACGGTAGGATAGCTTTTAAAGAAATAAAGTATCAGTGGCCGTATTTCTTGCCGTTGGCGAGTAGTCGTCCGTCCATATATTTTAACAATTTCACCTGCGAACTAACTGTACTAAACAGTATGTTATACCATCTATATAATAAATAGGTGATTACCTATTGTATAATCTCTATAGATCATAGCCATAGATAATATTATATCGTAGTAGTGTCTGTTATGTCTGCCTATATAGTATATATAACTTATATTATATCAGTTTACTATATAGATGGGAGTGTTTTACTAAGAAATATGCAGTGACATATTTTCCATATCCTCACTAGTGATGATATCGATCACATGATTAAACATTTTCCCACCTTTTGTTGAATCTATATAATAAAAAGAAAATTACAAGGTGGCTTGAAGATATGAATTTTATCTTCTCGTGGTGAAAACAATATTTTACTAATTCGCTACGTATTCGTAAAATATTGTTTTCACCACTCGAAGATAAAATTCATGTCTTCGCACCACCGTGTAATATCCTCTATATAATATATATGATCTGATCTGATCTGAAACACACCTTCGTGACCTGTGGGTGGTATATACATACCCATCACACACCCTTGTGTACAGGCTTGCTAATGACATTAGTATTGACTTAAATTTTTATCTACTAGTGGTATTTGCTTGAATCAATTACATGCAAAAGGTCCTTTGTTTATAACTATAGATTGTTTATAACTATAGATTGTTTACCTCATTGAAGACAAATTGATATTATATCAAAATATGATGTGTAATCTATATGCTGTTGGCAATTGAACCCACAAGCTTCATGTACAATCTAGTTTTTGCTCTGCCATCTGAGTTCTTGTTGCTCAATGGTTAGAGCATCTAACCAGAGATCATGAAGTCACGTCTGGGGCTTAGAAACATTTTTCTGAGTTTGTATTAAAGCTTGAGTAGCAAACAATTTACCATATTGAAATAACTAAGGCCAAGGCACCATACTAGAAATATGTGTACTGCAATAACCCAGTCCTGGCCGTTTGAGGCGAGCAGTCGCTCGCGCACGCCTCCACGCTCGCCTCAACACTCCAAGGAGAGCTTTCTACCGCTCGCCTGTATTGTTTCAGAGGAGCAGAAAACTTTAGAAATAACATACATTATGTCAACCATCGTGTCTTCGATGAAGACATGAAAGTTCAGTTTAAAACAACAAACAAATGTGGTAATTAAATTACCCTGATAAGCTGAATATTTATATCTCGTATATTAAAGTTCCTCCAAGTTATCTGATTCTTCTGTCATCACGTTATATTCACAACACTTTGAAGTAAGAACGCATCGAACGCATGCCTTTGTTAGCACCGCAAAGTATTACGGGCTCATTCACTGGACTCAGTCATGTAAAATGTCGAATATATTAAACGAGAGAGGTCTAAATGCAAGACTGGTTAAAGCAGTAAAAACGAGCAAAAATGGCTCGCCTAGACCCACTGAGGAGAGCAATTGCCCGCTCACCTACCGAAAATCAGACGGCCAGGCCTGATAACCCCTCACCTGCCTTCTCCCCCCCTGAGTTTCTTTTCCCTATCCAAGGTCCCCAGGACCAAGACCGCGCATGACCGGCAGTCGATAATCGTAAAAATAATTCTAAAATAAACCATAATCATAAATCAAATGCCTAACCTAACCTTTAAAATCAAGACAAAAATTGACAGGTGTCCGTTGTTGGAATTGAACTGTTGATAACAGAAATAATATTGTATTCTATTCTCTTTCGCTTCACTCAGCCGAATAGAAAATATTTCATATCTATGTGAATACAATGAGACAAGTTGGAGGGGACCGACCAGCAAAGTCAGCAGGACAAAATGTTTTAGAAAATGCATCGTAGCTACAGTTTTAAATGTCACGCTAAGACCCAGGCATCATAACTGGGCATGTAGTGTACAGAACGAAGTTTATGGAACATTTTTACATTATTACAATAAACAAAAAAAATTGTAAAAGGATGAGTTACAGATTGTGCATAGATATATTGTAAATTACTTCACAACAAAATAATTAGGATAAATAACAAAATTCTATAAAGAGGCTTTAGAAAGACCATGTTTAAAAATAGCTAGAGTTTCAGCCTCACGTAGGGAAACTTCTAATTTATGACAAACGTCTGCAGCAAAGTTTATTGTGGTCCAGTGCATTCGATTTATTTATATTATAGATCTAGTATTGTAATGATGAAAATATCCATTAAAATTGTGTTGAAAATTATGTAACAACAAATTATTCAAACACTTGTATGTAAATATAGCCCTATGTTCCGCTCTTCTACGGGATAAAGTCTTCCAGGATAACTTAGCTAATGCATCACTTGCTGATGCATACATATAGGCAAATCAAGTATCCATGCTGCCTTATGTAAAATCTGCAGGTCTGACATAAACAACTATTCATTAGAAAATGATGCTAAACATATAGATATAGAATGGTAGGATGGAAAAAAATGTTGATGCATACAAAAGCACACCCGGAAAACCAGGCCGACTGTCTGGAAGGTGTCAACTCAAGTGATACTGTAGTTAATGTAAAGGGAGTGGTATATATACTGGATGAAATCCCATGGGAGAGCCTGCATATGGCGTGCACGTTGAATATTAGACAACATAATGAAATTCGTTTATTACTGAAAGGATTTACCCTCCTTAAATATCTCTATCCTAGGACAGCATGCTCAACAGACAGCAAAATAAAAATGTATTTAAAGTTGTTCGCAGAGTCACAGGATATATCCTTGCAAGGATACTGGAAATCCTGAAGGATCCTTTAAAAGGAATTCCTAAAATCCTTAAGGATCCTGGGAAGGTTTATTGAAATCCTGAAGGATCCTTAAGGAATTCCTGAAATCCTTGAGTATCCTGGGAGGGTTTATTGAAATCCTGAAGGATCCTTAAGGAATTCTTGAAATCCTCAAGGATCAAAAAGTATTCCTGAAGTCCTTAAGAATCCTGGGAATGTTCATTGGAAACCTCAGGCAATTTCATGCAATACAGACGTCACACATGGTTAATAAGAAATCAATATTTATTAAGAGTTAAGTCAAGTTACATTTGTGACAGTGACACTAATTACTTCATGACTTTCACACTCTTCGCAATCGATTTTCCAGGTGGCAATCATAATTGTATGATGAATATAAGAAGCCAGCTCAAAATTCTAAATAGCACCATAATAAGGGACAAGTCAAAATATAATTATAGCCTACAAGCGGGAGCAAAATGTCTTGAGACACTTTAACCCAACGGAAGCCATGCCTTCACGGTTCAGCTGAAAGTAGAACTTGGCATTTCAACCCCCCTCCCCCTGATCAATGTTGATTCTGAGTAAATATTTGATGTGCTTAACACTTGACAATTACTAATGAGCAACATTGAAACGGGGGGGAGGCCGGGATAACATAAAATTAAGTTGTATTTTCTATCCACTTATTTCCAATGGGTGTTGTATTAAATACTGTAAATATTTGAAGTGTCTCAACATTTATGCACGCGATTGTAGTAATATAATGTAGATAGTATTTCAAAAGGTTTGTTAATTAATACTCTGAAGATGTTGCACGTTATCAACAAAACGTTATGTTTTGACATGTCTCTTATTATGACGTTATTAAGAATTTTGAGCTGGGCTCTTTAATATTCATTATATGACTTTCACACTAGTACAATTAAAACAATAAAACGTTCAAAATTAAGATAATAGCTTACAGTATTTTTCAGCTTAATCTTCTTTTTTAGCAGACACAACCGTTCTCATTACAGCTAGTTTTACTATTTGTAGTAGTTTATCACCATATTTCCTCTTGATGCATTCTATTAGAAAGACAGAACAAAATTCTCTTTTAAAATATAGGTTTGATTCCTCTTACAAAAATTATATACATATAGAATACATCAAAGTAAAGAGGAAAAGTAAAATAAGCTGCTTTGGACAAACCAAACTTTAATCATACTTTAATGTTTCAGTCAGTCTTTATATTAACCAGATTACTAGAAGTCTGACCAATAATAATAATAATAAAAAAGTAAACATACTATATCTTTTGTCTAAACAGGTTTCATTCAAAATATTTACTTAGTAATTTTGGTGATCGTCTACATTAGGTACATGTAAGTCTTGTAAGTCTTGGAAAGATTTGTAATTATATTGATAGCAAAATAATATATTCGCATTTTATGTATAAAATATATGGTGCTCAGTTCTATGGTTCTATAAACTCTCTAAATATAAGTCTTGACTACATACAAAAGTTCACTCGCCCTAGGCCCCAGCAGTGAGCACGAAACTCATTATTTTACAGTAATTCAAATTGAATTTATACTGTATACCTAACAACTAGAACAAGCCGATGTTCAGGCTATATATATATATATTACTAACTAGTGAACAAAAGTCTGCGGTTTAATGATATGTAACAAATGCCTTTTGGTATTCAAGGGACAACAATATTTTGAACATGCTCACTATTGAAGCAAATATTAAAACGAACATACAAACATACTGTCTGTGCGTCACACTGACAATATCAGACGTTCAAAATATCGTAATTTTATAAAACTAATACATTAACAGACGAAGCAGCGTTGACAACAGCCGGCAGACCTGATTCTGGAGATGTATCATTTGGTGACAACTTCGACTTTCTTAACACAGAGTCAGAGGACAAATGATGCCGGGCTTGAGACGTTTAGGAATTAGGGCTGTATGGACGTCTGTTGTTTAATGTACTTTCTTGATCGTTTTCATTGTTGCTACCAGCGAGTAAAAGCTAGAAATATAAAGAAACAAAGAAGCTGAATTATCATGGCCCACCGCCCACGATGAAATTATTCTTCCGCATATTAGACTCGTTTCTCGCACGTATTTTCCACACAATACATAACATCTTGACATGATCTTGTAACACTTAATACGCGTATAAAATAGTGAATTTAAAGAGAGTTTACCTTTAAATTGAATCCGATTCAAATGTAGCCTAACCAAACCGACACTTTGTATTAATTGCGCTAATTGTTAGTTGATTGTTCGTGCGCCCGCGATTTAATTTTCATTGGGATTCACTTTTGACAGTATTTGGAGGTATAATGGAGACCAAATTGTTGTCTTCAACCAAGTGTACTGTCTTACAGTAATCTTAAATTCTCTCAGTAACTTAAATTCGTTAATTTGCGTGGTTGAAGACAACAATTTGGTCACTATAGTACTGTATACTAATACCTTTGGGTTTGGTTTTATTCAGTCAAATCAGAATAGCACGAAAACATTTTTCAAAACTTAAAATATATTGTAAGAAATGCTCTCACAAACAATATTTAAAAATAACTATGACACGCGTGAGAAACGAAACGAGGAGACTGGGTAAGAGGGTGTTGTTGATAGTCTTCGTCGTGAGAGAGAATTCATGTTTCTTGTTCGAATAAAAGCTTCTATATGAAAAATTGTGAACATTCAGTGTTACAGGAAAACATCGTGGCGGTACATTACATTTCCCACAATATACGAAAAGCTGTAAAATATCTACGACAGTGTTTCCTACAAAAGGACAGAAAAGAGCTGTAGCTTCATTGTGAAATTTAAGTCCACTGGCCATCGTTCCAGATATGGAAGGGTGCCGTTTATACATTGTGAATGTCAGTATTCCATTTGCAGTTCTTGAGGCTTCTAAATCTGATGAAAATATGTGTCCTCAGGGTTACATTTAGAGCCAGATAATGAACTTTTGAAAGCTTTTTGCCAGCGCGATTTGCTTGGCCAAATCCATTTATAGCGGCTGAAGAAATAATTGTCGTACCCTGTCTTCATTCCTTCTGTTGGAATTAAGTGGGTAGATTATGATATATCCTGTTCTTAAACGCTATTAACATGATTAGTATTTTTGGTCTGTAGATAAAAATAAATTGGTTTATGTAAACACAGTACAAATCAGGGGCGGATCTAGGTCATAATCTGACTGTAGCATATTACGGAAGTGTACCAATTTAGGGGGGTACGGGGGCATGCCCCCCCGGAAAATTTCAGATTTTAGAACCTCTGAAACCCCATTTCCTGCATTTTGAGCATATATTTTTAGGTAATTTTGCAACATGTGAAGTTGAAATTTTAAGCAGAAGTAAAGAATCAATAATGATAACAACAGTATTATCACATGCATGTTAACTTCCAATAAACACTACAAGCAAAATCAACTACTTCAAGCAAGATTTTATACAATGCAGATGCTTGATAAATTTATTTTCCTGCACAAGACAGTAAAATTAATTTACTATGCAGCCCCTGCAAGACATCACATTCACAAGAAGGCAAAATCACTACCATGGCTGTTAATGTACAGTAGCATTGGTCAGGAAGCACAAACAGTTCAACAATTTGTTGGTACTGTACTGTATAGCAGTCTAATATTGGTCAGGAAGCAAAATTAGTTAAAAATCAGGCACTTCCTAATCCTAACTGTAAAATTATTATAGCATAAACTCAAGTCAGTTTTAGATACCAACCCTAATCCTAAAACTGACTTGAGTTGATGCTGCATATATTGAGAAAGGGCCCAAAATCATCTCAGTATAGCAGCAAGGTAATGGTTGTAGGAAGCACAAATTGAAACAGTTCAAAATCATGTTGGTCAGAGCAGCACAATAGTGACCAGAAAACATTGACAGTTGAAAATCATCTTGGTAGAGCAGCAAACTGTGGTCAGGATTGGGCAAAATCAGTTAATAGTGGCTTAAATAATGTTACCGGTAAATAAATATGTTAAACAATGGCTTAATGAAAAATTCTTCTTGATTTATTGGCACTTTATTTGGGTTGGCAAAGGGAAACATAATGATCTTTAGTCGTAGGAATTACTGTTGTCTTGAGATAGTCTATATGTAATGAAGCACATAAAAAGGTGTATTTGCTCAATTTGAATATCATCCCATTTTCTTCTCTTGGCAAAATGGTGCAGTTGAACATGAAAGCAAGGGAATCAACCTATTCTTGAGGGTTAATATCATCTGGACTTTGTTGGCTCTTAGAAATTGGATAGTACTGTATGATTCAATGGGAAGTTTAATTGATCACACTCAATAGTGAAAGAAGACATTTGTATATGAGAAAAATTGAAGTTATGGACATTATTGTAAACTTCTGCAACAACAGCCTTTGATCGATCTTCTCTTGTCAAATGATTCATTACATGCATTTTCAGACAAACACATAGCAAAGGCATTTGCTTCATCTGTAAATGCATTAATACACTGGTGCTCAACCAATGGGTGGGAAGTATAAATTGAGAGTATGCATTACATATGCAGTTCAATGCTTGTAAGACAGCAGAAGTACATTACGTACATATATGACCAGGGACTCGCTACCACACAGAGTAATTATATAACAAGCATTGTAAAGACAATTACCATCTGCTGTTGTTCTCTGCAGTATATACAAGATCAAAGGAGCAAGTGGTATCACAACACATATGCAATGCTCAAATTCAAACTTCATATACAGTACATAACAGTATTGACACTCGCAAAACGAAACTTATTTACATTATAATATTATAATACACATGACATATTAATGCATGTAATTTAGCAGTGTAATTAGCAGTGTAATTTACAAATCGAATACTCAAGTTATTCAAGTATTAATGCTCTCTAAATCAAAGGGCCTAAGACCCTAAACAATATTTCGGCAGTAAACCAACCTTTTAGAGTTTTCGATTTGTTTTACACAGATTCATTGGCATATTTAATCATATAATTATTATGCATGAGTATGATCATTCACAGATTTGAGCTTACCGGCTGCGAGGGAACTGAACATGTATGCAGATAATCCTTCTTCTTCCCAACTTCTCGCGCAATAACATGCTCACAGCACCGTTTAAGGATGATTAGTCTATCTGACTCTTCCTCCGGAGAATAACTTTACATCCAATGTATTCAATAGGGCAACAGTTGTTGTAAAACATTGTTAATGGAGCCATTGCAGCTGCACGAACTATGCACGAATGTAGCGCACTACATGTAAATATCACATCATTCAAGAGCTGCGAGCATATGACGTCGGCTACAGTTGGCTACAGTCAACTGTAGCCGACGTCATAGAAATCTGGCGTTTGATTGGTCTGCTACATTTTCGCTACAGTCCTACGGCAGCAGCTACGGGTATTTTTCTCGTATGACTGTAGCCGACGTCACACTTGCAACACAGCAAATGCGCATTTAGCGTGATGCTATGTAAGCTAGACATTATATGCGGGCAACGCTAGCCAAGAGCAATGCAGGCTCTTGGGGGAGGCAAGGCAAGCGCGGGTGTGACAGGAGCATGCCCAATCGCGGGTTAATGATCAATATATCGCGCGCAAAATGACCAAAATGGCTTAGAATGATACCACAGAACCTTGGAAAAGCTGTCTGAAAAGTATTATTGCAATTTAAATTTAAATTTAGTTATCATTTTCTCAAAATCTGTCTCAAAATCTGACTGTAGCATGCGCTACAGTTGCTACGGTCTAGATCCGCCCCTGCAAATACAGTATTCACTATTCTCAAAGGTTGATGACTTGAAGAAATTATAATTTTTTATGGATTTTAAGCTGACTCTGGTTTACTGTGTTCATAAATAAATGTACATGTAGTTAATACATACAGAATAACAATAAATACCACAAGTTTTGTGTACCCTCTTTGAATATATACAAAGTTTTCACTAGTTCACCACAAAATTATTTGTATAACACCGATCTGTTACAAATTCATGAAACATTTCAAGACGGCCTTAAATCCCTGATCATACAAATTCAATGCCGCTGAGGTTATAAATGTGCAATCCCTTCACAATCCCTATACTTCCCTTACAATCCCAACGAAATCATTGCTCGTACAGCTTGGAAGCTATTTGACTCGGATAAAAGAAGCCACAGAGTTGCCTGCGGAGGAGGCTAAAATGTGCGTGATAATTGGAATTTTGTGTAAACAAGTTGGCATTATTTGGAATAATTTTGTAAGGAAATCCAGTTATTGATTTACATTTACAGTACACACAAATACAAATAAGATTTAATATGCAGTACACTGTTACTTTTTAATTTTGTTTTATATTTCACGAGATACTGTAAGGGTTGTTTCAAATTGTTCCTGGAAACTGATGGATATTTTCAGCATCCTGTGTTGGACAGGATCCTGTCCTGTAGTAAGGATTATTTAAAGTTCCTTCTGGATCCTTGAAGGATACTATCCCTGCTCCAGACGTCCAGTCATCCACATAGAGAGCTGCTGGTAAACTGTCAGCGTTGTATGAAACTTCTTCACAATATTGTGAAACGTGGTGTTTTAATGTGGCATTAAGAAGAAACGGGGAACAGTTCATTCCAAATATGACTCGGGCAAATCGATAGATGACTAAGTTGGGGTCTTCTTTGTTGATGTCATCCAGCCATAAGAAACATATCAGGTCTCGGTGCTTCTCCTCCACAGCTATATTTAAAAAAGCGTTTTCAATATCAGCAACTAGTCCCACTTTGTGCCCTCTGAAACGTGGCAAAATCTCGAGAATCCCTGGTGTTAAGGATGGACCAGTGTGGGTGCAATCATTCAAGGATGGGTGATTTGGTACCTTGGAACTGGCATCAAAGACCACTCTCGTCTCTGATTATAGCTTGATGGGGAAGATAGTGAGTTTGACCAATTGGTTGCTCTTCTATTTCTTCTACTCTTTCAATGATTCCTTAGTTGGTGAAGCTGCTGTTTTCAAAGGTGACATTCTTCAGAAATGATTCATGAACAGTTTCCTTATCTCTTACTTATCTCTTATCTTCTTTCCTTATCTCGAACCGTTTGCTCGGTGTTGACAACAAACTGTCAATCTCTACGATAGCTCCGTGAATGTGCTCGCTAAATTTTCCAGAATCCTCTATTTCTGCGGTAATCTCATCATCATCTTCGACCGCATCAAGGACTTTAAAGTAGCTAATCTCTCTTGTAATGAAATGTTTAGTTGTTTCAATTTGTTTTCGTTGCTTGGGTCGTATTCTTCTGTTAAATCTCTCACGTTTCCCAAGGTCTTCGTTGCGTATGCTCGATGTCCTTGTCGTATTTTCTTTCTCTTCGCAATGCATGGAGGACATCTTCTCAATCTTTTATCCGCTCTCGAAGGACCATGTAATATTTATTTGAAATCTAATTCATATATACTGACATACATAACAGGCTACAACATACACTCTTAAAGACGTACGATGTTGTACATATCAATCAATAACCTGTCCGGTTTGTCCCACGTGATCTACAACTAAAGTCACGTGACTCATATCTAGTTCGTAACATAATATCAAGTTTTCTAATATAATATTAGTTTCTCAACAGTCATCAATTGACGTCACAAACTGTCGGGGCTGGATGACTCATTGCTCATTTCTTCACGTGACCTATCTTTGAAATCTAAAAATTATTCTTGTGTTATCTTTCTGTCTGTGAAGGATTTTGTGTGGTTTATGTATTGTTCTTTAAAACTGTTTGCTGTCATTCCAATATATTGAATTTGTTTCTCTGGTGTGTAGATAATGTTGTTTGCAGTTGCCTTGGAGGGGCCACTCTTCCTTTTTCCTTTAGTTATAGTCTTCATTTCTTGGTTTAGTTAAGAATTCGGGAGTTGTGTTATGTTTCGGTGGCACGAAATGTGAGTATTAAGTACTAAAATGCTGGGAGTTATTTACGTATGGATGGTTGGAGTGGCTGCTGATGTGGTTCATCGCTTGGCTTTCTGTAAGGCTGATAATCATCGTTTTGTAGATTGAACATGATGTCAAGAAAATCTACAATTTGTAAGTTAGGTTGAGCTGTGATTTTTAGGCATAATTTTTAGCATTTTTCCAATAAAAAGATGTGTACTAATTAAGTTTCACTAAATAAATAAACATTGCATTGCAAACAGGAGAGGTCTTTTGTTGCGCGATATAAAGTGATATTAAACATAACTTCGAAACAAATTGTGAGATCTCGATCGCGAAGGACCCAGGGCCGTAGCGAGGGGGGGTATTGGGGGGGGGGGGGGGGGGGGGGGGTGTTTCACCCCCCCCAACATTTTTGAAATTGAGATATTCGGAAAATCGAATTACTCGTTCGGAAAACTACGGCAACGTAGGTTAAGCGAGATTTCAGTCAGTGAACAGCAAAAAACTCATGTTAAGTTTATAGAACTTACAAAATAATATTCACAAGGATAACAAATCTATTTTTGTCGATTTACTGCATACGTACATCAGATAGATGACACCTTTTGGCTTTTGCTTTGCAATAAAATTTATCATTTCCGGATTTTAAACAGCCTTCACAAAACCACGAATTATGATACCGTACCGTAGAATTAAATTGTTTATATTTAGCCTCTTTTTTATTGTTGAAAACTAAATTCCTACATCTGAAAACTGCTCCCAGAATGCGGGAAATGCAATTTCCGAGACCCTAGAATTAAAAATTTCCCGGGGGAACATCCCCCGGGACCCCCTAGATTGACGCGCCTTATGGCGCGTGCCTCCTCATATTCGGAAAAATAATTTGAGATTCGGAAATTTGGGACTTACACCCCCCCAACTTTCACATGCTAGCTACGGCCCTGGAAGGACCTAAAAGTGCCGCTTAGTCTCTCAAGCGGACAAATAGCAAGACAACTAGACGAAGTTGGTCTATCGTTATTCGTCTTGTGAAGGGTTAACTTTGATTGCCTGATCACAAACGCTAACATGTGGAAAATCAAACTTTTCCAAATGAGGTAGGCAAAATAGCACGACATCACGACCATTTATAAGTAAGTCACGCTGTTCGGGCTTAAGATTAATTTCATAGGGAAATACCAACGCTACCTCATTCCTTTGATGTATTGGGCAAGTTTGACAGTTTATTTACATGAGACGCGAATGTTTACATAAGACTCGAACGAACCAATGGGAATTTAGCCGATAGTTTTGGTGGAGTTTGTACGCTTTTATGAATAGGATTTTGGCAGGCGTTACTTTCGCCTTCCCATTTTCCGCCCCGCCCCCAATTCCGCCCGCTCCCAATTCCGCCCGCTCCCCCAAACGTAACGCTTGGCCACGCAGGCTATTGGTCAATAGTCTTAAAAATTTACGAGAATATTGCTGCCCAACTCTACCACAGCCTAACAATAGCCAGTGGCATTGGTGCA
The DNA here is from genome assembly GCA_035772405.1 of Chrysogorgia sp. JL179-B06. NCBI lineage: Eukaryota > Metazoa > Cnidaria > Anthozoa > Scleralcyonacea > Chrysogorgiidae > Chrysogorgia > Chrysogorgia sp. JL179-B06. Next base: position 186,686 of record JAYKKM010000346.1, read on the forward strand.
GAGAGGGGTCGCCACCTACCTGTACTAACAAGTTTTGTGATTGGTTGATTAAAACAATAAAACAATAGAATCTACCACAAAGAAACCTATGTCGTAACCCTAACCACCTTTGTTCTAGCCAATCACAAAACCTGTTCATTTTAGGTACGTATTTATCGGCAGAGAGAGGGCCAGTGTACTCTTATTTTGTCCTAACGTGGATGTTCCAAATTCCAATGTATAGATATTATAAGTAATATTTGGCATTTCACTTGATTAAACTACATATTCTAAGGATTTATGGGGAAGGAAAATTTAGAGTATAAAGGAATATATAAATTTTAAGACTAAACAGGGACCAGTTGCAAAAAGTGCAGCATCCAGGCGATCTGCCTGGAATTGAACCTGACGACCCTGCAATGTTAGTGCACTTGCTCTGACCTGCACTGAGATATGGAGGTCGTTGCCAAGAGCCTATAGTCACAAGTTCTGTATATATAGTGGTGGTAATGCTTTACCACCACTATAGAGTTACATTCGGCTTCAATTATAGTTCGGCTTCAATAATAGATGCTCTATTCATGTCTCTTATGCAGATCAGTGGTTTAAAGTACTTTTCCAAAGTACCATATTTCCTTTTTCTGCATTGTATTTACTTGAAATTGCACTACTCTCAGCCAATCAGAATTGAGAAATTTTTGCATGTATATATTATTAATTCAGTTACCCAAGCTAGTATTATGTTAGTAAGTTAAAAGGGCAAATTGATAAAAAGTCCAATAAACTTGTGATTTGTTGGTACTATTGTGCCATCACTTTTCGAGGTTAATTTGTTTTTTCCTGTGTTGCAGAGTGCTTTTGGTGGGGCAGTATCTTGTAAAGTATGTGGGAAAGCAGTGTACCATGCTGAGCGTGCAGAGGGGTCCAACGAGTTTCACAAAATGTGCTTAAAATGTTGCATATGTAATAAGTTGCTGGACAGCACAACTTGTGCCATGCATGAGGGTAAGACTACAATGGATGATGCATGCTTATTCAGACTTGTGTCCATTTTATATACATTGATGTTGTGAGTGCAGGAGAACTTGATGTAGACAGATGATACATGGATGATTGTCAAGCTAAAATCCTCACAAAATGTTTCTGATTCCCGTACAGGGATGAAGCAACCTTCTGATCATTGTTGGTGAGGTGCTCTAACCATTGAGCAACTGAAACAGATGGATAACAAATATTATAATATGATGTACTTGAAATGAATCGACTTTTTGAGCAGAATTTTTACCTGTGGAGAGGAGAATGAGTCACTGGTCCCAAGACTCGGGAACAAACCTGTAAGTGTAAGGTTTGAGCTTGACAATTATCCATGTTTCGTCAAACCATCCATGTGTATCACTGCCAGTAGTTTGTCTTTAGTTTACTGTAGGAAACTAGGGGAATTCAAAACTATTTGCCGGTAACTTTGTTTGGACTTCTCATTGGCTACCTTGTTTATTTGGAAAATGTCATTGTAGGTCTCCTAGGAAAGGCTGTTCTGTGCCACACGTTCTGTCTATATATATAATATATATATATATAAACACGTGTCTGTATATTGTACTATATATATATACTTATATATAAACACGTGTCTGTATATTGTACTATATATATATATATATATATACTATATATATATACTATATATATATATATATATATATATATATATTATATATATATATATATATATATTATATATATATATATATATATATATATATATATATATATATATATATATATTATATATATATATATATATATATATATATATATATATATATATATATATATATATATATATATATATATATATATATATATATATATATATATATATATATATATATATATATATATATATATATATATATATATATATATTATATATATATATATATATATATATATATATATATATATATATATATATATATATATATATATATATATATATATATATACGAAAGTATACAATGTGCCCTACCGGCTATCACCATATGGCTTTATGGTAACTGTGAATATATATATATGTCACTTCATGTATATCTATGTCACTTCATACGCCATTCGGCCTCATATATATATATATATTTCTTGATATATATATATTTCTTGATATTTCTTGATATTTCGACAGATGTTTGTGAAGAGTCTTACCAATAATGTAAGGGCTTGGTCCTGCACCAAAGATCGCCCGTGTGAACCGGTACTCGAAAATCTTCTTCTCTTTTAAATTGTTGTACCACAGTACCCTTTGTGCGTCACGATCTTCTTCTCGAATTCTGATTTGATGGAAGGCCTTCTCGATGTCCCCCATCACACAGAGTTTCTCCATACGATTTCTCATTAGTATGTCGAATAACAGAGGTTGCAGCGCTGGACCTGTCTCCAAGCAGTCGTTAAGTGAGGGCTCGTCTGGCTTTGACTTGGCAGAGCAGTAATAAACTATTCGTATTTTTGTTGACTCTGCCTCTTCGCGGATGACTGGATGGTGAGGAATGTAATGTATCACCTCGCCAGTTGGCTGCTGGGGAATAGGCTCGGGGATCCCCTTCTGAACTTGTTCCTTCATTATTGCGTCGTACTGTTGCAGGAGTAGTTTCCCAATCTATGTCACTTCATACGCCATTCGGCCTAAATTTGCCTAAAGCCAAAAGTTTGTTTAATTTTAAACCGATCGATGAATGCTTGGTCCTCAACAAATTAAAACATCTAAAATCCAACAAAGCCACGGGAACGGCTCATTGAAAGATGCTGCAGACATCATTGCCGAAAGTCTGACGGACTTATTCAATCCATCTTTGAGTGCATCTACGTTTCCATCACTGTGGAAATCCGAAAAAGTAACTGCTATCTTCAAATCTGGCGAACGATGCAATCCTAATAATTACCGTCCTATTATAATCTTGCCCGTTATATCAAAAATATTTGAGTCTGTGATTCACAACCAACTGTACGCCTATTTAAATGAGAACAAATTAATATCATCCAACCAGTTCGGCTTTCGAGCAAAGCTCTCTACAGCTGTAGCACTCTCACTTTACAGATAACATCTTGGATAAAATGGACCAGGGATATTTTACTGGTGCTATTTTTTAGACTTATCCAAAGCGTTCGATACTGTGGATCACCAAATCTTATTGGATAAACTTGATTCTTGTGGCCTTGACCAAAACCTTCTTAAATGGTTTCATTCGTATCTTAACGGGAGGACCCAGTCCATTATGGTTGGAAAGGAGCTTTCTCAACCACTGCCTTTAACTGTGGGAGTTCCCAAGGGCACCATTCTGGGGCCCCTGCTCTTAGTATACATTAATGACATCAGCTCCTGTACACTAATGAGTAATCTTACATTATATGACGACGATACAGTTCTTTACACCTGATCGAAACATTTGAAAGACCTCGAAAATACTCTTAAACTCCGATCAACATTACCCCACTGTCCGACAGGCGCTTTCTACACCGTTGTACAATGGTTTACAAATGCCTGAGCAATTCATTTGATTACGATTTTAACTTAACGTTTAATAACATGATTCACTCACATGACACACGTAATAAGAACAATTTGCATCTTCCTCGTATAAGAGCTAATTGGGGAAAACAAAGACTCTCTTTTCATGCTGCCAAAGACTGGAACTCATTGGATACTAAAACAAGAGAACTACCATCGCTGTCTCGATTTAAATCTAGATTGAAAAATATTATATCTCATTCTAGTTCTAGTCTGTCCTAGACAATTTTAACTTTGAGTTGCATATTGTGCAACCATACCTTAACTTTTTATACTTCTCTATGAAACATTTAACTATTTGTAATTTCTTTTTAACTATTTTTGTAATGTCTTTTGTGTATATTTTACTCTACTTTATATATTTTTGTAATTTTTATTATTTTAAACATTTATTCTAGGCCCCTACTGAAAATCGCTTTGCGAGTAGGCCCGCCTGTTTAAATATTTATTAAATTCAAATTCGACCAGGAAACACTTCCTTGACCAATCGATACTCTCCACGCAAGGTATTCTTGTCGGCAATTATCACGACATCTCCTGGGCACAGATTGCGACTTGACGTACTCCACTTGCGACGTACCACTAAAGTCGGAGCATACAGCTCAGTCCACTTTCTCCAAAATTCGCTGACAACTGTTTGGATGATATGGTAACGCGTTTTCGGCCATTCAGTCCGTCCTAGCAACAGACTGTTAGGAGTCAGAATATTCAGGCTCGACTCAGTGCTTGGAAGAGTACCGATGGGCCATTCGTTGAGGAGATTCGCAGCTTCACTGCATAATCCAAATAATCTTGGTGATGCTGCTGAACATCTTGTAATCAATCAATGGGGAACTGGCACTGGTCGATCGTTGTGGTACTACGGACTTTTTTCTCTCCGGGAAGTGACTCTTCTTTTTGTAGGCCAAACTTTAGTCCCCACTCAATGGGCTTGTTCAGGATAGGAGGACCCTTCCACCAATCGTTATTAAGCTCTTCAGGTGCGCGGCCACGAGTCACCCAATCTGCAGTATTATGATGACCAGATATCCAAGCCCAATCGGACATATCTCCATTTGTGGCTGCTTGTATTTCTCCAATTCGGACTCCCTCATATACGTTGAAGCGAGTGCTTGTCTTGTTGATCATATTCAAGACAGTTTCAGAGTCAACGATTTGTAGGACCCTCTCAAAATCGAATCTCATTTCAGCTTCGATGACTTTTCTCCCTCTTTTGGACAATATACGGCGGCGTTTAATTCCATCTGAGGAGTTGATCGCTTATTCACTGGGGCAATCCGACATTTGGCCATAATAAGGCGGCACCAGTGACTGCCATCTTTCAGTTGCCATCTGATGTTAGCAACGAAACCATATGCGAGGTTCGGGTAACAGCTTCAATAGGTCGTAGACATCGTGGTAGGTTAAGCTGCTTAAGCTTGCAGAGGGTAGTAAAGAACTGGACCCACTTTGCGCAGAGGTCGGTTGGAAGTTGATCGTCCAAATCAAGTTTACGAGACCATGTTTCGCGCAAATACACCTTAGCTATCAAGGTAAAGGGGCACACCAGACCAAGAGGATCGTATATTCTCATCACTTACTCGAGGAAGATTCGTCTGGTCAATATATCAGCTAATGCTTTAGGTAAGTCCGCTTCTACTAAATTCGGGCCGTTACGAACTCCGCGTTTCTTTCTGCTGAAGTTCATGAGGGTTACTTCAAAGACAACAGTGTCGCTCTTTGGATTCCAACCAAGGCCAAGAACACGGAGGTTTTCGTCAGATCCTTTTAGCATCACCAATCCCTGGTCTGACTTCTCCGTACACTCATTGGTGACGTCCTCGCTGTATAACTCTTGGTTCACGCGAGCTCTTGATTCACCACTGAACTGCCAACATTTGACGGAGAATCCCGGAGAATCTACTTCTTGAGCGATGTTCAGTGCATCGATTTTACCAGGGCAGGAGTCAATCAAGTCATCGACGTAACTGGACTTCTTTAAGAGATTGGCCGCTTGTGGACTATCTTCTCTGAATAAATCTGCCGTCTTGTACGCGGCTTCGGTGCTGATGACAGGAGCTGGCGTGTCACCCATGTTGACTCGTTCCATGATGTATATATCAGGTGCTCGATTTTGTTGTAGGTCAGACCCGGCCATAAGAAGCGGAGACAATGTTGTCCCAGACTCTTTAGATGAAATGGATGAAACGTCTTTCTGATATCTCCCACTAGGGCTATTTTCTCCTCCCTCCAGCGTAACAAAATTCCCATCAGATTGTTCATGTAGCAATCTGGACCTTTGGCTAAACAGGCATTTAAAGGCACTCATTTGTGCATCTGGCTGGAATTGAATACTATGCGCACTGGCGTGGAGGGTGAACGAGGATTGACCACTGCTAGATGAGAGATGTAGAATACAGGACCTTTCCACTCTTCTAACTCTTGAGGCGACAGCTTGCGTGCTACACCACGATCCACCATGTCCTTTATTTGCATCTTGTACGTGTTGGCCCATTGACCATCCTTGCGAGCGCGGTGTTGTAATTGTTGGGTAAGTTTTTGGGATCCATGAGCCACGGATAACTAGTTCTCCAGCATCGGTTCATCTCGTTGTATTCAAGATAATCTTGGATCATCTTTAGCTTGACCAACAGTAGGGCATTTGCTGCATCGGCATCCACCACATCGTGGGGTGGTTTCGGTACCAAGTTCTTCTCCGTTGATGAAGTTTCCAACTTGGCTTTCATCTCTCCTGTTGCTACACGAACGAGTGGCATTTACAGTGTGATGGAGTCCTAACGCAACCGAATCTTCGCTCTTGGGTCAGTGCTGCCCAATCCGTAATCACTGGCATCACATTGGAGAACGAGCGCTTTAATAGGCTCGTATATACTTCAGGACGGGGGTGGTTGGGTTATCAACTTCTTGAGCTCGGTAAATGCTTGATCATGGGTGCTGTTCCAATAGAACGGCTGCTCCTCCTTAGTAAGCTGTCGAAGCGGTTCGGATACTTGCGAGAGGCGAGGCATGAACTTAGCGAGATAGTTAACAGTTCCTAGCACTCGTCTAAAACCGGCAACGTCCTCGAGCTGCTTCATGTGTAGGATGGCCTGAACCTTCGATGGGTCAGCCTTGACACCATTAGACGTAATAGACGGCCGGCCAACTATCCAAAATATTACTCTTGATGGCATTTTTTGTTACAAGCTGCCAACCATGCCAGATCGAATCCAATAGTGTTTACTTTGCATGTGAGGGTTGTTGGCACCCGTCATTCGGGATTTTAATGCTATTTTTTTCGAGTTTTCTACCGTCAGTTTGCGAGTATCGAACCATTGTGAAATCTACATCGCGCTGACCTTGGTCGTTGCCAATGCAGAAAATACTAAATGGTGATTGGCTAACTAAAAAGTGCCAACCAATCAACGCGCGTTAAATCTCGATAACCTTGGTTGTCTTCGCAACGCCACAAGAAAACAACTTGGGCATGGCGTTCAATTGCTCGATCAGTAACAGTGGCTGCTTCTTTCCGCAATAAACAATGGAAAACTACTAGAATAAGGTAAGTCTATAGTGTAAATGTGATATGAAAAGTACGATTAATGCTGCTAATTGGTTTATTTGGCTTTGCGACATAGTTATTATTGAATAATAGTGGAATTGTTTGAAGCGGTATTCACTTCGATAATTCGCGAGTTGAGGTTTCGAAGCTTAGCATGGCGATTAACTCGCCGAAATTTCGTCCCATAGACTCGCCACTTCAGTTAGGACCTGGCTGTTGACTGAGCGTGGTCTAGTTCAAGCTACATGTATGTTGTTGACAAACACCAATAATAATTCGCAACAAGGTCGCCACTGCCACAGGCATGTGTATGCAAAAATCATGACTTGTGTCTTGTGATGTTGTTGCAAGTCCACCATACTGTTGCAGTTGATGAAGACGTTCAAGTTCTGCATTAAAATGTTCGAGATCCCAGTTTAGTTATATAATTTTTGCAGTAATAGCAATCAGTATTGGACAATTTAGCTTTCTGTACGCATTCTTAGTCATCCATCAGGTTTCCTTTATACGAAGCGTTGAGTTCAGTGTGTACTTTTAATACAGCTGACTGTACAGTCTGTATTAAATATGTGAACAAAACTAATCCACATGAATACCAACTTATAAATGACACTTATACACCACTTTAATATAAATGACTGCATATCTGCTCTGCCAATTGTTAGTTAATTTCCGTCTTTATAACAATTACTTTTAGCTAAATTATTAAATTGGCTTCTTGCTCGATTTTCCAGTCTGGCAAACAGACAAGTATCAAGACTTAACATAGACTCATTTTTTTTTCCTTTTCAGCACAGTCACTGGAGGAATTTCTGTCTTCTTTTTTGAACTTGAAGCCATAATTGTTGCTTGATATTTCGCTGACTGAATACAACATGCAGATACTGTAACTGCTCGAGGAAACGACTCTTGTTCGAGCTGTTTGGATCGTTCGGAAATACGCTCTACGTGATTAGTTTGACAAATGTATGCAATAGATATATAAAACAGCCTTTGTTTATTACAACCTCGTACAGGTTGTGTTTATTACTGTACGTAAATTCCCCGTAAAAGCTGTGAATATTTATAAAATGACATTTGGCATAGATACTAATTATAATGGATTTTAATCTAGGTATCAAATTTATATTGTTGTAAGTTGTAACGGGATTTAGTGTATAATAATTATGTAAATTAAGTATGTTAAATTTGTATAGGGCTCTCGTTGATAACAGACTAGTTGTAGTCTGATGAGGCTACCCTATTCAAATAAAGGTTTTATCTATCTATCTATCTACACAGAACCATGAGTAAACTTGATGTCAATAATAATAAAGTAATTTGATCTGACCGGTCAACCGGAAAGGTATAATAGAAATGTTAACACCGCGAAATACTTTAAAAGTTTTATTAAATACTTAGATAAAAGATTAATGTATACAAACTTTCTCCTGTGATAGTCTTCGCTTTCAAAAGGGTCAAGAATTCGTGCGATTCTTTATAATCTTAGTTGTATCCAAGGGGCGTTGTGCTATCCTTTGAAGCGCGAACGTTTATTGGCTCTTAGTTAATCGCTAGCCAATCACGGTCAAGTATCCGCTGCCTTCTGCTGCCTAGTAACCTCGAGGGAAAACCCAATTTGAATGTCCGACAAGATTCGCAGCGCGTGCGGTGGCTATCGAAAAACCTCAAAATTTATCTTTAAAGCTGAAAGCCGAGGTGCCAACAACCTTAGCGTGTTTCATGAATGTCTGTACTATGTATCTATGGTTGTTGTCTGCTTGTAACAAAAAATGCCATCAAAGATTTTTGTGAGCGTGTTTGCTGAAGTTGGCCGGCCGTCTATAAGAATGTGCCCGATGTAAGGCATTGACGTTTTCTTCAGCTCTATCTTGTCGCGGTTAAGTTTAATCTGCTTGGCTCGGCAGCGGTCGAACAATTTCTTAAGCTTGACATCGTGGTCTGTGATGGCGTCATCCATGGTTGCCCCGTTTCCGGTGATGAGTATGTCATCTGCCACCGTTCGTACGCCATCTAGGCCGTCAATAGCTTGGTCTAATCGTCGTTGGAACACTTCTCCGGTTGGAGAAATTCCAAACGGCATTCGCTTCCACTTGAATCTACCATATTAGATAGTGTTGAACGTGGTTAACTCGGACGACTCTTCATCTAATTTCACTTGCCAATATCCATTTTGGCAATCTACTTTGGAGAAAACTTTTGCGTTGGTCAGTTCCGGGAGTACGTCTTCGATTGTTGGCATCGGGTGGTGGAATTGTTTCAAAATTTTGTTGAGGGGACGATGGTATAGACACAGTCTTATTTTCCCGTTTGGCTTCTTTGTAAACACGATTGCGCTTACCCGGTCAATCACTTCTAGGTTCACAAGCTCGTCTAGGGCTCGAAGCGGCTGTTTCAGTGCCTCAGGGATTTGTCTCGGTGGGAGTTGTACTGGCGAGGCTTCTGGCTCCGTCTCGAAATGTAATTCTGGGCCGTCTGATTTCCGGTGGTGTACTTCCGGTATCGATTTCGTCGGCTTGATTGACGTTAAACGTGTTGTTTGGGCCATGCTGATTAATTTCATGCGTTGCGCCGTTCGGCAGCCCAAAAGGTTACTTTTGGAATGTTCGTCGCTCACAATTGTGAATGGAACCTTGAACTTCTTCTTTGTGTGTGGGTCTTGCAATTGTACTCTACAATTGAGTTGTTGGTTTACTATTTCGTTCATATTTAGTTCCTTTTAACTCGCTCTTTCTGATTACGTTGCAAGTCGCTCCCGTTTCTATTTGAAGTTTGGTTAATTTCCCTCCCTTTATCTTTATTTGGGTGAAAAGGCGCGATTGATGCTTAGCAGATTCTTGTATCGCGAAAACTTCCTTTGGCGTTGCCGTTAGTTCGACGGTCGACACAGATTCGCCGGAGTCGCTTGAGTCGTCTTTGTTTTCATTGTACTTTTATTCTTTTGAAGACACGCTTTCGTGAAATGGTTGGCACGGCCACAGTTCTTGCAAGACTGCAAGTGCGTCCGAAAGCTGGGCATAGTTCTTTCTTTCTCGGGTGTTTTCCAGCGCAATATCTGCATTGTAGCGTGGTTTCGCCGTTTTCTGGTGTTTGTTTTCTGGTGTTTGTTTTCTGGTGTTTGTTTGGCTTTTAGCGCAAATATTTAACAAAAATACATGATCTACTTTCCCCGGCTCTCGATTATCTCCTTTGCAAGTTCTTCATGAATGCCAAGAACGAACCAAATACTCCACTCATTCAGTGTTGTATCCTGCAGTTCCACAATCGTTTTACTTGGCAAGTTTTATGTTCTAACACGTTTCCGAAGGCACCTAAACTCGCACGGCTGGTGTTTAAAAAAAACTTCTTGCTATCGATAAAGGCGAGACAAACTGATAAAGACCTCACGCTCGGTCAATATAAGCAGTATATTTGTCTGAGGTTTTCGTACAAAACCGTAAAATACTTTCCTGGCAGGCCGAGCAAACGAGGCTAATAGTTTATTGGGGACCGGTCATAAAGTAACTGCTAGGGGGGCGGGGAGGGGGGATGGGCCGGAGGGGAAAATGACTTTTCCCAAAAACATTTGGTGGCCCATCCTAAGAAACTCGACAAAATATCATGGCCCATCACAGATTATTGAAAACGTTTCATGACGTACCATTGGGTCAGACGCAACCTGTTATACAGTACATCTATGTCAATCACTTCGTCAAACAGACCAATCGTCATTTTCTTCATAAACTAAAACCAATAGATTAGTCATATTTACTTACCAATGTTTTGGTAAAATTGATTTGCAATCGAAGAATGTAATATTTGAAGTACCTCAATTGTAATACCACCACACCTTCATAGATTAACTCTATTACAGAATCATCCTCAGAGAAACACAAAGAGATAATTTTCATGATTATCTCACACTACCGAAGTTTTTTTACTTAAAATATTTTTGAAATATTTTAATATAAATTTATTTTTATTTTGAATGCTACTTTTATGAGTGCAAATTGGCTGTATTTGTTTCACGACCCATCCATTTGCACAATAAATAATGGCCCACCCAAATTGATGAAAATAATTTCATGGCCCACCCAAATTCCCTCCGAACCACCCTAGCAGTTACTTTTTGACTGGTCCCTTATATAGTAGTTTTGATGATATGTTTATTGCTGCCTCCCCTCAGGGAGGCAGCTATTCTTGACATGCCTCTTGCGTTTACTCGTGCCCAGTCCTGTTACCGAGCTATATTTTGCGTTTCTTTGTGTGTCGGCATACGTCATCCTATGTGCTCGAAAGTGACTCAAGTGCGCACTTACGCTACCACGCTGCCTGTTTGTTTTTGGCTTGCATTTATAGCTTGTCGAAGTTCTCGACTATTCCTTCACAGGAAATTCACGGTAAGAACAATAATTACGTCTTACGTCGTGGAAGTATTCATCAAGGCCATGAAGGTTTCTGAGTTTATCAGCGCTGTTAACAGCCCAAGCTATTGTGCTTCCAGTTACGTGGAACTCGACAACCATCTACATTGTCTTTAATAGTACAAGAAGACAACATGTACTTGAATGCTTTAACCATGATCTCATTCCTCGTCAGGGATTTCTGTCGTTGAACAACTTACCAACCGTTGTTTGTTGCCGTTGGTTAGAAGACAACTTCTCCTGTCGATCAGTGATCGACACAAATATATCGCCCGTTGAGGCACAAACATATATTGATCTGCCCAACTGTATATATAATAAACAGCACATGGAACTATCTTCAAAAAATTATTTTCCTCAACTTTGTGATAATTCAGTGGATTTGACCATTTTTGTGAAAATTCAGTGTACAATGGAAATTATTTGTGTGCCATGGATAACCATAATATTTGGTATGCAGTAAATACAATATTACAGGTTCTTTGGGAAAATAAAATACAGTGGTAGAAAAAAAAGAGACTGAAATTGTTGGCTGAGTAACCAGGCAAATCGTGAGAAATGTGCGAAGAGAACGTGATTTGGGTTCAAAAATATACAGTGTTTTTAGTTCAAAAAGTGTTGTCAAAATGAAGGAAATAGCGTTTCAGAGGTTGTAGAATTTCAAAATTTTTTTGGGGGGGGGCATGCCCCAATAGGTCAGATTTTAGGCTGGATCCGCCCCTGCCGGTTGCAGTTGACTGTGGTGTATCCCCGAACGACAATTACAGTATAATATGTGGAGTCGTGTACATGTGCAATGAACTAATGCATCACAAAGATCTTGAAAGTATCGCATTCTCAACAATAAAATTTAGATGTTTACGATATTGTTGCACCATTATTTATATCATCTGTTACATACCATTTCTGGTATTTATTTAGTCAGCGCCTATTTGTTTAGCACTTGCTTTGCCATAAACATGTAATCAGACACTTGCGATTCCGCTGACAGCTTTGTCACAGTAAGAAGCATATGATTTATAGTGGCAGTGATTTATCAGAAATTTGTTTATCAATCACCAACATAGTCATAATGTATACTGTCTATGCAGTCAAAAGCATTGCCAATTATATTCAGATAAGTGATAGTCATTTGTAATTTAAGTCTGCTGTATTTAAAATAATTGATATAAAAAACTTTCGAGGCAGCACTTCCCCTTGCGATAGTAACTTCTAGTTATAATATTATATTTTATTATATGTCTTCCCAATGAAGCATTCGTAGTTGCGTAAACAGCATTAAAAGAAAAGCAACACTAATGTTCCAGCATGTTTCATTGTTCGGGATTTTTCAATGAAGATACCTAGTTCTCTTTTATTTGTGCTCAAATCAACAAAAAAATATTTCCTCCCAAAAACTAATCATATTGCGTAATTCCCCCGGAAATAGCCCTAGCCATATAATAAGGTGATATAACGACAGCTGTCTCTTGGAATTTTCTTCAGAAAAGCCTTACTGCAAGTCCTGCCATGGAAAAAACTTCGGTCTTCACGGCTATGGCTATGGTCAGGGCGCTGGCGTTCTCTCCATGGACTTTGGACAAAAGACTTCCGAATCTACGGCGCCGAGTGTAGCTACAGTACCGCAAGGTACTTTCGGCGGGAATGTGATTCCTGGGGGACCTGATGACTGTCCACGATGTGGAAAGAAAGTTTATGCTGCTGAAAAGAAACTAGCCGCTGGAAGGGTAAGTAGATAAGAGAATAAACTTTGAAAAGACTATTCAGAATAACATTTAAATAAAAGCCTTTAAAGGTGCTGTCAAGTCCGTTCTGCGCATGTGTGATATTTCAAACGTGCCGTGGGGGACTCCATATGTTAACAAACTTTAACGGAATAGATTTGCGACAGTTCAAAAGCGAGTATTCATCAAAGGTGGTGAAGGTGCGAGTGGTAGTTTGATATATTATCCACATTTAGGAATCAAACAGCTTCTTATAACACGCTTTTTAGGCGGAAAAGCTCAAGCGTGCATGGAAAACAAATCCGCAATACTTCATGTTCAATGTTTATATAATGCAATGTAAACAAACGATGTAAACAGAAACGTAGACGTGCGCAGGACGGACTTGACGGCACCTTTAAGTATAAATGTTTAGAAATAGTTTTTCTTATTCTCGTATTTTATGCTTCCGGATGCCGCCAGTTAAAGTTTGCACGACGGCTCAAAGATGATATACATCGGTGGTTTTGTTTTCAATTTTGACGTCATTTTTGCTTGCTTTCTGTTTCTTGCACTCAATGTCGTCAAAATTGAAAATAATTCACCGCTGGATATCGAATCTGAGCCATCGTGGAAACTCCAGAATAACAGCATTTATAGGAGTAACAATCAATCAGGAGTACAGGTAAAACACTTAGGAGTAACAATCAATCAAAACCAACGACTTGGCATCATCCGTCGCGTGAAACACTTACTACCTCTGCATGCTAGACTCACCCTTACAACAGCCTTGTAATTCCTTTATTCGATTACAGTAACATAGTGTGACCTACAAGTTTTACAGAACAACGTCGCCAGACTTATCCTCGATCTTCCTACGCCTCTGCTACTATGTCACTAAAATATCGTAACTCGAAACCACTATCACTTCTCTCAATTTTTAAGCATGTCAACCATATCGCAGAATTTGATTTTGAACTTCTAAAGACTTCCGACATTCGCCACTACAACACACGTCGGCGAGACAATTTCCATCTGCCGCGACCCGCGACCGCGGTACGTAGTTAGTACGTACTGGGGTAAACAACAAATGAAGTATTCTGTGTGCGATTGGAATTTATTGTATATTGAATTTATTGATTGATATATATATATATATGTGTATGTATATGTATATGTGTATGTATATGTATATGTATATGTATATGTATATGTATATTAATATAATATATTAATATAATATATTAATATAATATATAAATATAATATATAAATATAATATATAAATATAATATATAAATATAATATATAAATATATATATATAAATATAATATATAAATATAAACTTTATTCCTTGAAATGTCACTACTCGGAGTTTTACGCTCATGGCGATCATCAGGTAACTGACTCACTCTACTTCAACTGTTCCTTATATATACATTGTATTACATCATGGTTTGGGGTACTAAACTTACGCAAAAAAGTTGGTATACCAACTTTCTAATGCAAGTCGCTGTTTGTAGTTTGTGTTAAAGGCGATACATCCAACCGAGTCCCAGTCAATATCGTGTTTTGTTTGTACGTGATAGATAGAGATAGAGATAGAGATAGATAATTTTATTGAAGCTCCCTTTACAGGGCTGTTCCGCAACAATGTAACAAAATTTTAAAAATATAATAACTAAAATCTAATCAGGATACAATAAATAGTAAATAGAGTTAATAAAATCCAGAGTTAATCTATGCATCATAATGCATTTGCTGGAGGTAGTTTCGCAATTTCCTTTTAAATGTTTTCGTGTCAGCCACCTGTTTTATTTCATTGGGTTAGACATTCTGCAACTTCGCCCCTCGATATTCAAATGATCTCTGTCCAGTCGTAAGTCGACATCTTGATAGATTTAAGTCATTGCTGTGGCGGGTTGATCTATTATGTACAGTTGATCGCCGTGTAAACTTATCAGAGAGATAACTAGGATCCCTGCCATGTAGACATTTATGAACCATTGGAATCTTTTAAAATCAAATTGTCTTTGACACTGAGCCAGTTAAGTGATTTTAAGCCCTCTGAAATATGATCAAATTTTTTTATACCTAATACGATCCTACATGCAAAATTTTGAACTGATTGAAGTTTATTTATATTATATTTAGATGTATTGCTCCACATTCACATATTTTGCCTCATAAATCAGGAAACATGTTGCCATCTAATAAATCAGTAAACATGGAGACTCTCAAAATGTTCTTTATCTCAGTTGACAATTTAGATTCATTTGGGGCTGGTGTTTACACTGTCAAAGTTTCTTTGAGTTCTATTTGAAAGGTGTTTACACTGACACACTGATCAAACTATACTTTGATAGTTTGATAAAATAAACTTTGATAATGACAGTGTAAACCAGGGTTTAAGGCTGGTTTATACTATCAAAGTTTCTTTGATCAAAGTGTTTCATAGTGTAAACATCTTTCAAAGACTGCTGTTCCTTTGAGGTTAATTGATCAAATTAGAACATGCTCAATCTACTTTGATCAAAGAAACTTTGACAGTGTAAAGTGTAAACCAGCCCTAACAGACCATCAACCACAGGTATATATGCTTGACAATGTTTTGTAGTTGTTTAAAGGGTCTGTTTATATGGAAACAAGTTACTTGGTGTTTATATTGGAGTCTATAGTTACTTGTTTGGGAAATTTCTCCCCAGTCTTGTTATATATTACTTACATATATTATCAATCGAACCAGTACATCATTATAACCTCCTCTCTCCTGATCTGAGTCTCGGTAGCTCAATGGCTAGAGCGTCTCACCGGTAATCAGAAGATTACAGTTTCTATTCCTGTCTGGGAATCAGAATACTTTTTTTGAGGATATGAGCTTGACGATCGTCTATGTATCGTCTGATTATTGTTATTTTCATTATCACAATTATTATTATCACATCTCTGATGTCATCATCTGATTATCACATCTCTGATGATGTTATAAAGAAACACTATAATTTTCGATTTAAAACATGGGACCAGAACTAGTTGCAAAAAGTATGAAGTGCATTTGTTCCATTATCAAATTGTTGTGTGAAGTTTTAAAAGTGTAGTTCTGTTTTTTTTCGTGTAATCTCAGGCATACCATAGTGCAGTTTTACCAAATGATTATAGCATTATTATTATATATCTTTTATCAGTTACCAGTATTTTTATTAGTAGAAATTGTAATTATCTTAGGATTGCATTCCTAATAAAGCTATCACTGTGTGTGTGATCATGGTCAATCGAGAGATATGGTCTGGAAACTTGGCAAACTTCAAAACGGTTAACAAATGATCTGCAATTAATGTTTGGCTGTACTTCACCCTGCATAAATCCTTTGTTCTAGGTTTATTACTCAGGCTACCTGTTCTAGCACCGAGTCTATAGGTTTTGGCAGTCTTTCTGTGTTATTTTCCTTTCTTTCTGTGTTGCAATAATGGCTGACTCAGCAGTTATACCCTATTGAATCATACCTGCGCAGGTTAAAGTAGCCCGATTTAACGCCTAGCGGGTGTCTTGTTCATTATTAAAAGAGCTAGGTTTAGTATAACTTACTAGTACCTATAAAAGCAGCTGCTGAACTAGAACTAGAAGATACAGTAGCTTCGGTGTCGTGCTAAGGTTCATGCAGTTGTATTATTTGGAGCAAACATCATAAACCAATTTGGAGCAATCATAGTTGGACTGTTTGCTGTGGCTTGGCTTCCCGTAGCCGTAGGATCTTCGCCCGTCGTCGCCATTGTAATATTTTGAACTTTTACTTGAATATTATGTTTAATAAAGAACAATATGAACTTGTTTACAACCTTAGAGATATATTACTCGTTAGTCTCGGTAACAGTTCGATCAAGTCAATGTCAACTCTCTGACCATGCGGTCACTGTTCTCTCTCAGCTTAGATCACGTGACTAGATTATGAATATCTTAATATACTACAGCAGTCGGATCGAAGGAGTTTTAGTTCTCTCAGTACTTCGTCGGATGTCACTACGTGTAAGGAAAATTTTTCAGGATTATCCACATTTGGTCAAGGTGTTTAAAAATTGTTTTATATCAGAGGGATTTATTCCGGTGTTCATCAAGGTCCTTTGCGCGCGGTTGTGGAGAGTGTTCATTTAATTCGTCTGGATCAATTTCTGGTGCTTTAGAAGCTGGATTTATCACTCTCCACACCTTCTTTGGTTTGTTTGAGGACATTGCATTCTATATTTCTAGTAGAGCGAAACTCTTCCCAAACAGATTGATGCTTTGTCAAGTGTGCGTGCATGTAGCGTATAGCTGGTCCCGTTTCACTTTAAGTGTTATGGTATCTATATGTAGCCAGGGCGCAGGAGGACGAGTAATCTTTACTCTTTGCAAAGCAACATGTTTCTCAAGGCAGTTGGTCAGTAAAGAAGCAACATTTTCTATAGTTCGTCTAGGTTATTAGAGTTGAAGATGGTATTGAAATCAAGGTTTGAAATATCTTCGCGTATAGGTCCTTTTCAACGAAGGTTCTTCTCGAGCCTCAGCCACTTGTAGCGAGGCTCAACGCGCTTAACTCGTATAATAACACATGCGTATATAGGCCGTCATGATCGCTTATAACGAGCGGGCATATAATAAGACATCTGTGTGCGTGATCCGGTGTGGGAGGTTTGTGGTGATGTGATCAATTACTGTTGCCGAATGTCGACAAAAAGTGGCTCTTTATCTGTATAAAAAGTACTACATTACAAATAGTGACCATTTTTTATAGTGGCATGGTGTTTAAGATGTCAAGATAGCGGTTAGTTATAGAATTTGATAAATTTAAAGTATTAATATAATTGAAATCACCAGTGCTATAATAGACCATCCCAATGTACCTTTAAATATGCTAGGAGAGACTCAGATCTATCCATCCAATCTTCAGTAGACATGATGCGCGTAGATCGATAAACTGTACCAAGGAGTAGCTTGCTGTTTTTATTACGATCTTGAATCCACAAGTGTTCGAGGTCAGGTTGAAGCTTTTCAATATATTTTCGGCGCTTGTAATTAACTGTGTCTTTAATATAGAAGCCCACTCCACCACCGCTAATGTTGTTTTTTGTTGCTGAGGTGTGTTGACTGTTTTACCGTACTGTTGATTGAGCGCTTATATAATAGAGCATTTATGCTAACTAAATGTGCTTTTTATCTAATAACTTGCTTACTTTTATTTAAGTCCTGATTTTACCCGAATTTATTTTTTTCAGTCGTTCCATTCTCGTTGCTTGCGTTGCTTTGATTGTGCCAAGGCTCTGGACACTGGTTCTCTGAAAAGCCGTGACTCCGCCATCTACTGCCAAGGTAGGCTTATACATTCTTGAAAAGTACTTAGATTTTTAGACGTATTAAGATTTACAGACCTTGCAGTAGATCCGTTGCTAAGGAAGGTTAGAATTAAAAAAAATTGCCATAGAATTTCACAGGTTTAACAATCCATCAAGACATTGTGTATGTATAATTTATGTAGGTATATGAAGCTCTTTCGTTTGGCAATGTCGTGCATATGATGATTACTTCATCGAAATATGAAACTATATAATCTTCGACGGATTTTAAGAAAAATTAATCTAGACGTTTATCTTCCCAAAAGTACGTATGGATTTAAGGAATTTTTAAAAATTGGCCGGGATATCCAATTTTTATCCAATTTATAGACAAATCCATACGTACTTTTTTGTAGGAATTAATTTAGGTTTACATAACACTCACAAATGTAACATATGTAAAAAAAGACGAAAATTATAGAGTTTTTGATCACGTCGATGTAACGTCATCAAATTACGCCACCAGACGAAGGACGTTTGCCTATTCCACACAAAATATCTTGGTTATACCTTGAATTCATTTTCCACTGGCGAAGTATATATTGGTCGCTAAATGACCTGACCTTAGCAACCCGTTGTATAGCAACGGAATATGTCTGAATAATAATAATAAAAGACGTATTAGGAGCATTATACAATAGTCTCAATGCTCTTACAATAATGTGTTCTTAATCTTATTATAAAACTAATTACAGTTTCATTATAAGATAAAGCCTACTACATATATATTACCACTATGAACAAAAAACTATTAATTTTAAAGAGATGTGAGATGTGATTCTAAACGACAAAGGACGAACAACAATGATAAAGATAAAATGCCCGAAGAATCTTCATCCAATTTTGTTTTGTTACCATATGTAAAAGGTATTTCCGAAAGAATAACTAAAGTTTTACGCCGCGAGAATGTGAAGGTAGCATACAAACCGATTAATACGATTAGCAAACGTTTTCCAAAACCGAAAGACAAACTTCAAGCAGGGCAAATGAAAGGAGTAATATACCAGATAAATTGCTTGGATTGTAATTTTGTTTACATTGGACAAACTGACCGAGCGCTACGCACACGAATTAAAGAACACAGAAGAGCAGTAAACAATCAAAGAGAAGAATTCGAAAATAGCACAACATGCAAATACGCAGAAACATAATATGGATTTTGACATTACCATAAACGATTGTTTTTGGAAGCTTGGCACTCCCAAAGGAACTCGAATGCAGGCGGCAATGTCGCAATGACCATATAGACATACCTAATATTTACATATCACTTTCTTAGCACATTGATTTACATAATTTTGAACCTGTATATAATAGAGCTGTCCTTGCTTTTTAACATTTTTAACCGACGAAGGTCTAGGTTTTTTGACCGAAACGTCTTTTTAATCTTTTAATAAACGTTGTTATACGTTTTTAATAGTCAGTGTAAACACATAAAAACTTTTATCATATATATATATATATATATATATATAACTACAGACGGTACCGTTTCGGCCTTTTGGGCCTCATCAGTTTAGTGCTGATGAGCAGGATGAAGATGACTGCTATTTACAGTCACCCTTGATGCACACAAAATGTGGGACATCAAGAACCATGCCAGAGCGCTCAACTGCAAGCAGTGAGCGTGCGCACATATATATATATATATGTGCTCAAACTGCGAGCAGTGAGCAATGCATAATGCAAACAGTAAACGTCTCATTGAGAGAGACTCTCCGCCCAATCCATAAGAGTGCTCAAACCACATGAGCGGTGAGCGTAATATATACATGAAAGTATACAATGTGCCCTACCGGCTATCACCATAATGGCTTTATGGTAACTGTGGACTTGGGACCCACTATGTACGGCTACACATTGTAGGATTAAAGTGCTCAAACTATATATATATATATTGTAGATAAAGACAAGACATCACTTTGCTGTTACTCCGAGTTTAACGCTTACGCGATCGTCAGACAGACTTTAATGAGGAATACACGTACTCTAATTTATTTACATGTGACGTTATTTGATGAATTATTATGTGTCTGTTATTATGGCGGTTTATGGATTTCCGGGTCTATTCATATTGTGTTACGATATGACGTTATGTCATGTTATTCGGTTATTAAAGTTTTTTGGATAGAACTTGTTCTCGTGACGGCATTTTGAAATTAATTCTGATTTTTTGTTGAGAAGGTTGACTTTATCGGCTTTAATGATGTAAAGTTTTTCAGCTAAACAGAGGTATGTCCAGTATAGCCATCGGATAGCAGATGGTAACGGACGGTAGCAGGTAGTAACAGATGGTAGCAGATGGAAGCAGATGGAAGCAGACGGTAACAGACGGTAACAGATGGTAGGGGACTTATAATAGATGGAGAGTAGGACGGATGCTACCGATGGTACCGATGGTAACAGACGGTAGCGGGTAGTAACAGATCGTAGCAGATGGTAGCAGACGGTAACAGATTGTAACAGATGGTAGGGGACTTAGAATAGATGGAGAGTAGGACAGACGGTAACAGACGGTAGCAGGTAGTAACAGATCGTAGCAGACGGTAGCAGACGGTAACAGATTGTAACAGATGGTAGGGGACTTGGAATAGGGGACTTCGAATGGAGAGTATCACAGGTGGTGCAGATGGTACAGATGGAGGGTTGGGTAATAAAGTACGGAATGAGTGATGGCATTGCGTCGTTTTATCGTCGGAGAGTGCTAGGTGGCTTTTCCTGTAGTATGAGTCGTTGGGTTTAGTGTTTTTAAAAGTTGATGTGTTTCGCCGTTTTGTATGTGACTTCATTTTTGGGGAAGATGTTGCAGAAAGTGCGATTAATTCTGTTTTGAGACAGGTTCAGTCGCTCGTTGTTTGCCGTTTGATGCGTGAATTTCAAAGTTTCCTTCAAGACGCACAGTTTCATGGCAAGATCCTTATATTCCATATATTCTATGAGTAGAGGAACAGATATTGCGCTAGAAACGAACGCTCACTGCTGTAAATCATTGCCATTGTATTGGACAACGCCATCGTAATCGAAGCCATCGTAATCGAAGCCGTTGAGAATATTATAGAACACGCTGACAGACGACGGCACGAAGAGTGTGGTTCACAATATTCGACAAACTCTTGAGTCAGACATCACTATACAAATTGATTTAAACGACTTTTGCAAACAGCTTATTATGTCGTAAGAAGATAACACTGCAAACAACAAGAAAACGTAATAAATTGAGGTAGTTAGAAGGTTAGAAGCCAGTAAGTGGGGTGCCAGAAAGGAATGTGGTGTGATCTTTTTATTTTCTCCCCAGTTTGGTCGTAAATGGATGTAAATAAAGGCGAGAAAGTTTGGTAGAAAATGAAGAGACATATTAATAATAAATAGTAGTAATGTGCAGAAATTGTTTGTGTTGAGAAACTTTAACGATCGTACCTGTTTCCATATGATAGCTGCAGCGATCCCGGCAAAACAAACATAGTCAGCGGTATTGATAGCGGGCTTTGTCGGATAACCTTTCATGTTACTCCATCACCAATATAAACATCACCGGATAACATCAAGGGAATCGAGGTGGGAGGGTTAGGAAGACACTTAAGGCGGGGGGTTAGGGTTAGAAAACTCATTAGGTGGCGGGTTAGGGTTAGGATCAAAGTTATTTTCGGGTTAGCGGTTATTTCATGACGATTTTATACCTCGATTCATTTGGTGATGGAGTGACATGAAAGGTTAACCGCTTTGTCGTGTCACAGGTAATCAAAGCTATGGCTATATGGACGAAGGAAACAAAGACAAGTGTCTTTTACTATCGCAAGCACAGCTTTTCATTGCAGTTGATGTTATCAGTAAGGCTTATTTGAAACGTCGAATTTATCATGTGTCGAATGTAATGTGTATTTAGGCGGACGGGAAAGGAAGTGGACTTGTAAAAAAATGCATGGGAAAGTAAAAATATTTGTAATGAAAGTAAGTTTCGTTGAGTGGACGAGCAAGATAATGAGAGTAGTTATATGAAAATAGTTGTTAGTGGAGTATTAGTATTTAGTATTTAAAGTGCCACTACGATCAAATTTTTACCTATCGATATTTTTACGTATTTATAAAGCAGAGCTGCTAAATATTACTCGGTCGAAACCGTTTTGCGATTCGACGATGGCAAGTATTATTTTTCTTACTCCGAATCTGGAGTTATTATGTCCGCCATTAATCGTTCATGTTCTTGACCAGCGTAACGAAGTGACGTCAAATTCTCAATGCGAAGACTCCACATCGCTAATTCTTCAAGTAAATCAAGGTCGTTTATTCAAATTCTTCATCTGAAAGGCTGAACATTTCATCTACTTCTCGAAGAAAACAAGAAAACAAGTAACCTCGACTGAAATTCAGGCGTAGCATTGAGAATTTGACGTCACAAACAATATTACCTTTTGAAATTGCGGGCTCACTTGGAACACATTTTTAGTAATGGTGGCCTAAATAATAGTGATTTCAGAGCTCAAAATACTTACTTCAAAATACCAATTTTTAGTTTTTTTTTACATCGATGATCACTTTCGACCCTCAAATACTATTCTATGCTAAAGAAAATCTAAAAGACGGGGGTGCATTTTCATCGTAGTGGCACTTTAAGGAGAGATTTATATGTAAATAGTTATTAGTGTGATTGTGTTACTTAGCGGAAGTGAGGAAACGTTTGTTTTGATTAAAGAATTGTTTTGACTTAAGAATTAGATGATGTCATGATGGCGAGCAATATTTATAACAACACGTGTTTTGGATTGTTGTGAACGTTTTTGTGTAAGTTAAATATGGTATGACGTTAATAATTTTTGGAAGGGTTTTTGTTTGAAGGTCAGAGAATCACGGATTAATTATAGAAGGTGTGACAGATTAAGGTTAATATTTATAAGCTAATTAGTATTACAGGATATTGGGGTGTGACGAAGTGGGAGAAAAGAAAGGAATGTGTTGTGATATTTTTATTTTCTCCCCAGGTTGGTTTTAAATTGATGTAAATAAAGGCGAGAAATTTTGGGAGAAAGTGAAGAAACATGTTAATAACAAATAGTAGTGATGTGCATAAATTGTTTGTGTTAAGAAACATTAACGATCGTACCTGTTTCCATATAATCGCTGCGATTGCGGCAAAACAAACATAGTCAGCGGTATTGATAGCGGGCTTTGTCGTGTCACAGCTAACCAAAGCTATGGCTATGGACGAAGTAAACAAAGACAACTGTCTTTTACTATCGCAAGCACAGCTTTTCATTGTAATTGATGTTATCATTAAGGTCTATTTGAAACGTCGAATTTATCATGTGTCAAATATAATGTGTATTAAGTTCGACAAATTGGACGTCGGTTTCAAACATAGAATTTATCATTTTGTGGAAAGTAATGGGCCTACCGTTTGGATTGCATTTTAAAAGTAGTGAACTTAAATCTCGTCCCAGTTTGTTTGGACGAACCGTATTACATTCGACACATGATAAATAAATTGGACGTTTGAGACCTTCGCACTTTAGTCGTTATATTCGACCGTCGACGGAAGCGGTGGAAGTTAATATTGCAAATAAGTGGAAGTTAATTGTTTCATAGGTGGAATGTGCATAATGTGCATCATGTGTATAATGCGATGTATTTGATTGAACACATGAAAAATTTATCGTTTTGGCGTTCGGCAGATATTTCGAATGAGCGTTCGCTGTGATGGAAAGGATCGCTGAGCGCGTGGTTTTCATATGACAGCTACGATCGTCGATTTTAAAATTGAACGATCGCAGCGATGTCAAGAGTTTGTTTGGGTTAAGAAAAATTTATATGTGGTATGAATGAATTGTTGCGTAGGATGTTTGTTACAAGGTTATTTGAGAACGTAAGATATTTTTTGCAAGTTTTTTCAAGAACGAGATAATACATAAGAGACAAATTATGTATGGTCATTCCCATGTAAAAAAATACCCGGGATCCCAGGAAAATCCCACATGGGATCCCAGGTAATCCGCCTGGGATCCCGGGTAAATCCCGCCTGGGATCCCGGGTAAATCCCACATGGGATCCCGGGGAAATCCTGCCCAGAATCCCGGGGAAATCCTGCCTGGGTAATCCCGCCTGGGATCCTGGGTAATCCCTGCTGAGACTTTGAAGTGGGATCCTGCCTGGGATTTTAATACAAAAATTTGTGTGCGAGATTTTATCATGTATTAAATTAATGTCATCCCTTGTGGAATATGGGAATTCCACTTGGGACTCTTAGAAAGGTAGATCATGGAGACAAGGTTTCCTAAACTGCACACATATATATTGTATTAATTGTGACAAAATATAAGTTTCAACTCTAATTCTTTAAAATAAATAGTTTAATTAGTTCATAATAAAACTATAACTACTTTTTTAAAATAATTGGGATACTAGTTCAAAATATATGATACATTCAAATAAATATTTAACTAACTTGTTACGGTATTGGAAATAAACACTTTAAAATATATACATTAATGGTTAAAATTTAGTATGTTAAACATGTTAATATATGATATACATGTATACCTAATAATTACAGTTTATTAAGTAACAATCATACATTATATTAATGTCTCTAGTTTTTAGTTTTTAAATAATAGCTATATTTTTTTCTTGTTCAAATTCCTACACTTATCTGCTACAGTATGTGTTGTTGGATATTCATTGGTTCTCTTTGCCAGTTGTCTTCTGTCTGTTCTGTGTCCCCCAATCAAAATAAGTGCACTAATGAGCTGATAAAATAAAGGTAGCTTTGTTATTAAAAATATCTAATAATTTTCTTGACAAAAAATCTGTTTAACCTGTTTAACTCTACAGTATTAGCATACACCATAACCAATGTTTGCAATGGAAAATTAATTATTATATTCTTTCCAACGTCAAGCACTATTATTAACAATTAGGGCCTGCTTGGGTTATACATTATACAATGGTACATAACTTATGTTATCAATATTCAATGTTGCCGAAATAATTTTACAATCATTTGCTGTAGTCAAATATATACATGTAGTTTGATCGAGTGAAATGCCAAATATTACCTATAATATACCCAGAATCTTATCCCGGCATTACCACCATATATATACAGAACTCGTGACTAGGCTCTCAGCAACGGCTTCCGTAGCTCAGTGGTCAGAGCACTGCACTAGCATCGCGGGTTCAATTCCAGCCGGAAGGCCTTGAAGTTGCATTTTTTGCAACTGGTCCCGGTTTGGTCTTAAAATGTATGTATTCCAACACTCGAAATTTTCTTCACCATAAATCCTTTCTATATTATATATATATATATCTTCAGCAACTTTTAAGCTTCGTTAATTATAAGTGGTGGTAAGTCTGTACTGATATAAACTAAGGCATAGTATACCAGTGCCACAGAAATGTTTTGAGTACCAACTTAAACCATTTTTACCAGAATTTTTCTACCATACCGGTATACTCATTTCACTGGTATTAAAAAATCTCTAATTAAATATGTAATTATTTACTTGTAATTTGTCCAAACAAATTTGTAATTTGTCCAAACAAATTCAACATGCCACAGGAATCTTGTTAAGACTGTGGAGGGGAATTCGACTCGAGTATCACGCGCGAAACCAAATGCCACGCGCGAAATACGAACACATCAACAATGGAGGAACAACAAGACGTTTTGCATTCGGCATTCAATATTGTTTCGGTATAATATATCATTTATAGACCCTCCGCTCGGGGAATTCGTCGACTTTCACAAACGTTCAAACGCTAGTAGCCTGCCGTTCGAACGCTAGTAGCCTGCCGTTCGAACGCTAGTAGCCTGCCGTTCGAACGCTGGTAGCCTGCCGTTCGAACGCTGGTAGCAAGCTGTTCGAACGCCATTCGAACGAATGATATATATTTCGTCGAATTCCCCTCGCTTCGGGTCTATAAATGATAAATATACACTAATATATAATCTTCATTATTACAAACTGTATAGACACATGAAAGTGTTTGGCTCACCGGTTTTATTAGACCTTTCCATGGTTCTGGCTCGCCAATATCCACGTGCTTCCAGGTATTTTCCTTCAAATCAAACCACTTAACTGTCGAGTAGTTCCTAAAACCTTGTTTCTTGGGCATATTGTAAAACGCGGACTGGACTGGACTCGTGGACTGGACTGGACTTGTAAAACGCGGACTTGTAAAACGCGGACTGGACTTGTAAAACGCGGACTGGACTTGTAAAACGCGGACTTGTAAAACGCGGACTTGTAAAACGCGGACTTGTAAAACGCGGACTTGTAAAACGCGGACTTGTAAAATGCGGACTTGTAAAACGCGGACTTGTAAAACGCGGACTTGTAAAACGCGGACTTGTAAAACGCGGACTTGTGAAACGCGGACTTGTAAAACGCGGACTTGTAAAACGCGGACTTGTAAAACGCGGACTTGTAAAACGCGGACTTGTAAAACGCGGACTTGTAAAACGCGGACTTGTAAAACGCGGACTTGTAAAACGCGGACTTGTAAAACGCGGACTTGTAAAACGCGGACTTGTAAAACGCGGACTTGTAAAACGCGGACTTGTAAAACGCGGACTTGTAAAACGCGGACTTGTAAAACGCGGACTTGTAAAACGCGGACTTGTAAAACGCGGACTTGTAAAACGCGGACTTGTAAAACGCGGACTTGTAAAACGCGGACTTGTAAAACGCGGACTTGTAAAACGCGGACTTGTAAAACGCGGACTTGACTTGTAAAATGCGTTAAATATTATACACAGTAATCTCATCTCAGATATACGCTGCAGATGACATCGTGCATCTTGAGCAATTGTAAGTTTGTTTGCAAGCTTGTCAAACACAGAGAGCCCATACATTCGTTCAATAAAATTAGTCAAACGTCAATGGCTCTTGTTGCCCTAGGTACGAGGCAGTTAAGCTGTTATTAGTATAATATTTGGCATTTCACTCGATTAAACTGCATGTTCTAAGGATTAATATGGTGCAGGAAAATTTCAAGTGTAACAATATATACATGTTAAGATCAAACCGGGACCAGTTGCGAAACATGCAACTTCATGCAAGACCGTCCGGCTGAAATTTAATTCGCGACCCTGCGATGCTAGTGCAGTATTCCAACACTCGAATTTTTCCTTAAATAAATAACAATTTTCCTTTTCCATAAATCCTTAGAACAAAAATAAATCCTTATTTTAAGCTGTTATTATTGTATTCTCACTTTATGAACCATCAACATAATGTCGTATAAATACGCTTAAACCTTGCCGTACGATAATTTTCATTATTCCATACCCCAAAAGTAGCATAGTGATATAAATAAGACCATTTCGGCTCCCTGAATCCTGCATCCGCCACTCAGCTCCACTCGTAGCCTATGATAAGAACTATCAACAACGATAGACGCTTTCGATAGTTTAACGGTTATTTAGTAATATTTTTTCTGTTTATCATGAAATAAACACTTCAGTCTGCCTCCGAAACATGCCAAGGTCTCTAGGCAACGACCTTCGACCTTCATTGTTTTTGGCCGTCGTCGGCTGATAAATGTAAACAAATCAAACATGTTTGTTTCCTTTTAGCTAAGATAGCAGCTCTATAAACCATCGTGTACTTTGTCTTCCTGTTGTAGCATGCATTAAGAAAGTAGTTGCAGCGGCCGATTCGCAATACGTACGACAAACACCGAGACGTCGCTTTGTTCAATGTTTTTTCGTCACGTATTAAGGTTCGATTTAATACATGGAGAATTTCAGCCCGGGCTGAGTTTCAGCCCAGGCTAAAATTTCCCATGTAATCGCTCAAAAATTTCAGCCCGGGCTTAACACTAAACGCCATTCTGTACAATTCCCGTGTTTCAGCCCACGGACCCCCAGGACTAACATTTCACGAGTGTTAAAAACCCACCGTTCAGTTGTTAAAATACCCGGCTATTTTCACAGTTTTCAATAAGTTTTCAATAAGAAAACATTTGTAAGTTTAATCTTACAACAAACAGAACACAAAAAAGCATGTCAAGGCTTTCTACTTGTTTTTCTCATTTCGTCTTTTAATAATACTGTTCTTTCAAAACTATTTTTTTTGCGCATAGGCTGCAAACTTTGGGCAAAAGCACAAACCCTTTGGTGGATCTTTCAAGTTTCAAACCTACACATCGAATGTGAAACTAACACATAGACAGTCCCGGGGGTTTCAATTGACTAGTTTAGTAGTGCATTATTTTCACCATGTAAATAAATCAGCCCCTAAAGCGAACTGTCTTCAGTTATAATATTCGTTCATGTAGAAGAAACTTCATGTGGTTCACTTCTTAGATCGCTATTGTGTTTACGGACAAAATACATGTAGGAAAATATATACATTCATACAACATAACCATGACGCGCCGCACGGTTTAATACGTAAACACCAAAAAATTAAACGAAAGTAAATATTTAATCATTCGAAAAGAAATCTGCAGCTACGGAGATCATATCAATAATCAATATACAATTTTGCATATTTTCATAACAGTTAACTTCTGGTTAGAGGGAATTTGGTAATGCCAGTTGGCCTGTACGAACTGCGGTCCATACAAGAGCCTATACAAGTATTTACAGTGCGGGCAATATGGGCACTCTGTGTTTGCAAGCTTTTATTGCAAACGAACTTACAATTGCTCAAGATGCACAATGTCATTAGCGTATAGCGGAGATCAGGGGCGTAGTGGGGGTTCTCAGCCCCCCTTAATATTATAATTTGTGATGTTTGATATATTTTTACAATTAAAATACAGACATTCCTATTAATTTCCATTCGATTTTTTGAAGGATCATTTGATGCTAATTTTTCCTATATTTAGGAAGATAATGTCAGTGAGCCTTGTAGTCAATGTATTTTTACCATTTTTAGAATCATTAAACTATCTTATAACGCACATGAAAATGCAGGAAATGGTGTTTCAGTTTAGGACTACACGACTGGCTGAGATCCTGTGTTTTACAAGTCCGCGTTTTACAAGTCCGCGTTTTACAAGTCCGCGTTTTACAAGTCCGCGTTTTACAAGTCCGCGTTTTACAAGTCCGCGTTTTACAAGTCCAGTCCAGTCCACGAGTCCAGTCCACAGCCCAGTCCAGTCCGCGTTTTACAATATGCCTGTTTCTTGAAACTGTAACGGCGGAGTATCTTTCGGGAAGAAAATCAATAAATCCTTTGGCTCTACAAAGCAACGCAAATTACAAATAGATCAGAATTAATATGCTATATTAACTCACTCTAATTATCCTTTCAAAGGACTAGCAAAACACACTATTGCCTTGACGGATTTTAAAATCACTTTCTTTTGAACCTTACCTTTAAGTTTTCTAATAGTTCTCCCTTTGTTTAGAAGGTTCCATTATCACAAATAAATAAATAATCTTCTTTCGTTCGATAAAGATATACGTGCACAGATCGCAGTTTTCAGTTTTGAATATAGCGCGATGCTTGAAAGCATGGTCACACGTATCAAGTGTCGAGTGTTAACCAATCACAGAACACTAAATACCACACCTGACTCAGAACTCTGTTCTGATTGGTTGCGCCATAATCTATTCCCTGCCAGTCCGGATGTCATTGTGGCAAATGAGGCCATATCAGCTTTCGTTCGAGCGAGCAACTTCACGAAAGAGAGGGAGATAATAGGGAGATACAAAACGTGTATGCGCGATTTTCGCATACCGGTTCCTCGAACCACCAAGTGGCGGTATCATGTTGAAAGTAATATTGTTAATTAAATATGTATATATAGTGCCGTAGGACCGTTTTGAAACTCGCATAAATTTATCAAAATTATTTGAAATTGGTACCAAAAAGCAACAAAGACAACAGCTACTCTTCATGTAAGTTATTTTTTATTTCTTATGTTGCTTTTCGGTATTTTTCCTGGGATCCCACCCGGGATCCCGAGTATCCCACCCGGGATCCCAGGTATCCCGCCCGGGATCCCGGGTCTCCCACCCGGGATCCCGAGTATCCCACCCGTGATCCCGAGTATCCCGCCCGGGATCCCGGGTATTTTTTTACATGGGTTAAAGCTATGGAGTAATCGATAGCGATGGTGTAGCGTAACATATTTGTTTGAAGTTTTTTAAGAACGAAGTAATACATAACAGGCAAAGTATACATGTGACAATTGAAGTCATCGTAATAAATAGTAGTGATACATGTCAAGAGTTTGTTTGGGTTAAGAAACATTTATATGTGTTATGAATGAATTGTAGCGTAGGATATTTGTTACAAGGTTATTTGAGAACGTAAGATATTTGTTGCAAGTTTTTTTAAGAACGAGGTAATACATAACAGACAACTGACTATATGGCTGAATTATTTGGGTTTAGAAACACTTGTATGTGGTATGAATGAATTGTAGCGTAGGAACAGATAAAGTATCCATTATTATTGAAGCCATCGATAGCATCGGTGCCATCGGTAGGAAAGTTGGAAGAGGTGTAGGAGCATCAGTTTACAATCGGTCGCGATCGGTAACCATCTGATGCATAAGATGCATACCGATGGTTAGTACACTTAGGAAGGGATCAGTTTACAATCGGTCGCGATCGGTAACCATCTGATGCAGATGCATACCGATGGTTATATTGGACATGTATGGCTAAACAAAGGTTGCATCTTTTGGATTTGTTGTTGTATGGGCTTGCTGAGGTGATGATTGACCAGTTGACTGTATAGTTTTCCTGTTGTCTTTGAGTTTCCAGATATGTTTTGAGAGATCAGTGCTGTTGGCGTATTTTCTGTTTTGGAGCGATAGTTTGTGTTGTCTGTATCGTTGTTTGAATGTACCCTCTGTTAATCCTATGTAGTTCTTTCCTGTTGTGTCTTCATCTGTTGTTACGCGCGTGTTGTAGATTAGGTTAGTTGAAAGACAGTTGTTGTCAAGTGGGCATTCTTCTTTCTTTCTGCAGTTGTATTCTTTCTGATGTGGGCTTGTAGTATTGTTGCTTGTTATTTTTTTGTTGTGCTTGTCGATTATGGATGCCATGTTTTCCGTGCAGCTGTAACTGACTTTGACGTTGTTTTTGTTGAATATGGAGTGGAATTTGTGGTTTTTGGGGAAGTGCTTCTGGATAAGGTTTAAGAAATCTTTGCCGACGTTGGTTTGGACGTTTTTGCTGTAAGGAGGGTTGAACCATTCTTTTTTGTGGGTGTAGATGTGTTGTGGCTGGTGTATATCAGGTTTTCGGTGAATCCGCTGGATTTTAGAGCTTTTACGTAGGGAGGCTTGGCTTTGTCAAATGCTTCTTTGTTGCACGAGATATCTGCAGATATTCTACGGTTGATGGCGGCGGGTATAGTTGTTTGATTATGGCAGGTGGGTGGTTGGATTTCGTGTTGATATATAATGGTTCGTCGTTTGGTTTTCTGTAGGGGCAGTATGATCCGTTTGCTAGGTTAAATGTGACATCTAGGTAGTTTACTGATTTCAGGTTGGATTGGATGGTGATTTTCAGGCCGTATTCTTTGAAGCATCTCGTTATGTCCTTTATTCTTTCAGCTTGTGGGTCAGTGGTGTTCCTGAAAATTGCGAGCCCGTCATCCCTGTATAATCCTATATTATTCTTTCCGTACCTATCACATGGGTTGTTTAGAATAAATAGTCCATACTATTTGTGGATTGTTCGGTTTGTGAGTGATAACTAGCGGGAGGACATTGTTATTTTCGGCTTTATCCTTTGTTGATCTCAGCTCAATAATTTCTTTTAATTTAGCCTTCTGTATCTCGTTTTTAGAAATAATTTTTGAGAAATAACTAACACATGTTTGGTTTAACTACAAGAATTATCGTAGAAATTGATAGCTTATAATCTCTTTGTTAAATAGAAATTGTATAGAAATGTTCCCGCCATTTTTGAAATCACACGAGAGGTTGCTAAAACCGGTTTCTTGTTGCTACTCGATATCTATCGGCAATAGACCTTACCCATTATTATAACGTGTGAACATTGTAGTGACTACTACTCCAATAATTCCGTGTGAGATTTCCTTTCTTGTATTAATCTTAAACTCCCTCTGGGTTACGTAAAGCAGTGGCGTTCGTTAAAAATCTGCCTACATGAAGTAGATGCTTGCTATTGATGCCGTTAAAAATCTGCCTACATGAAGTAGATGCTTGCTATTGATTCCGACCGACCGAACGAACGAAAGAACTCACACACGGAATATAAAGCGTTGCTAAAGTACCGCAATTACTCGACTTAACATCACAAAAAGATATACCGAAAAGGATTATTGTATGAGTAGTCATTAATATATCCATGCATCATAATGATTAATGGTAAGGTCTATTAGATCGCGAGTAGCGTAGCCAATTACATTACAACATTGGCATTAGACTATTAGTAAGTTTTTACCAAATACTTTTAGAAACACGGCTTTTAGACTTTAGCCAATCAGAACATACCTATCAAAATCTTATTTTATAAATCGATATATTGTGTAAACAATCTTAATAAGCTCTGCCTCTGATTTTATTTTTGTAGCCTGCTATGGTAAGAATTTTGGTCCTAAAGGGTATGGCTTTGGACAAGGTGCTGGCACGTTATCTCACACACAGTAGAATAATTACAGATGGACCGAGAAAACATCCGAAATGTTAAACACATATACTCCAAATATAAGACTAATTCAATTGTAGAGCTCAACGCTTGATTCAGTGTGATTTGTCTCTCAAAAATCAATGTTGTAGTAAATGATGCTAATTTCTGTCTATTTGTTCGTGTTGTGTGTCTACGTACATGGAAGGCCTTGGAATAACCGGGGATTAGCTCAATAGGAAAAACCTCAAATAAATATTTTGAAAACAATAAGTTTCTTGAATAATTCAGTATGAAGCTGGAGCAATTTTAGCCTCTACCGTGAACTAAACACATAGTGCAACGATGATATTGAATTTTGTATCTGATTTGTCATTTTTAGTGCACATGGGATCTCTTAATTGTGCAATTTAACAAATGTGCACCAAATGGTTTTGATGAATATGTTGAGATCCTTACTTCTACTCATAAAAAATTATCAGAAAAAGTGTCTAGTGTCCTTAAAAAAGCTATAATGGACTGTTTAGCTGTTTAGGCCCTATTCTCTTCCTGCTCTACTCGTCAGGTCTGTTCAAGATCGTCTCTAGGCATCTTCCCAACGCCTACGGATACGCGGGACTGAAGGAAAAGTATAATTGAGTGTCATCGGATTTTCCGACCTCTCAAGAGGACGCAGTAAAAATTAGTGAGAACTGTGTGGCAGAGGTTCGTGCGTGGATGGTTTCTCACAGACTGCTACTAAACGACACTAAGACCGAGTTTCTTATCATAGGTTCACGCCAACAACTATCTAAAGTTACTATTAGCTCGGTTAGTGTTGGCGAGTCGATCATAGAACCTGTGGATTGCGTACGGAACCTAGGAACATGGTTTGACAAGAACATGTCCATGGATGATCATGTTGGAAAGATATGCCGTAAAGCCTTCTTCAGCCTTTACAACATTCGTCAAATTAGGAAATTTCTAACAGAGGAGTCTACTAAAATTTTAGTTCATGCTATTGTCACATGTCATCTTGACTACTGTAACTCGCTTCTTTTTGGATTCCCGCAATATCAGTACGACCGACTGCTGCAGAGAATACTCAATGTCGCTGCG
This sequence comes from Chrysogorgia sp. JL179-B06, assembly GCA_035772405.1. Taxonomy (NCBI): domain Eukaryota; kingdom Metazoa; phylum Cnidaria; class Anthozoa; order Scleralcyonacea; family Chrysogorgiidae; genus Chrysogorgia; species Chrysogorgia sp. JL179-B06. Next base: position 220,893 of record JAYKKM010000346.1, read on the forward strand.
CGTTAATAGTATTATCCGCGACTTAATACACCGTTTGGACCACCGTTTTGTCTAAGCCAAATTAGCATGTTCTTTGAAATTAACTAATTAACTCTTAATAATTCATGAGTTATGAATAATCAATGAGCTCGGCAAGGGTTCGGACCCTTTTCGGAACCCGAGGAAGATAAATAACCGAGTCGTTGGTGGGAATCTACGACGGCAACCTAGGACGGCGACGGCAGTAAAAGCAATACAAATTTTAGCATTTGAATGAAACCACGGTCGATTGACTAGCGTATTTGACACTCCAAGCTTGTTTTATGATCTCCAAAACGCTTCAATATTCCTAAAACGATTATAGTGTCTGTGTTTAAGTCAGTCTTAAGTCACATCGCTCATCTCTCCGCGAGTTACCGTCGTCCTAAAGATGTGAAAATGCTCTTAGTGGCGTTGTAAACAGAACGAGAACGGCGTTGAAATTACTCTTGGGAATAAAAATTATTCATTCTTATTGTTTCGCATGAAGATTATTTTGTTTGAACGACGTCCCCGTCCGGTTGCCGTCGTAGATCTTAAAGTCCGTAATATTTCATTTTGGCGCCATGGCTGAGCAAACGATTTGGGACGAATTGCGAAGAAATAATATCGAAATAGACAAAGATACTTTTTGTTTTTATATGAACGAATGTCTTCGACAGCATGAGGACCTGTATATCTTGTCGATCAAGTAAGTGGAGATAACTTGCCGCAAAATCTGTATGGTATTTACCGTGAGATGCGTGTTGTGCATTTTGCACGAATCGTTGCTTATTTAACACTAGTGTCGAAAGTTAGCGATTCTTGTGACTCCGAAACAGTTGGAGAAGCTGTGGCAAGAACTATTGAAGTTTTTAGGCGCGTGGACTTGGCGAAATATAAACCGGTGAAGAAACTGTCGCGGTTTAAACAGCTTACTTGCGTAGTTTTATTAACGACATTGTCGTTATGGATGCTGTAACGTTGCTAAGGCCTGGTTTGAATATATTGGTTTTGAATGAGAGGAGGCCCATAGGCAAATTTTTGCCCAGAGGCAAAAGTCATTAGTCTGCTGTGCTTCAACAACTTTACGCCTGATTTTAATATTAGTTAATTAGGTTTGAATGAGAAAAAGTAATTAAAAGGTCATTAGGTAAAGGCGAATGCGTGGGTTCGAATCCAATGAACTTTGTGCACGAAAGACTGATACTGCTAAAGAAATGTGGTTCAACTTCAAATAATGCTTACGTCTATTCCGATCAATTCTTTCAGGTGTTTGGGGGTACATTTGGGTCCTTGGGGTGTTTTGGGGGTCTCGTGCAGTGTTTTGGGTGTGTGTTTTAAACGATTTATATCATGTTCAGTGAAAGATTTTTCATTTTACATCAAACTCTGGTAGAGTGAAGATCATGCCTTGCTCCTGTCTTCCTAGACGTCTACCTTATATCACACTTCGGAATATTTTCAGACGTATTCGCTGCGTATCGGCTTGTTGTGGTGGCAAGATTGTGATTCAGCAATCTGAGTTAGATGGCGGAACAGTATCTCCACGATCTGTATTGTAATACAGATCGTGGAGATACTGTTCCGCCATCTAACTCAGATGGCTGTAGCCCAGAAAGTCCGACAAGTTTTGGCGGTGTCGATGCTATTTTACCGTGTCGTAAAAAATGACGGTAAAGGAACTGAACTTACACAGTCAGAACTGAACTTAAACAGTCAGACACTACAATCGTTTAAGCTGCGAGTGTTAAATACGCTAGTCAATCGACCGTTGTTTAATTGAAATACTAAAATTTATATTTCTTTCACTTCCGTCGCCGTCCTCGTATACGGACAACGAAAGGTGGAGTATCTTTATATGAGCAGATTGTCCAGCCAAGCCAAATAATATTCGCCCACATAGAAGCCTTGATAGAAGATAGAGAGGTCTTCCAAAATATTTTGTAAACTGTTCTTGTTTGTTTTTATTAATCCATGACAGAAAAAGTGTTAATTATTCCAATCATAGTCAGCCAATCAAAATACTTCCGACGATGGATTATCCCAGAGTCTCAGTTTCCCCCCGCAGGTCACGGGGAACGCAGGCTCTGGGAACAAGATTGACTCGATCCGAGATCCAACCTCGTACCCAGGGTCTTATCTCCGCTCCCCCCCCCCCCCCCCACGCTGCGAAAAGACCCTGGTTGGCGGCTGGTCACGTGTCAACACAACATTTTTGACACCGTGGGAGGGGATAAAGATCACAACTATTTACACGTATCACGCCACGAGTCTACAAAATGTAGGTGTTAATAAGTCTCCATTTCGATATCGTTCCCAGTTATGGGGCGCCGTTTGTAAAAAAACTATTTAGTGTAATTTTGTGTTATTTAGCTAAATAACATTGCGATTTAGCTTAATAACATTGCGATTTAGCTTAATAACATTGTGATTTAATAATTCGCGGCGCATTGGCCAGCGGTTTAAGTTTGATAACAATAATATTATACGATTTATCACCAGCACATTTTACGCCAAAGGTAGGTTAGGGGGGAGGGGTAGTATGTAGTATGTAGCATATAGTATGGTGAAGTACGCTGCAATAAGGTGGAGTAGAGTGCAGTAGACTGCAGCAGGGTGCAGTAGACTGTATTAGGGTGCAGTAGGGTGTGTAACGTGCCGAGTTACAACATACTAAATGCGCGAACGGAGAACCACACACACTCAACAGAGTTGGAATGGAGAACAATTTATTAGAACAAAGTGCAATCTTATTAGCGTAACATTGCGTGGGAATCACACCCAAAAAGGAACTACGTCAATTACATAATTTGCGATGACAACAACTAAACAAATGCAGGAAGGAACGAAGTATCATTACTACGTCAATCACAGGACGAAATCGCAGATTTAACCACAGGTTAATGCTGGTGTAAAATAGTGTTAATGATTGCTTTATCCAGCTTTAATCATATAGCGTAATGGTGTGAAAGGTCCCTTTACACACCTTTATACCACAATAATAAAGCTGTGTAATGACGGCTTTACACCCCCTGTGTAAAGACGTTATAAATCTTGATAAAGCTACATTTAAACTGTCAGTTTAAAAGCGAATAAACAATGTTACATTTCCATTTACCATACTTTAACACCATTGATTAAAGTTCGCGCACATTTATCTCCCTTTACACCGCGTTGTTAAATACGTGTAAAGATACCTTCAATCACGTTTATCCATGTTTAACACCATTGATTAAAGTTCGCGCACATTTATCTCCCTTTACACCGCGTTGTTAAATACGTGTAAAGATACCTTTAATCACGTTTATCCATGTTTAACACCATTGATTAAAGTTCGCGCACATTTATCTCCCTTTACACCGTGTTGTTAAATACGTGTAATGATACCTTCAATCACGTTTATCCATGTTTAACACCATTGTTTAAAGTTCGCGCACATTTATACAACTTTACGTACACCGCGTTGTTAAATAGGTGTAATCACAGCACGAAATCGCAGATTTAACACCTAGTTTAAGGTGTGTAAAGCAGTGTTAATGATTGCTTTATCAACCTTGGTACAATTATCGCACCAGTTTGGGAAAAAATTCAAAACAAAATATACATTGTACAATTTACAATATTTTTATTCTGGTATTAGCATATTCATGTATATCAATGACATCGTGAGGTATGTCACATATTGATATCGTCTAAATATATATATTACTAATGTACAGTATTACCATCAAAATAGCGTTACGTGGCCTTATTTAATTTCAGTAAGTGTAAGTTATTATTATGTTTGTTAAAAGCAAATTTTAATCTACAATGAGGCAGACAAAGCCTTAATTTGCACAGACCAGTTTCAGTTGGAAATCAATAAAACAGTACAACTGTAGCTGTCTATATTTGAAGTCTGTTTCAATATTTGTCAGCCAACTCCAATTGCGTACATTATGGTGAATTATTGGACATCGGTTGCCTCTGGTGCTTCTGTTGTACAATATATTTTGGACAGTTCTCTGGTTTTCTCTTTCAGAATTTCCCCCAATTACTCTTGCCAATGTTCTTTTTGCCACTTGATCTGTTAATGTTTCTGATGGAATTTGTCCAGCCTTCTCTTAATATTTTTCAATTCAGTACTCTGCCATTGTGAAGAGTCACTATCTTCATTGGAAAAATACAGTAGGATGCCATCATAACTTTAGCAACGTTTGCCTGGTCAACCTCTTTTGCAACTTTCTATACAAGAATCAAAATAACGTTCATATTAGAAACTTCCAATGAAACATCTATATACATACCAATAGACCTCTTTTATAATGGCACACATTTTAAATATTCTGTTATGTGTATCTTAATTAGCCTTTCAGCCTTCTTGGGAGCAAAATATTAATTTGAATTGGAGAAACACGAACGATCCCAGAAAGGCGTATGATGATGTACATAAAAGAATATTTACCAAACTAATGGTTCAAATTAGTTGAAGAAAAACTATATGCAATTTTTTGGTAAATAAAGAGTTCATGATGCGTGATGCGCATTTTCCATAATTTAGACCAAAATGGTGTGTACACAATAAATATAATCATGCAAAGCACTAAACATATATGTTCTTGTCTGAATGCCACAAAAAATAATGTTAAAAATAATTTTAAAGGTGCCGTCCAGTCCGTTCTGCGCATGTTCACGTTTCTGTTTACATCGTTTGTTTACATTACGTTATATAAACATTGAACATGAAGTATTGCGGATTTTTTTCACACGCTTGAGCTATTCCGCCTAAAAAGCGTGTTATAAGAAGCTGTTTGGTTCATAAATGTGGATACTATATCAAACTACCACTCGTGCCTTCGCCACATTTAACGAATACTCTCTTTCGAACTGTCGCAAATCTATTCCGTTAAAGTTTGTTGACATGTGGAGTCGCCAACGTTTGAAATATCATACATGCGCAGAACGGACTGGACTGCACCTTTAAGATTTAATGTACATAATCACCCTTAATTTGTAAAATTAGAGAATATGGAACAAATAATTTATTACTGAAAAGAAAACACGATACATACCTTTCAACTGCAACAAACTCCATGGACATTTGTCTTCACCTCCATATTGATGGTTAAGCTCGTTCACAGGTTTTTGGAAAATGCTGATCTTGTGCTCTGACTTTAGACTATGAAAGAATTTAAGTACAAATTAAAAAAAGCGAATGAACTTTGTGGAAATACCACGTAAATCGTTATTGCTAACTGCTGAGATTTCCACCTGTTCAGGCATTGCCTCCTGACTTCACAGCATATGTGAAATAAAACATGATCTGTAGTGTTAGCTCACACCATACAAAAAACAAAACAACTGCTCATCTTAAAATCTACAAAGATCACGTACGAATACGAGGATTTCATAAATACAAAAAATTAATAATTAAAAATTACTAAATTGTTTTCAACGATTTGATAAGTCTTTAATAATTTAATATAATAATTTAACAGATCTCCGACCATGATCTCAAATTTCAGCACTGCAACCACAGGAAGCCAAATCAAACTATATAACTATTTGTGTTATTATATTATATTATATTATATTACATTATATTATATTATATATTATATTATATTATATATTATATTATTATATTATTATTATATTATTATTATATTATTATTATATAGAGAATAATACATGGATGTGTGGAAATATGAAATTTATTTAGAGTGTTGACCACAATATCGAACGAGTGAGATATCCTGGTTAACACGGGAAATCAATTTCATATTTCCAAGCATCCATGTATTTTTCTGTTTATTATATAAAAATGTCCAATTGCTTAGAAAAAGCAGCTTTAAACTATAGTGCTGTATCAGCGATAATCGTCACATGTGCGATTACCATAAATAATCGGACATGTGAGATTATCACTTTTATTAGTTTATATATATATATATATATATATATATATATATATGTTTATATATACTCTATTTTATATAATAAATTATATTATATTATTATTATTATTATATTATATTATTATTATTTTTTTGTATCGTGAGCGGGCGGAATCCTAGCCTTTCCTGCAATTGATTGGCTGCAGCAGCGGGTGGAATTTTACGATATTTTGACCACGGTCACGGAATCCTAAATGCTAAAAAATGTTATCGTGATTTTTGCTTCATTATTAACTGGAAAATGGAAAACTAATACAGAATTTGATTCAACTAAGCTGGAAATAACTATATTATACAAAAACTAAAGTATTTTGGTTTGCTTCTCTTTCCTTATCCAAACAATGCAGTTTTACCGAACTAAAGTAACTCAAGTCTTTTACCTTGTATAATAAAACGTAAATATGTTATTTACCGTTTTTGGTCGGTCCGGATACAGAAATATTTGCCCTCGGTCTCAAAAACGTCCCTTGGCCTCGGGCCGTTTTTGAGACCTCGGCCAAATATTTCTCTATCCGGACCTCCCAGCCGGTAAATAACATATATAATATAATATATATGTTATTATATTATTATTATTATTATATTATATTATATATATGTTATTTACCGTTTTTGGTCAGTCCGGATAGAGAAATATTTGCCCAAGGTCTCAAAACGGCCCGAGGGCAAATATTTCTCTATCCGGACCGACCAAAAACGGTAAATAACATATTAATTTTTTTATTATACAAGGTAAAATACTTGAGTTACTTTAGTTCGGTAAAACTGCATTATTTGGATAAGGAAAGAAAAGCAAACCAAAATACCTTAGTTTTTGTATAATATAGTTATTTCCAGCTTAGTTGAATCAAATTATGTATTAGTTTTCCATTTTCCAGCTAATAATGAAGCAAAAATCACGATAAAAAATTTTAGCATTCCGTGACCATTGCAAAACTCGTACCCAGACTCCGCCGTCTGTTTCAATTTAAACACTAATTTGTCTTCCTGAAAGGTTTTTGAACTACAAATCTAATATCGTAGCGTTATCTGAAACGAACGATTGCGTTTCTCCAGATCTCTCGAAAATTTAGAATTATCGTCGAACGTCATGCTATAAAACATATATAATATAGCGTCTGCCCCCGATCACGCTTTTAGTGAGCAATAGAGCATGAAGAAAGATGAGGAGCAATAATTTATCAATAAATATATATAGTATATAATATGTGTAATGTTTACATGTTTTAACCATACCTGCACATTTTCGGCACATGAATAGAGCTTCCAGTTTGTCTATAGTGTACGTCGCTCAGGCATCGGACTGGAGTCTGGACGAAGCTCAAGCTGTCAGCAGTTCGATCTTGTTATGAATCCAGGGGCGGATCTAGACCGTAGCAACTGTAGCGCATGCTACAGTCAGATTTTGAGACAGATTTTGAGAAAATGATATTTAAATTTAAATTGAAATAACACTTTTCAGACAGCTTTTCCAAGGTTCTGTGGTATCATTCTAAGCCATTTTGGTCATTTTGCGCGCGATATGCGTCCATTCATTGATTATTAACCCGCGATTGGGCATGCTCCTGTCACCCGCGCTTGCCTTGCCTCCCCCAAGAGCCTGCATTGCTCTTGGCTAGCGCTTGCCCGCATATAATGTCTAGCTACATAGCATCAGGCTAAATGCGCATTTGCTGTGTTGCAAGTGTGACGTCGGCTACAGTCATACGAGAAAAATACCCGTAGCTGCTGCCGTAGGACTGTAGCGAAAATGTAGCAGACCAATCAAACGCCAGATTTCTATGACGTCGGCTACAGTTGACTGTAGCCAACTGTAGCCGACGTCATATGCTCGCAGCTCTTGAATGATGTGATATTTACATGTAGTGCGCTACATTCGTGCATAGTTCGTGCAGCTTCAATGGCGCCATTAACAATGTTTTACAACAACTGCTGCCCTATTGAATACATTGGATGTAAAGTTATTCTCCGGAGGAAGAGTCAGATAGACTAATCATCCTTAAACGGTGCTGTGAGCATGTTATTGCGCGAGAAGTTGGGAAGAAGGATTATCTGCGTGCATGTTCAGTTCCCTCGCAGCCGGTAAGCTCAAATCTGTGAATGATCATACTCATGCATAATAAATAATTATATGATTAAATATGCCAATGAATCTGTGTAAAACAAATCGAAAACTCTAAAAGGTTGGTTTACTGCCGAAATATTGTTTAGGGTCTTAGCTAGGCCCTTTGATTTAGAGAGTATTAATACTTGAATTAACTTGAGTATTCGACTATTCGATTTGTATTAAATTACACTGCTATAATTACACTGCTATAATTACACTGCTAAATTGCAGCATTAATAATATGTCATGTGTATTATAATATTATAATGTAAATAAGTTTGCGAGTACGACATTTATGATGTCAATACTGTTATGTATGTGAAGTTTGAATTTGAGCATTGCATATGTGTTGTGATACCACAGCATTTGCTCCTTTGATCTTGTATATACTGTAGAGAACAACAGCAGATGGTAATTGTCTTTACAATGCTTGTTATATTACTCTGTGTGGTAGCGAGTCCCTAGTCATATATGTACCTCTGCTGTCTTACAAGCATTGAACTGCATATGAATATATGCATACTCTCAATTTATACTTCCCATTGGTTGAGCAGCGGTGTATTAATGCATTTACAGATGAAGCAAATGCCTTTGCTATGTGTTTGTCTGAAAATGCATGTAATGAATCATTTGACAAGAGAAGATCGATCAAAGGCTGTTGTTGCAGAAGTTTACAATAATGTCCATAACTCTCAATTTCCCTCATTTGTATGTCTTCTTTCACTATTGAGTGTGATCAATTAAACTTCCCATTGTATCATACTTTCCAATTTCTAAGAGCCAACAAAGTCCAGATGATATTAACCCTCAAGAATAGGTTGATTCCCTTGCTTTCATGTTCAACTGCACCATTTTGCCAAGATAAGCAAATGGGATGATATTCAAATTGAGCAAATACACCTTTTTATGTGCTTCATTACATATAGACTATCTCAAGACAACAGTAATTCCTACGACTAAAGATCATTATGTTTCCCTTTGCCAGCCCAAATAAAGTGCCAATTAATCAAGAAGAATTTTTCATTAAGCCATTGTTTAACATATTTATTTAACATTATTTAAGCCATTATTAACTGATTTTGCCCAATCCTGACCACAGTTTGCTGCTCTACCGATATGATTTTCAACTGTCAATGTTTTCTGGTCACTATTGCGCTGCTCTACCAACATGATTTTGAACTGTTTCAATTTGTGCTTCCTACAACCATTACCTTGCTGCTATACTGAGATGATTTTGGGCCCTTTCTCAATATATGTAGCATCAACTCAAGTCAGTTTTAGGATTAGGGTTGGTATTAGGGTAACCCTAATCCTAAAACTGACTTGAGTTGATGCTATAATAATTTTACAGTTAGGATTAGGGATTGGTTTGTATTTCGGTTGTTCATATATCGAGAAAGTGCCTGATTTTTAACAAATTTTGCTTCGTGACCAATATTAGACTGCTGTACAGTACAGTACCAACAAATTGTTGAACTGTTTGTGCTTCCTGACCACTACTGGTCTGTACATTAACAGCCATGGTAGTGATTTTGCCTTCTTGTGAATGTGATGTCTTGCAGGGGCTGCATAATAAATTAATTTTACTGTCTTGTGCAGGAAAATAAATTTATCAAGCATCTGCATTGTATAAAATCTTGCTTGAAGTAGTTGATTTTGCTTGTAGTGTTTATTGGAAGTTAACATGCATGTGATAACAGTTGTTATCATAATTGATTCTTTACTTCTGCTTAAAATTTCAACTTCACATGTTGCAAAATTACCTAAAAATATATGCTCAAAATGCAGGAAATTGTGTTTCAGAGGTTCTAAAATCTGAAATTTTCCGGGGGGGCATGCCCCCGTACCCCCCTCAAATGGTACACTTCCGTAATATGCTACAGTCAGATTATGACCTAGATCCGCCCCTGGAATCAACCGTCAATGCGGCTTTGTCATTTGCGACGACTTGATTAACCTGCTCTCTCAAGGCTTTATATTCCGCAACGAAATTTTCCAATAGAAACGTTCATGACTATGGTTAGAATGGGATAAACAAAGGTTTCTTGCCTCCATATGCCTCCATCTTTACTCACACAAACCGTTTATGTAAATTGCGACTGATTTGAATTTGCGCGCCAACTTTGGTAAAGTAGCGCAAAATAATTTCTGTGTGGGGAGGGCTGACACACTGAATATGCCATCTGTAAACTAGTGGTGCAGCTTTTAGATCACTTATTGTGAATTGAAAACTTTTATATGAACGAAATATTACTCGAATGTATTTATATGAATAAAATTGAACAAACGAATATCAAACAAGTTGTAATTCAGCCATCAAAACTGCACTATAATTGTTGAAGGGAGGAGTCCCAGATTGTCAACGCGCTATACACAACAAGCATCCAGGCGCGCGCGCGCCAAAATCGAGTGTTAGATGTCCTTTGCAAACGTCCTTGGCAGCATTCTGGTATACTAAGCTGGTGATATCAACGAATATTCGTTGCTTGCTAATTGAACTGTCTGATGGTTGAGAGCTTATGCAAAACCGGCGGGAATGGCGCATTTTGGCGAGGTCTTCCACACTGCGAGTGGCGCACTTGCTACCAGTGGGATGTGTAACGATCTGGGAGAAATCCCAGCGCCATCAGTACAGCTCAAAAACGCAAAGCAACGCCGTTTATCCCGGTCAAATAGTATACTGCAGATGAAATACGACGAAAGAAATCTCGAAGGAAGCAACATCGTTGGTCTGTATTAGTAAGGCAGAAAATATATTATTGAGGCGACGGGCGTATGTCACAAAAGAAATAGAGAATAATCGAGCTGTAGTGTTGATCTCAGCCCAAACCCAGGCTGTGTTTTTGGGCCTTTGGGGAAAATGGAAAGAATTTCTAAGCAAAGATATGATTTGTCCGTAAGTTTTCTTTTTATGTGTTTGAACATATTTTATTTTAAATTTCACAGCTGGCTTATACTAGCACTTTGAGTTTACATTGTCTGTTAATGTTCGACATCTTGATATTGAGTATTAAGATTCAGAGTATTTGCTTTGACCTTTGTCTGTGTCAAAATAACAGGCAGCAGTGCAGCACTATAACTCTGTCATTATTTTTATGCTTTTTACCTTGTTACGTTAATATTCATTTCATAGTTATAGCAATATCCTTATTAGAATATCTTGTTTAAAGCTGACAAGTCAGGTTGCAGTATCAAATTAAAAAAGGGGATAATAATAACTTAGGAAAACCACAACTATTTAATAAAGTTAGATAAATATGCCCCAGGTGTTGGCTTTATACCAGATACATTCCCTCGGGGGCCAGGGCCATAGCGAGGGGGTATTGGGGTGGTGAGGCCACCCACCCAACTTTTACAAAATTGCCATTTTGTTAATTGCCATTTTAATTATGTCTTATAATCTATTGGAAGTAATTGGTCACATGTTGACACTTTGTGTAATAGATTTGTATATGGGGAAAATGCAGTACCGTTACTACCATAAGTGTGATACAAATGTTTTTTGGTTATGTCGTTGTTCTTTTGGCAGTGGCAAAGTATTGCAAGATTTGGGGAAAAGTATTTCATTCAGAAATTTTAGGTTTCATGGCAACCCCCATTTTTGACATGTTAGCTACGGCCATGCTCAGGGGCCATAGTCCCCTTGGCGTGTATCTGATACATCCGTCAAGCTGTACAGCCCTTGGGATGTATCAGATACATCTCTCAGTGTCTACAGGCCCTTGGGTATATATCTATAAAACATCCATCCTCAGTATTTATATCTTACATACTAGCTAAAATTTACTTGGTCAAACTTACAGTAAAAGCAGGCATGACATTAGAGCAATACAGCACTTGCAAGTGTGATATACTGACATATAATGATTCTACAAGCTAAAAAGTGTTTTAGTTCCAAGTAAAATACCCAAGTTGTAATAATATTGTAATAATAGGAATTGCAGCAGGAAAGGTAACCACCTCCTTAAAAGTATTCATAATGACATGGACACTGATTGGTGGGCCGACCCAGGATTTGAACCTGTTTCTCCCAGCTGCCGCGTAATAGACATGTGTGGTACATCTCGACCGACCGACAGACAGACAGAGGGCAATAACAGCTGCTTAAACATTTTGGTTCAACATTTTATAGCATTATTGACCTAATTCACATTTATATTTTATATTCAGACTAGGCTGAACCTCTGCATATATTTGGCTCCTAAATTGAACTAATTACTGTGACATGCTATTTTTACAGACTATTTTACTGTAAATAAGTAAATGCTGTAAAATAACAATTTAGCAAATATCTAATAGTTAAATACAGTAAGTTGTGCTGCTGTGCTATTGGTCAGTTATTGTATTTGCATCAAGCTACCGGTATTTAAACATGGTCATTACATCACATTAATGTCCCCATTGCATCCATATTGCATACATGTACTGTATTGTCACCATATATAAGTGTTTTTGCTGTGGTTGCATATAGCCTGATGGGCACTTTTAGTGTTGGGAGAACTCTCAAACAGCTTATGAAATATGTGACACTTTGGATGGTGTATTTGAGGAACAAAAGGTGGATAATGACATTTGTAACAAAACAGCACATGGTCAGGGGCCTGGGTTCGAAAATCAGTTAAAAAGCATCACATACATGTAGTTTAGCTGGTGATATTTATTTGTTTGGCCAGGTAATTTTTTCACTGTAATCATTCTGAAGAACTTAAAAATATTGCTAGACAGTGCATTCATGGTACACCTTCAAAGAGGCCAACAATTGAAGATTTGATATCAAAACTAAGCTTACATTATGTGTAGTCCTGGGGAAATGATTCAAAATGCTAAATATTTACTATTGCTTATCTTTCACAATATACAGTATGAGCAACCAAAAGACAAATCCTAACCCTAAAACTGACTTGGGTTGACGCTAGAATACTTTTACATTTTGGTTGCTCATATATTGAGAAAGGGCCCAATTCCCAGTTAACTTATTGATCATTACAGTATACTGTATCTATCAATACATCCACCGTCATCCAGAATAGTTGCATTTCTCACCAAATGAATCAGGGAATTTCTTTTTACATTTTGAGAAGCCAAGTTCTGTACTGTACTGTCCTTTCAAACCAGCCAACTTCCTTGTGGCTGGTATATTAAACTGATGATGTGCACAATAATGCTGCCTGAAACAATGGCAGATTGCCTAGGCTTGAAGCAGATAATTCAGCTCATCAACAACAGGCTTCAGGAATTCATTTAAATTTTTGGGTTTACAATCCATCAATGGAACCACTCCAACAATAATAACATTTTACCATTTAAATATTTCATTTTGTGGTAGGGACAACCAAATACAACACACCAACGTGTAATCCTTTCGGTGCTTCATTGGTTGAAAACAGTCGGTGTTTAGCAGTAATCCATACTGTAGTTCCTTGGTGCATTAAAAAACTTGTTTTGTACTTTGCACAATCCTTCCATATTTTACTGGCTGTTACATAAATTGCTTTTCCCTCATTGGCAATGTACTCACCATTGACTTTCATCAAAATTCTTCATATTTATAGCATTTAGTACACTTTGGACACACAATAAGCTTTGTAAAATCATCCATATTAGAGGTCAACCGAAATGGATTTTGCTTGCCGATCCGATGGCCGATGTTTCTTTTACAACATCGGCCGATGTCCGATCCGATCCCATGTTTTTAGAGATTACTGCATGGGGCCGTTTGTCCCAGATTAATCGCTATATCCGGTTATGGTTATGTAAACAAACTAAATAAAAAATACGCTGTTTTGGTCGTTTGTAATTTTGCGTGTTTTTTTGTTGACTTGTTATTTGGCAACTGATAAAAGGAGAATGCCTAGTTTTATCAGTCCATGTTTTACAACATGCCGTATTTGCCCAACTATTCGCGTACTATTCGCACTGTTCGTCGACTATTCGCCGACTATTCGCACTATTCGTCGACTATTAATAATGCGTAATTAATGACTATTAATAATGCTAAAATGTTGCATTTTCACAAGTCGCTCTCTGAAATTTCCGGTCTGACTTTCGTCAATCGCACCTTATCTTTCTAAATAAACAGGTTCACACAATTCCCAGCAAGAGATGGAAATTAAGTCATGCAGTCTTTTAGCTTTTGTCTTTTTATAAATGACAAAATTTAGAAACTTAACATCGGCACAAACATCGGCCACGGAGTGATATTTTACCGATCCGATGATTTGCCGATGTTGCAAAATATCGGCAAAATCCGATGTCCGATCCGATGATCGGTTGACCTCTAATCCATATATGCCTTCAGATATTGCCTCACCATTTACAGTGAAGTTGGGAAAATAGCAACAAGTTCTGTAAAAATGCTATTTGGTACATGGAAATCAAGTGTTTTCTTTGTCACTTTATGACAAATAATTGCCAATTTGCCAGGTCAACAGAAGGTATAAAAACCATTGTAACAGTGAATTAACAAAATGCAATTTACTTTTCTTTGCCAATTGTTCAGGAAGGGGTGAAGGTGCATGTTAAGACATCCTGGTTGAGCAAATCTCCAGGAACATCAGTCCAGAACTCATTGTTAGTACCGGTATCACTCTAATCCTCAGCAAAAGTAATTTCCTCGTCACTGTTGTAATGAATCATCAGAAGAGCTCTTAAAGTAAAAATTAAGGAGGAAAATTAATAAATAAAATGATACCGGTCAACAGACAAATATTAAATTCAGTTCAAACTAGTACATCAGTATTCATCATAACTGAATTGGCCAGGTGCAGCCTGAATTTTCACCAGTAACACATTTTTCAGGGAAAGCATTCACTTCAGACACCAAGTACATTTACAGATTGGTTAGCCGTCAGACAAAATACATAAACTTTGTACATAATCAGGTGAGTTAGTGTAACACTGAAGTGCAAGTTATGTACTTTAGATAATCAGGTGAGTTAGTGTAACACTGAAGTGCAAGTTATGTACTATAATATGAGATACTGGATATCAATGTTAGTATTTGGCAGTTTTAGTAAGAAATAAAATTTAAAGCCTCATGCATGCATGAATGTACAGTGTTCATAATATAATATTCTAATAATTTGTGGCGAAGGACAATTTAGTGAATATATACATTTTAAGACTGAACCAGGACCAGTTGCAAACAAGCAACATCAAAGCCTGGGTTGCAGGTTCAATTACTGGATAAATGGTACCGGTACCATAATTATAATACTAATTCTAACTTAATACCTACAGATGAGAGGTGGACGTTTGTCAAGCTTATACAGTATACCTACTCTATACTATCATCCGATGGCAGAGTGAACATTTTTCTGATTATACATAAGATTGACAAACATCCTCTTCTTGTCTGTTCACTCATAATGATTTTTTCGAATTTGAATAATAGAAAATGAATAATACATAGGATGTCTAGTATATTCATTGTGCATGCCATGGTAACTTAATATTAAAATACTGAATATTATATCTGTTCATATTAATTAACTCAATCATGAGAATAACGAGTACGGAATAAAAACAATAACATGATAATAACCTGGCAGGGTTGCATCTCCTCTTGGTTCTGTGATGTTTCAGACGCATCGTTCTCAACATTGTTCTCAACAGAGTCCATGGCCAATGATGCTGGGTAAACACTGTTTCTAGTAATTACTTACTAGAAAATTCACTATCTCGGACTCAGATGAACTGATGAAGAGCTTGGTCGTGAAATGTGACGTTTGACGTGACTTTCCGAAACCAGTTTTCTAAACGTCGATTCGGACATTTTTTCTTGGCAACGAAGCACCCTTTTCATTCGAATACATTTCCCCAATCCAAGTGTATTAAGTTTGAGATCAACGAAGGAACAGATCAAGAAGTAAACCTTTTTGAAGACTATTCGACTATTTGTTTTTCTCCGGTTGCCATAACAATCTAGTTACCAGGATAAAAACTTCCTGCCGCGCGCGTGTCGCCGAGCTTTAACAGCTTTATCAAGACGGTGTAAAGATATATAAACTTCACAATATATTTATTTCTCTTTAAATAATAGTATAAAGGTTATGTAAAGGTTCATTGGCGTTCTTTCAGCGTAAAGGACCATTTACGCATCGTTAAAGTTAAGTAAACCACGGCTAACCTTTATTCAACTATAATCAAGGTGTAAAGGGTGTAAAGCGACATTTCGCAAACTTTACACTTTTGGTTAAATGCAAATAATTCTGAGATTTCGCCCTGTGAATGCAACATGCAATATGGAATCTACGAACGCCACACTATCCTCCCCCTTTTGTTTTCGTCCCGAAAACTGAATCAAAATACAGATACGTTCAAACGTAGTAGAAGAATAATACACATGCACATTAAAATACTAAAAGGTAATAAACTAAATCACGCCTTAGGTCTTATCACACCTTGGTAACTCTACGTACATCTCGCGCGGGCATTTTCTCAACTTACTAGAAATACGTTATACGCAACACCCCTCGCCCGCTTATACTGTTTGAAACCTTTACTACTGTAACACAGTACTGTAGTTCCTTTACTTGAATTAGGTATTAGCCCATTTATTTGCAAAACTGAATAAATTTGCAGTGGACAATATCTCTGAGAGCTTTGTGTTGTTTGAATTTAATTCTTCCATAGGACATCAAACTAAATAGCGTAAACTTGTTTTGGGTGCAGTACCTGGCACCTGCACTGAACAGAATAATGGGGAAGTTTACTGCCGTTTCTACCATAAATCACTAAGAAATAAATTACAGCAATTGTCTCACACTATTGATGATTCATCAAGGCCAGCGAGAGCAAAACTCGGGCCCCAGGACTGACATGTGTACCCCTCCCATAAATTTCCATGAGATGTATGAATGATCCCTTAATTGCAATATATATTTTTAGACACCTCATACCTTTATAATGTTATTGTATGGTAGTAACAGTACAGCATAATATACAATTATTGGATGAGGTTGAGTATCATGATATCAAGAATTATCCAGACCGAGGTCAATGTTACCTGCCAAAGCAGATAACTTTGACCGAGGTCTGGATAACTCTTAATCTCATGCATAAGCCGAATCCAATAATTGTTTTATTATACATTGTTCAAGATGGTCTTACTAAAAATATACAAACAAATCTACTATAGGCATTTTTTAATTTGTAATTTTTGTACGCTTGGTCCTAGTGACGTCATCAGCGTTAAATAATTTTTGTTTTGGACACCTTCGTGCAATAATTCACAGTATTCAACAGAAATGAGGTCGCACCTGCCAGAGATTAAGAATTCACTGGAATTGACCAATAGGAAACGAGAATGAATTTTGAATGTATAATAAATGCTTTTAGCCAGCGGAATTGGAGAAAGTGTTGAGATGAACGGCCGGTACTTTGTGTTACTGGTAGGTATGCAATACGCATAATGGTTGCAACATTTCATTGGTCTGCAGAATACACCAATCACAAGTGATTGACGGTGGCGACGTGGCTGGGCCTCTTGCAAGACCCGGGCATTTTTAAATTTTTAAATTTTTGAGTGCAGCAACAGAATAGTGCTGTTTCTACCATCAATCACTAAGAAAGAAATTACTTTTATCACAATATTGATGACTCACGAAATAATCAAAGCAGTATTTTGTAGTAGTAATAATATATATATTATTATTATCAATGTGTTAGGGACTGGACTGAGCTCTAAGCCAATCAGAATCAAGAATGATTTGAATTGACCAATCAGAGCACAGTCCAGTCCCATATTTCCAGGAGGGTGTCGTATTTTTAAGGTGTGGTCACCCTGTAAAGAGCGACCAGCCATCAAATCAGGGGGGATATGCACCTGGTCGTATACAAGAGGTTTTTTGTGAATTTTGTATATATTTATCTCATGAAACCTGGTGTTGTTGTACGACCAGTTTTTGGTTTATCCTTGAGTTTGACGACCAGAGAGAGAGAGGAAGGTCAATCAAGGTGACCGTAGTCAATTTCATGAGATAGATATTTTAAAATTCAAAAAAAAACTTTATAAACGACCATCATACCTCACCCAATGTGATTTATACTTACCATCCAAAAAAACGTCCATATTATTTTTTATTGGAAGAGTTGTACGATGTTGAAATAAAAATAATCAAATTTTGACTTATAGAATTAATCATAGAAATTTCCGCCATGGAGCTCTTACCTCGACGCCATCTTATGGCCGAATGACTGATATTCTTTAGTTACGGTATTTTTTAAAAAAAATGATAAAATTTGTAGAGAGTAATATCTCCAAAAATTATTTGGTGTTTTTCAAATAGATATATTTTTAAAAAAAATAAAATGTACTTTAACACACAATAAAATAACTTTTTTTATTGTTTTTATTTAATCTAAATACATTTCTTTATTAATGGAACTAAGTATGGAATCATCAGTTATCATAATTGTTGTTAGATATTTATGCTGACAAAGAATTCCTCCATCTACCACTTCTAAATATAATTTATACCTGGATAGCGTACGAAAGGGAAAGTATATACAGTGTCGTAAAATATATTTTTGATTTGGAAAATTACATTGAAGAGAATTAATATCACAGTGGGTATATACTTTTTTTTTAATGTTGTTTCTATTAAATACTTTTTCCTCCTTTACATCGTCAGTCCCCAAAAATGCTTTCAAACTATCATCACCATCAGAATCACCATTATCCTGAATAGGTTTGACGGGTTTAAAGTCCTCGAAATTAAACACTTTCGACGTATACGTATCCGTATCACGTACACCGTACGCGTATCCCTCTCCTTTATCGTTGTAATCCCATATGAGAGGGGAACCAGGCAGGGGTATGAGGTTGGGTTTTCCAGCTTCATTCGTTATTTCTTCTTTCGTAGCCATTTTTTCTTAAACTAAGTTTGTAGAGGGACAATTACGTATAAATGAAAAAGAAAAGTTTCAGCTTATTTATATGAAAATATTTTGAGAAAATTTTTTTTCATTTCTACAAAACCTGGGGTATAAAAAACGATATCATAAAAAAAATGGTCAGTTATTTTGTTGAAGATGGGGTATATGCCCTCGCGAAAGATTTGGTCATTTCAAATGCGTAATCAAGAAAATGCTGAAAAATTGATAGAGGCAGCGAAATTAATTCACACTCCACAGAATTGTCTTAAATTAAATGAAATATCGTTTTTTGAATGTAGTCGTGAAATTGTAAAAGATAAAGAATTGGGATTTCTTCAAGGGGTTGTTTATCTCAAAGAAGCAAGATATAATATTTTTGATTGGTTACCCTATGGGGGAGAAATCATTCGTTCTTATGCTGATGATTTCTACCATTTTAAAGGTAGACTATATGATCCGTCCACGTTATATCGATATGGAAAACGTCAGGGTAAAATGGGGAAATTATGGGATAGTGAAAGAATCTATAAATTAGCTGATTATAATAACAAACATCGACAAAAACAAAAGGAAAAAAAACTTTTAGAGTAAAGAAAGAAATTCATGTAATAAAAAATAACATGTTTTATTAAATAAATGTATACAAGAGAAGGAATTATTATGTCTTTGTCAGTTTTTATAAACTTAACATTTTTATGTAAAAGATGAGGAATATCTTTCAGGGTTACTTCATACGGGTGTTGTTCCACACCATTTTTTTTTATTACAGAACATTGTTTTGTTTCAATTATTGTAACAGGTTTGCAATCCTCTACAAAATATATATATTCAGGATATTCTTTAAGAAGAGATTCACATGATAAATAGCACTGAACAGTATCTTTGGAGCAGTCAAAAAAAGTTATACTTTTCCTACATATACTAACATAACGTAATACGGACATTGTTTCAGTAATGATAAAGTTTTTTAGTTTAAACATCTTATATTTGTCTCAGAAAAGATATAAAAAAAAAAAAATAAAAAAACAGAACAGTATAAATAGATGGGTTTTTTCTTTTTTTTTAAAACCATTGCTTGTCGTACTTCAGTTAACATAAAAAAATGAAGTGTAGGAGTAGGAGATGTATAAGAAAAGCGAAAATAAAAAAACGAATACGAAAACGACGACGTTCTAAAAAAATTCAAAAAGGAGGATGGAAAAAAGATCATCCGAATTATAATCATAAGTTTTATGAATTTTGGAAATGGTAGACAATGTATTTTTAAAAAAAATGTTATTAATCCAAATAAGTTTTTTTCCATCTTTGTATTCTATCATCACATTCACATAGATCAACTATTCTACTATAGATAAGTCGTGAGTAATTCTGTTTACAAGGATAACAATAATGATGGTTTACAAAGCATTCTTTACATCTGTAATGCATGAAAAAATGATAGAAGGAATTCACTTCACAACAACAGAAACTGCAATAGACCATCTTGACAATATTTTTTTGAACGTTTTGTGAAAATTTTATAGTTTGACAACCTACTTTTATAGATTTTTTGCAAACTATATAAACAGGGTATCAAATATATTTTTTCTATTATTTTTTTCAACATGTGGTTGCGTTCAATGATTGATTTTGGAGAATGTGAATCTCATGATTATCTTACATTTTATTATCGTGCTCAACCCATACAATTAGTAAACTATGAACCTGTGGTTCCCTCGTTGTTAAGATATGGATATTATTTATATCTGAAAGATTGGCAAGGACCTCGATATTTCAAATTGATGATAGTAGACTCGTTTGGAGCTCCGGAGGATAATTTACAGAACCTCTTATCATCATTGAAGGGAAAATATATAAATATTAATAATAATAATGTAAAATTAGCAAAAACTCAAACACCTATATTAAATATTAAACCCTACAATTTCATTAACCATAGGGGTAGAGGGAAACAAATATTTTTATCTTTGTAATGTTTTTAAAATAAAAAACCTTTTAGAAACAGAATATCGAGTTTTTATTTTTGTGTAAAAATTTTATTACAAGAAAAATAAATATGTTTACAAATTAATTTGTTGTGGAATTATTGAGTTACCATTTATTAGTTTAATTGTTTTATACAAGAGATGATCACTTTTAGTTTCAAGAATTGTTTTTAGGGTTATTCCCTTCTCTTCTCCCTGTATAATAATTTTCAGAGTTAGTTCGTAGACTTGAGGTGGAGAACAAGATGGGGGATTACATTCTTTACATAGTATAGCAGGTTTACAATCTTCTACCAAATATGTATAGTTAGGAAAATGTTTTTGAAGAAAATGACATGAATAATAACGAGGAGTATAGTCATAATATGCTACACCCCTATAATTGACACAGGTCACGAGATCTTGTTCTTGATTCATATTGTTATCAATATGATTAAATCAAATATGTAATCTTATATATATAATAAATAAAAAACACGAATTTTTTTAAAAAAAAGTTTTTATTGAGTATATGCTACAGCTTTCATGAAATTATTAGAATCTATTATTAGTTTAATTTCTTTTTGTAAAAGATCAGAAGCATCATAGTCAACAATTGTTGTTATGTTTTCACCCAGACATGAACAATTCCATTCATCATTTTCATATTCATGTTTCTTTTTAACTGCCAGAGCTAGGTAATATGTTTGAGGCGTTGAGGGTATATCTTCATAGGGTATATCTTCAATACATTCGCATAATACCGTAGGTTGACATTTCTTTACAACATAGGTAAAGTGGTGTAATTCTTTTGCTAGAAAACGACTTGGATAATAGTTACTTTCATCTTCAATTTTGTAGGGGTTAAAGTCATCAGCAATTATTCTTTGATAACTTCTACCGGTATGTTCATCACAATCACGATACTGTACATGCGAATTCGACATCATTCACAAATAACGTTATAACATGGGGGTAACGCGTTTATATATAATTTTTTATAAAAAAAAAATATAAAAAGAAAAATCAAAATTAAAAAAGACAGATATTCTAAAATAAAAAAAAAATAATAAATAAATTTTAGCGGGATATAAATAAAAATGTAAAAAAATGGTTTTTACAAAAATATCATGGAAACCGTGGATGCACGATATAATAGATTATTCTATTCAAAATATCCCTGTGGACAATGTCTTAACGGAAATATGTGTGGGGAAGTGTGTGCGAATTATATACCGCGGAAAGATCCAAAACAAAAAAACCGTTGTTGTAGATTAAAGAGATGGTTGTTAAAGAAGATATGGTGTTAAAAGATTTAAAGAAGAAAATCCCATAAAAAAAAGAAACAGTATAAATAAGAGTAAAAAAAATAATTGTTTATATATTTGTTAGACAATGGAACGTAAAGAAACAGCAGATGAACGATTTGAAAGATTATATTATAACAAACATCCTTGTGGAAGATGTATTAACAAACACCCGTGTCCGATTCATCCAGATGAATTAAAACTTTCAAGACTAAACAGTTTTAAACGTTGGGTGTTAAACAAGTTAAATATACGGTGGAAATATACAGTGAATGTTTCTGTGGAAATAGGTTACGACGAATAGAAGAAAAGACGTCGAAGTTTTTTTAAAAAGATTTAAAATGGCTGAGCGTGATTTTGATGAAATTCTTTACCCCGACATTCAATATTTATTACATGCTGAATTGTTTGAGATAGAAAAAACACGAGATTCAACGTTTTATTTTTTGGAATGGAGAGAGCATCCCTATCAGTTTAGATGTGCTGATTATGATTATAAATATTTTAACATTTATGTGGAAGATAAAAATGAACAATCTATATTTCGGAAACGATATGGTGGAAAAAGATATTATAGATTTTTAATAACCGGTTTTAGCTGGACTATGTCATTTTATGATCAGTTGGTGGGAAAATATGTAGTATTTATTGATAGAGAACCGAGATTACCCACGTTAATTTCGACCCTTGATTGTTTTGAGATAAATAATATCCCATGTTATTCAAAAATGTTTTTGTATGGTAAATGTAGGGATTCAAGATTTAGATTAGTAAATTATCATTTTCGTGAAAATTTTGATGGTCAAGAGCTTTATTTAGTTCTTATTAAAGATGAAAATATATTATCTTTACTTAATGTGATTTATGGTAGCAGTAATGGAAATTATATTGTAACATTAATAACTAAAATACATTTTGATAAATCTATGTTGCAACAACATGTATATTTAGATTGTTGTGGGGAATTATGTAATAATTTTAATGAATTAAATATTTGAAATAAAACAGTTCAAAATAAATCGAGAAAAGCGTTTTTTATTTTAAAAAAAAGAATTTATATACACTTCTTGATCTATGAAATTATGTATACCACAATCTCCTTCCACATGTGTTGTTATATATTGTTTATAATTAAGCTTTTTATTTTTTACATACTCCATAACTTCCAAATTTATATATAATCGATTCATAGGAAAGCATGGGTTTAGGATTTGTTCACATTTACGTACAATAAATATTTGATTTCGACAATTTTCTTTAAGATAGTGAAGATCATACTGTTTGGGTTTTGACATATTGCTTGCATGAGATTCAACTGAAGAATGAACCCGAAAATAAAAGGGTTTTTATTTTATTTAGATTAATGTTTATTTAGCTTAATGAATTTGAAAAGCTATATAAAGAGTAAGAGATTTTTCAAAATCACAGCAATATGATTGAAACAATTTTAAGAGTTGTTCTTTATTTTCAATATTTTAACCAAGGAGAAATTGGATATTTATTTTGGTTATGTGGATTATTTGATTATTATCGTGGAAAATATGTCACATGTCCCATGATGAAATGTAAAAACAACATTCGACCCCACGACGAAGTAAGTTATATAGTCAATATGAAAAAAATCAAAGGAACCCGTGGAATGGAATCCTATTTTATTCTAAAAGATCGTTTCTCTTATATGATCCCGAATTTACAAGCAAGTCAAAGAAAATATTCCTTGAAGAGAACACTCTTTCAACGTACTTTAATAGTTGAATCATCAGACACGTTATGCTGTAGTTTTTTTTCATTTCCCGATTGTTTTAAAGAATTATTTATTGTATTACCCCTTGAAAACCACTCAGATTTATTTCAATGTTTAAGATCCAAAGATAAGTACCATTATACATATTTTCTACAAAATCTAACGTTTGAAAGAAAATACATATCTTATACCCTGGGTTATGGAAAAGAAAGTTTAGTAAGCAAATTTAAGCACATACAGCGCGAGAAAGGTGATTTAAATCTTTTTTTAAATATTTATTTGTTAATGGTAGCACCAAGTATTTTCAATTCTTATGTTTATTGTAGTTCAACTAAAAATATTATCATGATCACTTCATGTTTTATATTTTATTGTCGTGAACATAACCCTTTAGGAAGATTTCTCAAAAGACAAAAAAAAGGTCTTTCTGAAAAAAATATTAGATATGATTTTTGGAATTTTATATATTATATAAAAATGGGTAAAGTATCCTTTGATAAATGTCGGCATAAAAATTGTAAGAGTCAAAGTTATTTTTTTGAGTTTGATCCCTTGAAATTAAGTATTTTAAACAAACGTAATTATGATTTAAATGAAAACCCACTATTACATCCTGTCGCTGTACAATTAAAAAATTATGGGGGAATGGGAGAATTTAAGTATAATGAGAAAATATTTGCACATGTAATAATGATTGAAGATGAAGTAAAAGATTTATTTACCATGATAAGAAAATATATACAAACAACATTGAATTATAATTTAATTTCAAAAAATCCTATATATGAAAACGAACTGACTGAATCGAATGTGAATTGGGATAATTTTTATAAAAGTATTAGTGAACAAACGTGTATGTAGAAAAATGGAATTAAAAGATTGTATAAAATTTAAAGTGTTTGCGTATGATGTTATACGAATGGAAGAAGACGAAGAAAATGAAAAATAATTTTGGATGAGATGTGGGAGATTTTGTTTTGCCCTTCGAAAATTTTATATGGAAAAAAATGAAAAAATAAGTGAATGTTGTAAAACTATTCATGAAATATCTATGGCCCATTTAACGAATGCTGGACATTACAGTCAAAACAAAAGATTTGTTGGATTTCATGAGGGGATTGATCCCCTAGATATTCAACAATATATGGAACATTTAGATGAATTTTACGTAAAAAACTATCAAAGAAAAAATATATCAGTTTTGATTTATTATATTTTTGAAACCATTCATCCTTTTTCCGATGGAAATGGAAGAATAGGGAAAGCACTTGTTGCATTTCTAGAAAATAAAATAGAATGTAAAATAAAAACAAAAAAACAACATAGAAAGTTATGTAAAATTTTAGGAGTTATGCAAAGAAAACAAAATAGTTTATTTGATATAAAACGTTGGTTATTAGTGTAATAAAATTTTTTTCATTTTGATGGAATACAATTTTTTTTTTAATTGTGCGGAGGGTATAAAATAAACACTGTCCCCACAGTGATTCATCATTTACCCTTCACTCGGGAACAGATTCAGAGATGGTGGAACTTTTTGCACGACAACAATATGATCATTTTTATAAAATGCAATCGTATACAGATTTGTCTGCAAAAATAATTGCACAAAAAAAAATCAACGGTAATGCTATTCTCGCAAAAGTATATCCGACAAATAAAAGATGTGACAAGTACACATACAATAGCGCTGTTGAAGTGAAAAATGATCATATTCCCTCATTGTTGAATGTTCTTAATAAGATTAGCATTCGAGAGAAATTGGTGCAGATATTTTTTGAAGTAAGTTTATAAGTATTTCATACGTATAATAGAGAAATAAAAGCATCCCATGTGGAACGTGTAATTGGAACTTTAAAAACAATGGTTCGTCGTGTTTTAACAATGACTGGAGAATTTGACTATATTCAGTATTTACCCCTTATTGTTAATCGTTATAATAATTCCCCACATAAAGCATTAGCTGGTGCAACACCTTTTGAAATTTATCGCGAAGAAAAAAAAGGAAAAATACGTAAAGTAAAAAATAAAATAGTACGTGATCATTTAAATTATCCTATTCCCACTCAAGATCTGATACAAGAAGGTACTCGTGTACGTATTGCGAGAGTAAAAAATAATATTTTTGAAAAAAGCAGTCTTCGACGATGGACAAATGAGATATTTTTTATTAAAAAAGTATTTATCACCGATCCCGTTACATATCAATTAGAAGACGAACAACGTGAAGAAATTAAAGGAATTTTTTATCGTGCTGAATTACAAGTTTTTAAAAAAAAATGAATTTACACATTGCTAGTAATTCAATATCAAGAGGACTTCAAAAGAATTTGATTAATGATTTTGAAATGAAAATTGCACAACCCATTGATGCTTTGAACAATGAATGTTTTTTAGAAGTTTTACAAGTTTGTTATCCTCAAACAACTAAAAATATTGTAGGTGATGAATGTTTTTTTTCATTTATCATAACCTATAAGAATTTTATACCCGAAGAAATTAATAATTCGGTATACGCAAACAGTGAGTTCGTTTTTACATCGGATAAATTTATTATACCCGACGGAATTTATGATTTATCTTCATTAATTATATTTTTAAATAATATCTTAGAAGGATTTGAAATTTTTTTTACCATCGGGTCAAATGGGAAAGTAATTATTAATGTTAATGTTGAGATTGAGTATTGGGTATATGAAAATGCGAATAAAGCAGTCGATGGGTTACAGGTAAATGAATTTCGATTATCTAACAAGACTACAATAGAAAAAAAGGGTATTCAATATGCTTCTTTTAATCAAAAGATTAATATATTATTTTCAAAAAAAATAGCTTTTATGCTAGGTTTAAAAAATGAAAAAGGTCTTGAAATCGTACCTCTCTTGTTTGAAATAAAAAAAGATAACCCTACACCTCGAACCCTTTTTTCTAAACATTTTGATTACTTACCCGATGTATCCGATGGATTAAATAAAATGTTTATATATTGTGATGAAATAGAACTGGGGTTAGTTGGTGATAGTTGTTCCGAATTGTTAACAACAGTACCCATTCAATGGAATCGACAAGGTGGTGGGGGGGATGGACAATTAGTTTATTATAGTCCCCCAAAATCATTGATAAAATTAAAAAAAGACATTATAAGAGAAATTCATATTAAAGTTAAAGATACTACAGGAAAATTAGTTCCTTTTGATTCAGGAACGCTTAGTATTGATTGTTTAATACATTCAACATAATGCTTTTGATTGTTCTTGAAGAAAAAAATGGGGAAATGATAATTAAAGAATATAAAATATTTTATCCTTTTTCTCTTTACGTGTTAGTAAATAGTGGGAAAAATTTTTTATGGAATTTAAATTCGATTGAATATAAAAATATCAAAAATTCATTTCGAATTACGTGTGCAAACAAAATGGATTTCAGTGCAATAACACAATCAAAAAAAATAAATAATGGAACGATTTCAGTTTCTTCATCTACTATTATTTCCAATGCAACACAACGTTTTATATATACTATAAAATAATTATTTTATATTGACGAAAAAAATCCTTATACATCATTAAATGATGAAAAAAAAAAATTCCCCTATTTTTTATTTATGAGTGATAAAGAGGCTAAACAATCACTACAGTTCTTTATTAACTATGAGAATAACGTACCGTTAAAAGGTGAAGAAATTAAGATATATATAAATTTATTTGAAGAAAAAAATAATGACTGAAAAAATAAATGAACTATCCGTAGAAGATTATACTGAATTGTTAAACGGTAGAAATCGTGGAAAAAATTATTCCTCATCATATTTTGTTGTGAAAAGAAAAAATAAAGAAAATCCAACTAAGAAAGAAATTTTATTAAATGAGGGTGTGGGATTACCCTCAAATTTAAATTTAGATACTTATTATACAAGTGATAATAAAAAAAAGAGAAAAAAAATAGATCCAAATATAATACGTTTTTTACAAAATAGATAGACTGTGTAAAAAAAAGTATAAATAAAAAAAAAGTTATATAAAAAAATCATAATGTTGTGTATATTATTATTATTTTTATTGTTGTTGTGGTTATTGTTGTTTTTTAAAAATAAAATAAATGACGCGTAAAAAATATATCAAAAAAAGAAAAAACAAAAGAGGAATAAGAAAACGTAGAAGAAAAATACAAAAAGGAGGTTTTGGTGGAGCATTGCCACTGGGTATGTTTCTTCCTCAAGTGTTGGGAACACTTTCAAATATTCTTAAAATTAACGTTTAAAAAAAAATAAAATGAGTAAAAAAATTGAAGATGTGGAAAAAAATGACATATTATTTAGCGAGCCTTTACAATTTTTTACTTCATCACCCTATAATGATACGTTTACGGAATGTCGTGAAACTGAAATTATCGCAACGCCTGTCGATAATCAATCGTCAGTATACACGTTTACAAGACATGGGAACGCCGTTGGATTAATGAAAACAAGCGATGCTAAAATAATGGCTAGAGTATCGATTAGAAATGCTGCTGGAGTTATAGCACCTGCAGCATCGGGGTTTTCGATGATTACATTACCCCTTCGTACAATGTGGAAAACAAAAGAATTAAAAATAAATGAAAATTTAATTACACCATCAGATAATTTTGCACATTTTGCATCATGGATACAATTTATAATGCGTCAAACACCGTCGGGATATAAAGATTCTAAAGAGCTTAATTTAGCATATTTAGATACAGCCGAACATATGAGCGATATCGTGGGTTTCACTGATAATGCTAATGTCGTAAATGCAGGAGGGAGACAAAAAACAATTGCATTTCAAAATCAATCACAGTATTTGATAGATGAGATTGATTGTTCATTATTTAGCGAAGGGGGTGCTGAAATATATATTCCTACAGCGTATAAAGTTGAATTACGTTTAACGCGGGCATTAAATACAATTGTAATGATGGGTGCCAATCATGCTGATATGACCGTTGCTGCTACTATAATTACCCTAGATGATTTTAAAACAAAAATTCCTGTATTTAAACCCAAAAAACAATTATCAAATGCTCTTAATATAGGGATGGTGACCC
The DNA here is from genome assembly GCA_035772405.1 of Chrysogorgia sp. JL179-B06. Lineage (NCBI taxonomy): Eukaryota > Metazoa > Cnidaria > Anthozoa > Scleralcyonacea > Chrysogorgiidae > Chrysogorgia > Chrysogorgia sp. JL179-B06. Next base: position 249,896 of record JAYKKM010000346.1, read on the forward strand.
ATAATAAAGAAACATTATATTATACAACCAATTATCGTTGTATTACTGAATCAGTAGCTGCAGGACGAAATTCACATCAAGTAATCGATGTGTTTAATGGTAGCGTTCCTACACGTTTATATATTGTATTTTCTCCATTAGCAAATTGGAACGGATCATATACTCATAATATTTTTGAATTTAACTGGCCTAATTATGATAATGTTGAAGTTTCGGTAAATAACGCTGTTGTCGGGAGAATAGAAAATCAAGCTGAAGCTTACTCAAAATTACGTTCGGTATTAAATCGCAACTATTCAGAAATGCCCATGACTTATAATGACTTTATAAACGGGTATTCTATATTAGCATTTGATTTAACAGATAATAGAGACTCTCATCTTGCAGTATTACCCATAAGACCGTCGGGAAATGTTAATGTGGATTTTCATTTTTCTCAAAATACAGTTGTAGGTGCGTTAATAATTGTTGGTGAATTTCGAAATGAAATTAGAGTAGGATTAAATACCCCTGCAAGATTATTACACAGCATTTAATTATCAACATTTGTGACAAGGGGATGTACAAAAAAAATGAAGAACACAAAACCCATTACAACAAAGAATAGAATAAAAAAACCAAAAATAAAAAAAACAGTTATTAACAAAATACCACTAAATCGTGAACATATTCTTGTATTTCCACCGTTTTCAGTTTACGCATAAAAAAAATGAATGAAGAAAAAAATGATGAATTAAATAAAGAAGAGGTAAAAAAAGACGAGAAAAACGATAATTCAAGAGATGATGATGATGAGGAGGATGAAGTTGATAGCGAAAATGATAGCGATGTTGTTAGCGATGATGTTAGTGATGAAATGGATAGTGAAAGTTCCGTTACTTCTTCTTCATCAAGTTGCGAAGATGATTTAAAATTTTTAGAAACATTAGTTCAATTAAATAAAATAAAGATAAAAGCTTTTAAAAAAAAAAAAGGATTTTTTACCATCGTTAAAAAAATATCTTAAAGCAGATATTGATAAAAAAAATACGTTGTTAGATTCTCAATTAATTAATAAATTACAATACATTGCTAAAAATATTTTAAATAAAAAAATTTCTATCCAACTTTCCAGTGATAATAAATATATTTTGAATAAGTTTTCAAAGAACAAAATAAAAGAAAAAGATTTAAAAATATTATTATCTGAGGATTTTCGTATAATCAACATATATCAAAAAGCATACAAATTACTTAACCAACAAATTAAAAAAAATGACCGAAGTAAATAAAATGCAATTAATTAATCCGAGTAAATTAAATGAAATTTTAGATTTAATCAAAATTGATCATGAAAACGAAAAATTATTGCAGGGAATTAACAACAAAAATAATTTCGATCTTATTGAAAGTAAAAATAAAATGAAAGAAGAAATGAAAAAAGTTAATAATGATCAACGTGTCGCAGAGAGCATGGTTAGTTTTTTAAAAAGACAACAAAATATGAAAAGAAAAAGTAATGAACTTGAAAATGAGGTGTCCAATGATGAATCACCAGAGGTAAGGAAAACACCGACTGTGACAAGTGGTCAACAAATAAAAGAATTTCTTGAAAGGAAAAAAATTAAAATTGGGGGTACAGATATAATAAAAATAAACGGTGTTGCAATAAACCATCATGATTTATTATACGATTTAACGCATAATGTCAGCAAACAAAACATGTTCAATCTTACACAACAAAAGCAGACGGCTGCTTTAAAAGAATTGAAAAAATTACATATGCCAGCCTATTATATACGAAATATAAAATTACGACAACGTTATATAAATTTGGGAAAAACCCCTTCGGGTCTTGCGAGTCACGAAGAACCATCTACATCACTCACCACCCACATTCCTATACCCTCAAAGCCACCCTATACAACACAAAGAAAATGGCGACGCAAAAATCAATGAATTTACATTGTTTTTTAACCCAATTTTTATTTACGAACGAGATTAATAAAATTTCAAAAATAAATAAGTTTTTAAATAAATATTATTTGGGTACATTTCCTGCAAATATTTTTCCTAAAAAAATTTATTATCCCTCGTGTTGGATTTGGAATACGGATGAAGCAGATCAAAACGGTCAACATTGGATTGCTATATGGGTGGATAAAGAAAAACATATGAATTTTTTTGATAGTTTTGCTAAAGATGTCTCGTTTTATAAACGTGAATATTGGTATGATTATAGTGTAAAAAAAGGACTAACATTTCAATATATTCAAAGTAAACAATTACAATCCAAAAATACAACCGTGTGTGGAAATTGGAGTTTATTATATTTATACAATCAATGTCGTAATGAAATCGAAAATAATAAACAAAAAATATTTAAAAATGAACGTATTAAACTAACAAATGATATTAAATTAAAAAAAAAAATAGAAACAATTTTAGGTAGTGTACTCGTAGGAATATATAATAAAAAATGTAAAAAAAATTGTAAGAGTAATAACAATCAGTTATGTTGTAGTTTTAATAATGCCAATTTTTAATTAAACAAAAAAAATTAACTTATTTACACTGTTTATATTTTTTATAATGATAACACTCCTTCCATATCTTTTTCTTATGTTTTTTTAAAAATATATAGTTAAAAATATAGTTGAGATGCTTTTATATTTTTACCCTCCTAGGGAATGTCGGACCGCTTGAGCCCAATAACCACCAAACCCCCCTTTTTGTTTTCTTTTTCGAATACCCAATCCAATTTGCCCTTCAACTGATCGTGCCAAGGGCGTCATAAATCTAGAATACCCCACCCCCCTTTTTGTTTTCTTTTTCTTTTTCTTTTTCGAATACCAATTTCCAATTGATTTCCAACTAACGATCCCAAAGGTCCAAAAATATCTAGAGCACTACCCCCTTTTTGTTTCTTTTTTTCTAGGGATAATTCCCCTCCTGCTTCTATATCTTCTTCTTGCCATGTTTTAAAAAAAAATTAATACACAATATACACACCCCATACTATATATACTTTTTAAAAAACGATTTTCAACAACTCTTTTTATTTTTTTAACAAACATTTATTTTTCTTTTTACATTTATTTACAAATCATAGATTATCGTTGATTCATGTGGAAATACATTGGTTCTAATTCTACAATTTTCATACCCTTTTCTACAATTATCAAATACCAAATAACCATAGGGTTTCTCATTAATTTCACTTAATACTTTATTAAATCTATTTCTATTAATTTTTTTATTATCACATATCGTATACATATTATTATAATCGCTTAAATTTTTAAACATAACATAATATTGACTATTGACACGTAAATTTTGCAATTTACCATTACCATATGTTAAATTTTGACATGTAAAAATAACACTAATATTACGATGATGGACATCTTGAGTTGCAATATTATCTATTCTTTCAAGATTTTCTTTTGATGATGTTGCAACTAACATGAGATCATCTAATATTATTAACGTATTTTCACGGGTATTTGTTTGTATATCAGTAATGCGGGGAATACCCTTTTGACAATCATTAAATTCAACACTAATATCTGTTTTTTCCGCAAGAACTTTTTCCATTTCAGCGTACAGAGGTTGATAAATTGAATATAAATAAACAATTTTAACAATTGCTGGTGTAATCATAATGTTAATATTTTTCAATAATTGTAATATCCAATATGTTTTCCCACTTTGACTAGGACCACATAACGTTAACATAAAAGGGTGTTGAAATGGTAATGAAACATTGTTCATTTCAGTTATCTAAAAATCCAAACGGTATCGTATTAAAATTATTTTTAACAACACGTTTATTAAATGTAAATGAAAATTTTTTTATTTCATCCTCAATAAAAATATGATTAAGTTTATCTTTACATATTTTATTGTGATATTTAATTTCGATGATCTGATCTTGATTTTTAACACATTGTGTCAAGGATAAAAAATTCAATTTTTCTTTTATTGTTTCATTTTTTAAAGTAAAACCTTTCACATGAATACATTCCTGATTTAAATTAGTTATATACGCGTAACATTTTGGACCCGTTGAACAAAAATTTGTTATCCATTCATTTTCATTTAATTCATTCGTTAAATCTCCTAAATAATTTCCCGTTTTAACATCAGTATAATTATTTTCATCAGATATATAAATAACAGAATCTGTATCAAAATATAAAACGCGATCGTCTAATTTAACGAGTAACTCGTATAATTTCAAACGTGCATATGCAGTAACAAAACATGCAATGATTACATTCCCCGTTTTTAGAGGGGTTGTTGCATCATCAATTTTTTCATATGTACAACGTAATAATGTTTCGTTTATAAATTCCATCGATGTTAATTTTTTACTTTTATCATTGGCAATATTTAATAATTCTTCATAATCGTTTAAAAAAACACACTTGTGTATTATTTTCGTTTTAAGCAAATTTTCCCCATAACGAATTTAAAAATGTTTTTGCAATAGTTCTTAATCCGGGATTTTTCTCTATTTTGTCTTTATCTAAAAAAACATTTTCATTTTTTAAATAATCATTACAATACTGTTTAATTTTATCATCATTTTTACTTCCATCTGCGTTCAAACAATCCGTAGGAATTCCTGAAGATTCTTGTTTGATTTTTAAAAATTGATTTACGTATTGTGAAAAGATTTTTTCTTTGCGTTCAAAATGATATATTTCGTAAAGAGCAATTATTTTATATCCCTTATCTATAGCAACATTAATCTCAACACTAGTCCAAGTACCCGTCAAGTATCGATCGCTTTCATTATGTTCACATTTATTACATTTATCCACAGCACATTTATAACATAATGGAAATAATAATTTCCCATCTATTCTAACAGGTAAAACAGGAAAGTAAATATTTCGAGGAGGTGAAATACAACATTTTACTAAACCAAATATGTCCTTGATTTTTATTTTATTACAATCTTTCCCCAGTAAAATAGTAGCATGACCCACAGGAAAATCATAATTTTTTTGTACATGAGGGTATAGCGATGTAAAATCTACGTAACTTATTCGTTCGTTGGGTTTTGTTTCTTTAAATAAACATACAGGGGAAGTTCGTCCCCCATATAATGCGTCACGTGGTGTTAAAGGAGTAAACGGATAAAATTTTCTTTTCTTTTCAATTAATTGTTTCTGTGTATATTTTTTTTCTTCTAAATAATCACATTCCCACATCTCGATTAACTTGTAACCGGCATTTTTTATTGTCCAAGAAAAACGTTGCGTATTTGCATATAAATTACTAAATTTTTCGTTTGTAAGAACGTTTAATGCATAGGGGTCAAAACATTTGGGACATCCGTGATAAAAACAACCATGAAATTGATATATCGTATCATTATAAAAACCATCGACAAAACGTCCTAGAATTTTTTTCTCCCCATTTTGTGAACAGATATATTCTAAATTTCCTCCTATTTCTCGATTAATTTCATCTAACCAATCAATAGCAATTAAACTCTGTTTTACACCCCCCCTATACCCCGAAGCTGGAATAATTCCTACACAATTTTTTTTTTAAAAATTAAGTCTATACACTTTCAAAGCTAAACTAGCAATCGTAATACAATTCTTTGCATAAAAGGGGGTGATATGACCTATGGTGCCTATCATTGTAGAAAATTTAACACATCCCTTTCTTAAAATATCTACATCACTACAACAATAATAATAAATCTCTTTACGAAATATATATTTCTCTTTCTTTTTTTCTAAATACCATTTTTCAAATTCATTAAGTGTTGCTGTATTCATATGTTTCGTATCAAAAAATTTCCGATCTACAATTTCACCCTCATAAGTTAAATCGTAAAATTCATAAGGATGAAATCCCTTACATTCCCCTTGAAGATCCATTGCTTTTGGAATATCCGCTAATTTCATACTAAAAAACAAATAACTATCGAGGATTCTAATATTTTGTTCTTTAATTATTAAACTCATTATTTTAGTACCGTTCATTATAGTATTCGGCATTATCTGTTTTATTTCTAAAAGATATTTTAAAATAAAAATAGTATCAAATCTACCCCCGTTATGAGCTATCCAAACGGAATTTGTTTGTTCAAACATAAATTCACATAAAGTTTCAATAACATTGTTATCAAAAATAAATTGTCTATTCCCACAACAACTAACTTTTTCAATAGTATTATCGATAATTTCTTGATCCTTTTTTTCAAATATTTTTGTTTTTTTAAATTCAATATGTTGACATTTTTTACATACCTTTTGGACGATACAATAAAACGGTACGAGCAATTTAGTTTCGGTTACTTTTGTTTCAAAATCAAAAAAAAATAAAGTGGGTTCACTTTCTTTCCTCTTGTTATATTCAAGTGAAAGGGGTTTCACATAACAAAAATGAGGTTGTTTCATGTATTTATCACAATGAAAACAAAATCGTTTGCTACAATCATGTTTAACTGTTTTATTAGAAAAAATGAAAAAGAATCGAGGACAAATTTTGTTACAGGTTTTACAATAAAAAAATATTGACACGATGTTAAACGATCATAATTACTTTGAGAGGGTTTAAAAATTTTATTTGTTAAATGATTTGTAAAACAATTTTCATCATAAAAAATTATATCACAACTGCTACAAATAAGTTTATTATTTTTATCTTTACACTTATTCGGATATTTATAACATCGTAAACAAGTTAAGTTATTTGTAGTACATAGGTGATTATCGATATATTCATGGCGTGTAAAATGACTCATACATTTAACACAAAAAGAACTGGTGTTAAGTTTAGAAAATTCCTTTATGCTTAAGACTACATCGTAATGATTATTATTTAACCATAAACATACAATTTCATTAGTTAATTTAATAAGATTACCCTCACTATCAGTTCGTGAATCATAAATTATATTATCGGAATGAGTGTCAGCATACACTAACAAATCAACACCCTGTTTTTTAAAATAATTATTATATACTAACTCAAACTGTGTGGCATCAACATTACCCTCGGGTATCCCACATTCCCGATATACATTTCGAATTTCTTCACACGTAAATAAATCATCCACGGGTTTATTGGGTTTTCTTTTCATTATAAAATATTTAGCGTCTTGTTTTAAAAATGATAAACCCACTAATATTGCTAAAGCAAAACAGCAATCTTTCACTGTACGAAATAATACATGGCTAAGAATATAAAATACCCCCGTGCGAAATTTACGGCCATATTTTTTTACATTACTTTTCACACCGCCTTTATCTGTAGCATTTCCCTTATTCAAACTATTATAAATACTTTTTTTCCTTAATACACTATTTTTTTTTTTTATTTGTACTTATTCCTGCGGGAAAAGTTTGAACTATTACCTTACTATTCCATCCATTAGCTATTATTTCTTTATTACTCTGCATAAATTTTTCCATAATATTTAAGAAATATTTAACGTCAAAGTCTTTCACGGGTAAAACGGCTGTAGAGAAAAAACTTTTTGGCGCATTACTAAAGATAAATCTAACATAATCATCATCACTTTTTACATTTGCCCGTGCAATGTTAATTAAATAAGAAAAAACCAACGATAACGATTGAATAAAACTAATAAAATTAACCGTTTTTTCCCGTGAAACATCAAAAGAAAAATGTTGTTCAGTGACTTTAAATTTTTCTCTACTAATAGTTTCTATATGATTAACAGAAAAATAATCGTCTATTTTTTCATTTTTCTTACTTTCTTTTTTCTTATTAAATAAACTTACAATTTTATCTATATCTTTTTGACTATATTTTAATTTTTTCTGATCATCATTCATCTTCTTTTTTTTTTCTAAAACAAGAAAAACACGCCGTTTTATTTTTATTTATGTTTTCGTCTTCTCCATCAACACGATCAATAGTAACATCGTATGAATCCTGTATATTAATACATGTCAACGTAAGTATAGGAGGGATTTGTTTTGATAATAAAGAACCCATTTAAAAAAAACTAAAACAAAAAAAAGAGAGTAAAAAAAAATATGAGTGAAATTGTGTATATTGAAATTTATTTACAAGCGTCTAATTTACCTTATATCGGGTATGAAATTCAAGATAATGATCCCTCAATATTATTTACCCCGTATCTTTTAAGGGAATGTTTACTAAATTTTACAGAAGATAAAGAAAAGATAATACCTATTTCATCAAAGATTTTAAAACAAAGAACAACAGAATTAAAAAAAGAAATATACAACTGCCCCGAAGATATTATCTATAAAGTTGAATGTTTGGTAAATTTTATTCAGACACATGAAAAAAATAATGATTATTTAGGAATAAAAACTATATTTTAAAAAAAATGGTAAGAGTTAAGTTACCTCGAAAAAAAAGACGCAATGATAAATCTCAAAGTATACGTCACGTTCTTCAATGTAGAAGTAAAACCTTAAAAAAAATAAGATGTCGTAAACGAACAGCAAAAACAAAAAAATGTTGGATTCATTTAGCAAAACAAAATAACTTACGTATCAAGAAATCAACGATCCCAAATGCGGGTGAAGGATTATTTGCTTGGAAAAAACCTTTTAAACCCGATCGTAATATTCTTATTATACGGGTCAAAAAACAACACAGTCCAAATTGGATCGTAAATATGGTAAAAACACAAATGCTGTATATAGTATTTGTAACGATGCAAACACTTGTATCGATGCTTATTTGACAACTCACGCCGCAGCACGTTATGCGAATAATGGGAAAACCGGTTCTATATATAAAAATAATTCCGATTTTGTTTACGATCCCAATAATAAAAAAATGTATTTAGAAAGTATAAAACATATAAAAGCCCATGAAGAAATTTTTGCAGACTATGGTGATAACTATTGGCAGAGAAAACAACCTTCATAACAATGGTAGGAAGAATAAGAGAATTACGGGGTGGTGATTTTAAGGGAAAAAAAGGCAACGTGGGGGTATTTTTAAAGGGAAAAAAAGGCAACGTGGAGGAAATAAAACAGTCAATAAATACGGCAAACTTTTTATAAACGATTTTAAAAAAGAGCTTAAAAAAAAAGCTAAACTAGTAAAATTTATTGCAAAACTAGGAACGAAAGACATTTTCAAAAAGGAGGACTTGTATATCATAAACCCAGAAACCATGTTGAAAAGTTTTTAATGTATTAATTTTTTTTAAATAAAAACATACATTCAGTGTATTATTTCGTTACATAAGAGGTTATTGTCCATTGAATATTTTTCTACATTATAAGCTCTTATTTCATTAAAATTTACACTGATGAAATTAGGGTAATCCACATTACATTCGCATTCCCCTTTACATTTTTTACAAGTGTATTTTATAGTTTTATTATAAACCCAAAAATCATAATATAATGCTATAATACTCCTAAAACACTCATAACTAAAACAATGTTTTCTATCATAATCTAGTATCTTTAAATATTCTCCAATTCTTTTGTCGTTGATACGTGGGGATAGATCATCATTCCATGCTTCACATATTTTACTAAGAAATTCATAACATTCTTCTGGAATGTCGTGTTCCTCTTGATGTATAACATACATTTTGGGATTTTTTGAACATTCTACTTCCAGTATAAATTTATACCGTAAATATTTTTCATAATCAGCAATAGATATTAGTAGATGATATCTTGATTTTTCAATTTCCACACTTCCTACTAATTGCCAAAAAAAAACGGATTCCACATAACTATATTGTGTTAAATCATGATAAATCTTATATCCCTCTTGATTTTGTACTCGCTGAAACATAGCCATGACACGTGACCCTCTTTGATAAAACGATCTTTATATATACCCCTATCTACGTATATCCATCGGAATAAACAATAGAAATATCGTATTCATTATAGGGGTGATTCGCTTCAGCCAATTTAAGACCATATTTAAAAAAAAAATGCTCATCTACAAATTGAATGTTTTGAATCAATATAAAATCTTCGTCAGCAGGTAAATTATAAGCTAAATCTACAAAACGTTTACCCTCGTTAAAGAAATTTTTCTCAGGATCAATAAACAATTGATTAGAGCTAAAATAGGGTTTATTAAGTTTTCCAATATATGCTCCAAATTCAGCCTGGTCGAATAACTCTTTTTTAACTTGAACAATACTCCATCCTAATGCATCGTTATATTGTTCTACAATATTATTTTTAAGTTTTACATCAATACTATGAATTATTTTTCGTTTATACCAATCTTTTTTTCTTGCTTCTAATTCTCCCGTAAGATAATTCGCTTTTTTTGTTTGAAAACTTCTATTGTCACTAAATGTCAATGAAAAATCAGTAAATCGTCCTGGAGCACGAATATTTGTTTTAATTTTAAAACCGTCAAGAAAACTCGATGGTATTACACCGTGTGTCCAAGGTACTTCTTGAAACGTATATAGATTATTTGCTGATTTTAACGCAATTGTCGCGTATTTTCTTGGATTAATAAGCGAAAAACGTTCATTATAATGGATGATTTTTTTCTGACTCATTTTAATTCCAATAAGAGAAAAAAAATAAGAACGTTTTATTTATACTATACGTAGAATGATATCATTTTTTATATATTTAAATGTACAAAGAGTTTCTATGATCATCTTATTTTTTTTAAAACTTCTCTCTCCTTCTATTTTTACAAAAATAGTGTTTTTGATAACATGTAGATCATTAACAAAATAATAACGTTCTAATGTACGTTTTATTTTTAAAATATAAACATTTCTTAAATGTGCTTTTGATAATTTTTTAAACAATCTTTGTGTTTCTAAAAATAAAAGGAAAATACATTCAATATTTTTTTGATTTTAAAATCAAAAAGTGTATTTTTTTATTTAGGTAAAATGTTCAGGAGAGAATAAATTTTAAAAATTAAATTCCTTATCATACATAGAGAGTACAGATCGTTCATTATCCCCATCTTCTAATTTACGAAACAAACATGCAGCAAATAAAAGACAAACTACAATAAACATGTGGGTTCACTAGTATGATACCAACAATTTCTTGGTTTAAGATTATAAAACGAAAGTAAATAATCGTACTTCTCAATTCCAAAATATTCAAGATTCACACAATGTAAAATAGTTTTTTCTTGAAGTGTTTTAACTAACGACGATTCTTTATCACCACCTTTATACCCGATAATAGCATTCGGGGGAAAAACATTACGAAATAAATAACTTAATCTATTTATAAGTTCACTTTGACTAAAATAATCTCTTGATTTTTTTTCAGATAAATAGTCTAAACCATGACATCGATATTGATAGTAGACAGTAGACCGTTCCCTTCGAGTTAGTTCTTTGTAGGGTTTTAACTTCCCATCATAACAATGATAAATAAAATACTTGTTCGTTTGAAGTTCGAGAAGAGTTACTTCACGATAACTGGGTCTCTCTCCTTTAAACTGGTAACATTCACATTCCATTATATGTGTGATACGCGATAAAAATAATTTATGTCGTTCTTGGGATATTTCTTCTTTACATTTGTTTAATGCACAATTATATTTACGGGATACAACTCTTCGATAGTCGTCCCTTCAGATTCTTCCTGGAGGTTTGTCTCTAACGGGATGTAGTCATCTGCTTCTTTAATTTCGCTGCTCTTCTTCTCAAATATTTTTGCCATCTCTCTCTCTCTCCTACACTCAGACTGATATTAATTATTTTCAACCCTACATCGGGTTTTATAATTGCATCCTGCGTAACTATGCGTTACTGTGGGTAGATTAGTTTGACCAATCAGAGGTCGTTGATTAAAGCTTTCATGTCATCCCGATGATTTGTGATACTCATGTACAATGAATGTGTGCTGTAGGAATTAGAGACGCGAATCCCTAATTAGCGATTCCTTCTAAACAAATACTTGGGGATTAGTTCCCGCAATGCTGTGTTGTGGGATTAACGACACGAATCCCTAATGTTGTTCTAAAACACATACACGTCAAATCAGTTGATATATTATATACTCGTGGGATTAGTTTATACATACAATAATACTTTTTTCAAATTTTTGATCAAAATCGTGTTAAATTCTACATGTAGAAATATATATTATAAGAATGGGAAAAATAGTATATATATACAAGTCGATTTCTTTAACATACGCGTTCATCATTCGTTTTTGAGAATGTCATTAAACATTGGTGATAAAAGAAGCTATGCAGAAGCTAATGACCACGGTCCCAATATTAAGACGATATTGAAAATTGTTTATTATATACAACATTTTCGTAACCGATCTATACATTGGATTATTATTTGCCGTCTGTGACTTATGTGACTATTACTATGGGGGAATTATCGAATGTATGGAATTTGAATCGAGACAAATTGGTCGGGGATATAAAGACTACGCCTATATTGAAAAAATGAAACCTGAAATGAACCAAGATGAATGCAAGGATTGGCGAATCTTAACAGATAAACAACACTATATAATCCCCGTTGTTCATACACAACGAAAATATTATATTTATGGTGAAAAACTCTGTGAGCGTTATCACAAATTACTATTAATACCCGCTCAAACATTAATGAAATCTATTTTTCATTTGAATGATAATCATTCTGATAATTTTTTTATTGAAATTCAAACCAGTTATCATCCAAGAAATGATATTTACCACTTTATTTCTATTACTATTAATGATGAGCAAACTACAATTCCTAAAGCGATAGGGTATGGAGGATCTTATCTTTGTAATACATTACATAGACTTAATCGTTGTTTTAGTCATGAATTTACATATTGCTGTATTTATTTATATTTTATAGATCCGTTTTATTTGAAGGCTACTTTTTATTATCTACATAATTTAGATAATTTTGAGAAAATAGTGTATCAACTTGTATGTTGTTTTATTTTCTTTTGCGAAAATCATAACCCTATATCAAAACTTAAAACTAGTAACGATAGGGTTTATACTTTTAATCTCGATAAGATTGTTAAGCTGATGCTAACGAAAACCCCACCCTGTACCTGTTGTTATAAAAATTGTCAGAAATACACTTATTGGTTTAAATTATTCTATAAGACAAGTAAACCCTATAAGTTTAAAGTCAGTTTATTTTCAGATCAAGTTAAAAATAATAGTATTATACAAAATAATACCCCCCTTAGTTTACAATATTACCCCCCGCATATGGATATAATATATAATTATTCTATAAGGGTAAGGATTACATCTAATACCAGTACATCAACTACTTTTATTATTAAGAGTATTATAGAATCATATAATATTAACTTTGAAGATCCTGACATTATAATACAGAGTATTGAAAAATTGTATTTAGACTAATTTAAAAAATTCAAAGAATATATTCCACAACCAAAACCACGAGTGTTTTTTATCATGGGGGAATAAAATGAATTTAAGATGCGAATTTCTAAAATCTAAAATTGTTTGACGTATACACAATTTTATATTTTCCTCATTATCAATGTGTTTATATCTAAAAAAACACAGGATTAAAGCAAAAAATGCTATTATTTGTCCAATTTCATGGCGCTCCATGCGATTATAGACATCCAAAAGTTCACGTGGCATTTTTAAATGGGCAATAATATTTTTAAATAAATTCTCATGTTCGTCAAGACATTTCCACACACTTTGTTCCATATTTTTATTGATTTTTATTTCAAAACGTGCCAGTTCTTTTACCATGACATTCCACACCTCCATGTTTTCACATTACTGATATTTTTATTTAGAACAATATCATTTTATACATTTCGGTTTCCTTTTTTTTAAATCAGTCTTTCGTTTCAAATCCTTATTATTATCCATTATATATCGTTTTTCCATAAGGTCACTCGTAAATTTTCTAGAACGCCATTGCAAATATTGTTTATTTATATATAGTTTCTCAATATAGAGACCCTCTAACTCACGATATTTATCGCGTTGTGTACAAATAATATCTTGATCATAATTCGAATAGATTGTCATTCGTTTTTCTTCATGATGTTCATCGCCTTTTTTTCACGTTTCATATATATTAACGAACGTTTATAACATCTTTTCTTCAATAGTGGATCGTTCAATACTTCTCGGTCGTCTTCCTCTTCTTCTTCTTCCTCTTCTTCACACACTGGAAATAATGGCGGGGGTGAATTAGGTGGTTGTGGTAGTTGTGGTGGTGAAAGAGGAATAGGAGATAATGTTGGGGAAAGAGCATTTGCTAATTGATCCACAATTTGTAATAATTGTTTTCCTTGTTGAACGGGGACCATTTCATCACACATTCGTATTAAATTCGCAGGAGAAGGAATAGGGATTTGTCCAAAGAAATCAATAGGCATATCGTATATGTAATTATCTAATTCATCTTCGGGCCGTGGCGGTGAGATCGTTTGCGGGGGAATAGGAGATGCATTATACTTTGCTTGCGGTGTTTGAAGAGGTATATTATACTGTTCTTGCGATAGTAGAGATAGGTGGTTTACTTGCATGGGTAGAGACGGTATCTTTGCTTGCCACGACGACACATTATACTTCGCTTGCGGTAGTAGAGGTGAATTTACTTGCTGGGGTAGAGACGGTATATTTGCTTGCCGTGGCGACGCGTTATACTTCGCTTGCGATTGTAGAATGTAACTGGGCTGTTCTTGAGCTATCGGTACAGCGAAATTTAATTGCGACTGTGCAATGTTGTCTTTAGTTGTACAATGTTTGACTTTCTTTTTTCCTCTGATTTCTTGACGGTATGATGTTTCACCATCTGAAATATCCAGAGTCTTATTACGATATTCTTGTCGCTCTAGACGACGTTGTTTTAACATTTTAGGAATATCGTTTCCTCTACTTTCAACCCGAGCAATTGATTTTCCACTTTCCAAATTTTTATGAGTCTGCTTCACACGAGCCATAATGATATTGTGACTAAAGAAATTAGGAACAAACGTTTATAAAAAACACGTTAAAAAAAATGGGGTATCCTGATTGGTTGAACTTAATTCCCTAATAAAATATCGGAGTATTCTCATTGGTTGAATGATAAAATCAATATTATAAGACGCGCTCCGACGATTATACATGTAAATCTTTTTAATCTTTTTGTTGACTTAATGCGGTACACATTGCCCCAAAATATTTATCGGTAAAAACGGTGTAGGAAAAGATATATAAACATACGTTAGAAGTCATATTTTTTTTAGAACACTTTCAAAATGATAGCAGGTACTAAAGAAAATCCTCTGTTGGTAATACTGACCGATTTAGCAAAGTATTTTTCACACATTGAATATCAAGTGGTTGAATGTCATAAAGTGGCTATGTTACCCAACAACGAACTTCCCGAAATAATACTATATAAGATGCTATTGTTATGGGATGAGAAATATATATATACCTACTCATCGGACGATTTTACACATTTGATCGGTCAATTTGTGCATGTAGCAATCGAGGAACCTCCAGCCTATCAGCCATGAATCAACCAACATTTATATCTATGAGGAGCACTCGTAAACGAAATATACAGTTAATAGGTTCCCTACCCGCTGGCGAACCGACATCAACCATCAATCAAGCAAAATTTTTAGATATAATATCTATGGGAGATCTATCTCGTGAACGAAATCTACAGTTAATGGGTTCAAGACCCATACCCAAACCTGTTGGCGAACCGATACAGATGTATGACCTTTTCTTTAAAGATGAAGATAACAATTATTTTAAAATCGAATTCGATTCACCCCAGCACGATAAGATGGGTAAAAGCGTGTATCTTACCAATCAATATATATTTATCGTAAAAGATTAATCCCTTGTATATATAGACATCTCTCTCCCCAAAAACATTTTTATTATTAAACAAAACTCATCATGACAACAAGCATAGATATAAACGAAATTAAACTTGATAACGTGAAGTTATACAGCTCTGAGTTTTTATATACCGTGTGCAGAGACTCTGATTTTTACGTGGTTGACTTTATGAGCGAGAATAAAATTTGGCAAGATAACCGACACGGGATAATATTAAAAGACTTTAATCTTACCTCTGTTCTTAATACCAGAATGGGTGTCGAAGCTGGAATTATTATTGCTGTGGTTCATCGACAGGAAAATCAAGAAGATCTCGTTGGGAAGCATATCTTCTTTGTAAACTCTTTCACGATACGTTGTAACAATCCCGAACGTTAAAACATATGTATTAAAAAACCATTTATCATCTATTTTGACATGTGTGAATTAATTAATACTCTTTCTCGATATCGTGCAAATTTGTTTAACGGGTATCTTTAAATATATACTAAATTGTATGAAAAGCATAAAAATGAAAGCATTAAAAAGCACTAAAAAGCATAAAAATGTGTTAAATAAATGTAAAAATGTTTAAATATCTAGAATATAGACGTATTTAAACACGGGCAATATATAGGAACTAATCCCTCAAAATGGCCGCTAATCCCTAACCTGTCTATACAGTTGATGTATTCATTACACGTAGAACTCATTAAAAACACGTATCTCCAAAGTACACAAACAAAATGGCCGCTAATCCCCAACACGTATAATACATCAAACTTTTGATATCGTAGACCTAATTGATAATTATAATTCCCCGTCTTTAATCCCGCAACACAAATTCATTGTCCCTTACCCCTATAATGAATCAACTGTTTTGACATAAGGGGAGGAATTAGAAGAAGATGCTTATTATATATACACGTTCCAAAGCGTTTACCAACACGTATTGTTCCTACCCTATAATTAATCAGACTGTTTTGACATAAAGGGAGCGAATAGAAGAAGATGTTTATATATATATACGGCGTCCTTAAGCGTTTAACAACACGTATTGTTCCTACCCATAATAATTCACTTGTTTTGACATGAAGGGTTTAATGAACGAGCTCTGATTGGTTAGATACGGGGGAGGGTTTGATTATAGAAACTCTGATTGGTTAAACCGCTAAACCATTGTAATAGACCGTAGATCGTGATTATAAAATAATTACGTATGCGCGTCTCGCACCACAACGAATTCAAACAAGAAACAAAGAAGACAGAAAAAGAAAATAAACAAGAATATGGATGTAAGATAGCGCTAAAATGTTTTTACTGTCTGTATACAATCGACATGTATTTATTATGTTTTTTATTTCTCTCTTAGAAAGAAACCATCCCTCCACCCCCGCTTGAAGATGAAACCCCTAACGTGGAAGCTATCCCGCTTTACGCGGACAACCCATAAAAAGAAGAAAATGTAAGATAGCGCTAAAATGTTTTTACTATACAAGCGACATGTATTTATTATGTTTTTATATTTCTCTTAGAAAGAAACCATCCCTCCACCCCCGATCGAAGACGAAGACCCTGAGTCCATAAGGGGTACTGTTGATTCAAGATGGAGAGAGCGAATGGGCGTTCCGAGTCCAGCCGGACTCGGAGTACTCATTCGACTCATACAACCCAACCGAGGACGAAGACGATGATCCTCGTGTGTGGGGGTATGTGGACACTCGGGGTGAGTCTTTTTTTATTTTGAAAGTACCGACAGAATGGAAAAAATGAAAACATGACATTTATATTTTAATTTGTAGGGGTGGTATATCGAGGGGTATTATACCCCACAAGGCAACCGTTTAAAGATATTACCAATTTATTTGTGTGAAATTTTATTGTTTCGTGTGTGTAAATATATATATATTCATCCAACTTCTCCATCGTGTGTGTGTGTTTTTACTATAGCTAACTCTTTCATCATACGCTAACGCACAACCCTGGCGTAAAATAAGCAATTCATTGAATAAGGGATGACCAGAATGTCGCTATGGACCTGAGCCAATCTCATTCGAATCGCAAATTCGACTACGGGTGTACGCACGCCAATGCAATTTACTAATAAACAGAACATTGGAAGATGTCAGAGTCTTGTGCCGAAGCACAACTTACAAGCGAGCAAAACACACACAACTGATAAAATATGATACAACAGCTGCTTATATACTCACCTAATCTCTTAAAATTTATTTGAGATTTTTCCTCCAAATTTATTTAAAACACTTTTACACCTCTACTATTTTTATTTTGGATATTTCATCTCAAATTATTTTGAGGTTTTTCAAAAACTCTAACCCCTCAAACTTTTTTACGAAGCAATACCCGAAATAATTTTTATGAGTTATATCCTCTTAAAATATTTTAGGGAAATATCCCTTTTTAAAAATGTTAAGGTTTCTCCAGATCCCATCTCTCAAACTGGGAAGCAATACCCGAAATAATTTTTATGAGATAATATTTTGAGATCCTTTTTAAATATACCGTCACTAAGGAATATCAGTCATTCGGCCATAAGATGGCGGCGAGGTAAGAGCTCCATGGCGGAAATTTCTATGATTAATTCTATAAACCACAATTTGATTATTTTTATTTCAACATCGTACAACTCTTCCAATAAAAATAAGACAGTCCAAGTTTATTTTTATTTTCAAATTACAAGTCTTCAAATAAAAAATATGGCGTTTTGGATGGTACGTGTAAGTATTACATCACATCGGGTGAGGTATGATGGTTATGTATAATAGAATTTTTTGTATTTTTTTTCAAAACGTGGGTGTCAGTATATATATCACTGTGTGAATGATGATTTGACTAAGTGCTGGCACGGATGCTATATGGAGTGTTGAAAGCGGTGATAGACCAGGAACAGGAAGTTTAGTCGTAGAATTTCGTGTTCCGATTAATTGATGATCAGTAGGGATAAGTTTACCAAGAAACCAAACATGGCTAAAATGATGTCATTTTAGACATGTTTGGTTTCTCGGTGAACTTTTCCATACTGATCTTCAGTTGGTCAGAACACTAAATTCTACAACTTAAACATCCTGTTCCTGGTTCATCACAGCTTTCAACCCCCATATAGCAAATGACGTCAGTACTTGCTTAACACTATTCACCTTGAATGACCTTCAATCTCTCTGGTCGTTTCACTCAGGGACGACTATAAAACTGGTCGTACAACAACACGACCAAAGTGATATATATACTCTTGACCGCGACCACTTTTGACTAATTTTATACAAAAAACCTCTTGTATACGACCAGGTGCATATCCCCCCTGATTTGATGGCTGGTCGCTCTTTACAGGGTGACCACACCTTAAAAATACGACACCCTCCTGGAAATATGGGACTGAACTGTGCTCTGATTGGTCAATTCAAATCATTCTTGATTCTGATTGGCTTAGAGCTCAGTCCAGTCCCTAACACATTGATAATAATAATATATATATTATTACTACTTTTGTATATAGACACCAAAGGCTGTTGAAGGAAGAAAGTGCATCTCTATCATACAATGAGTGTCCTTTAAAAAAATCAAATTCGTTAGTAAGTTGATAATTCTACCCACATTGGACTACTGTGATATGGAGCTGGCAGGAATATGGATAACTAAATATTGATGGTCATAATCAGAGGTCTCTATATATGTCAGGGAAACTGATCTTTCCTCAAGTCGGGAATTGAAACTGATTGGTTAATAGAAATCCCAAGTTTTGTACCTCTTGTATTAGAAGCAAGTTACATTGTGTAATGCTAGTTAGGAAATTCCATGGCATTTTAACATCATATCTACCAGTAAAGAGCTATTTTCCATGTTTCAATTAATCTGTTCATACATGTTATAGCACCATTATATCTATTGCCTTAATTGACAATATGTGAAGGATATACAACTTTTGAGTTAAAATTAGTTTTTGTAACATTGTACTGTACATTTGTAACAACTATAATTTGTTAGAAAACAAGACCCTTTCGGAAACGTACTATTTCCTTATACTTTATTGTAGAAAAATATCACGAATAATCACAAAATCACAATCACAAAACTGAAATCACTGTCTCAAAACACTTGAGAGCATGAAATCAACAACCTCACACGATCTGACGTCACATCAGACCACTTCCTTATAAGTTCAAAATAACTTACGACAATCTCCGAAGTTACTACTACAATCTCCGACACTCTCCCCCCATAAAACTCTGAAAAGAGTTATATGTTTATCACAAGGTTCCATACTACAGTAATTTAAGCCTTAGGAATTAACATAACAAGTTATAATAAAAAATTAGGATTGATAGATACGATTTACTATGAATGTACTCATCGTCTATGTGCCTCTATAATGTTCAACTACAGTTCTTGTTCATCTTGCGCGATTTGGTTTATTTTTCCTCGTGCTTCGATAGCTGCCCTCCTTCTCGGTCTAAACTGGGGTGCTTCGACATTCAGCACTACATCATTCGCTTTTGGACTTGTCTTGTCACACGACAATTCGAGTGGGTATAAATGCTGTACTGGTCGCTCAAGGAAGCTTTTCCCAGCTCTTAACTTTGCAGCTCTTACAACTCCGTCTCGACCCGGAAATAGTTCTACTACGATACCCAATGGCCATGTTCCACGATTCTTGTCATCTGACTTTATGATAACCACATCCCCTACAGCTAAGGTAGAAGGCTTTCCTCGGTGTTTGAGGTTGTGTCTCTCTCGTAAACCGCGTAAATATTCCGATGACCACCTTCTCCACATTGCTTCTTTACATTTGCGAAGGTACTTTGATCTTTTCCTTAGATCACTGGTTTCACAGTGATGTGGCTGTAATTCTGGTGGGACGTTGGGCTGATGGTACAGCAGAGAATTTGGCGTGAGGATAGGAAACTGTATGTCCTCTTCAATATAACTTAACGGTCTATCATTCAATGTCACTTCCACGTCAATCAACACTTCTTCTAGTTCCTTCCATGTTAGGAATCCCTTTCCGATGGTTTTGTGCAGAGACTTCTTGACCAATGCAACCATACGCTCGAACTGCCCGCCCCACCAAGGGGCGCGGCTAAGGTTGAACTGCCAGATAATCTTGTTTTCCGCAAGATAATGATTCAACTTTTCATCTCCCATCACCGTCTTTAACCAATTCGCAGCACCAACAAATGTCGCTCCTAAAACAACTACAACTTGGTCACTTAAGGCGTGTAAAATTGCACACCTTTTCCGCATTACATACCTTGGTGTGCAGTTCTACACACTTTGGTGTGTAGGTTTACACACCTTGGTGTGTAGTTTTACACACCTCGGTAAACGGTAGCGTGTAAAATTACACACCTTAGGTTTGCAAAATTACACACCTTTTTTTTACACACCTTTGAATTCGCAAAGGTGTGTTGTTTTACACACATTTTAGGCAAAAACACACCTTTGCCCAAAACACACCTTTCATTTTACACAACTTGCTTGATTTTACACACCTTTTAATTTTACACACCTTTCAATTTTACATACCTTGCTTGATTTTACACATCTTAATTTTACACATCTTTTAATTTCAACAGACATCTTTACTGCAAGCATCATCCATGCTTCGTTTTTGTCGGTACCGCGGTCAGCGGTACCCATATAGTCACGGCGTTGAGGTAGGTAGGGAGTTAGGGGTTCAACATCGAAATTACAACTGCGCAACTCAGATACTCATTCGGAATTAGAAAATCTCGAAAAATTCAAACTTGTCGACAAATTCAACGTACAAAGGTCGTGTCGTTTATTGTTGGCAATGATCTAATTCGAGTGCGTTTTCATTTTGGCTAAATAATTCCCTCTTCCTCGTGTCGTGTCTTCTGATCGAGTGCGTTTGGC
Organism: Chrysogorgia sp. JL179-B06; assembly: GCA_035772405.1. Lineage (NCBI taxonomy): Eukaryota > Metazoa > Cnidaria > Anthozoa > Scleralcyonacea > Chrysogorgiidae > Chrysogorgia > Chrysogorgia sp. JL179-B06. The sequence goes on from JAYKKM010000346.1 coordinate 271,559, forward strand.
TTGTGTAGTTTACATTAAAGTAAGTTGTATCTTTCTCGTTTTCACTTCTTTACTGTACTAGGTATTTCTTTGATCATAAAATGATGTGCTTATTATAGCTTCGCTCCTCTGAGTAACTACTATGTTGTTTATATTGTCTGTGACTGTTTTTGTTGTATATTTCTTCGCCAAATTCAAATGTTATCCATCTGACAGTTTCAGGTGAGGAGGTCAGTCTAAATTTGGCGACAATGCTGGTAAACAGTGGGTCCCGAGACCATCAATGAAAGCAGTATGTCAAAACATACTGCTTTCCCAAGATCCCAGTAAATAAGTGCTTTTTTATACCAAGTGTCAAAGAAAAAACAAACGTAAAGACATGAAATATTTTATTCTTCAAACATTAAATTAAACAATATTAAGGCAAAAAGAGAGTTCAATCCAAAGGTTGCATTTTCACATGGTATTTCACATATTTTTTCATTATCATTGACAACACATTGCCCTCTCAGAGCTATTGCAGGGGAAACAGCTAAATTTCGTCATTTTCATGTGATATACTCTCGACCAATGACACTAGAAAAAGGGAACTTTGACACTTGGTATATAATAATGCTTGTTAACAATTGATTGTAACAGTATTTCAGTGTTCGCAGTGTCAGGAAATACTTTCAAGATATTTGATTCACAGTCAAGTGACCTATATGGAATGCCGTGTTTTTCTGGTACATGTAGCTGTGTTTTGCTTACTGTTGAAAGCCTTGAGCATCTAAAATTATTATTTTAAATTATTTCACCACTGAAAAGTTGTATTCCATTTGAAATAAAAGGTCACTTTGGCCAGTATTGATAATAATAAAATAAAGTCGATGATCAAAGGCTCTCAAGTAATAATTTGTGCCAAGATTACAAACATTAAGATGATTTCAGCATTATAGAATAGTTCCTCTCTGCAGTTATTGTATTAAAGTTTCTGTGAAAAAGTTTTTTGTTGTTGACAGATGTTCCTAACATGGTATTATTTGATGAGAAAACTTATGCCTTAACTTTTGTGAATCATTTACTGGTGAATTATCCATGACATGTAATAATGGAACCTATGTTTGTCTTAAAAGTTCATTTTACAAATTTATCCTCTGCTGATTTGTTAAATCTGCTATTAGCTTACCAACAGCACTGTCTTAGTAATCCACCATGAGAAAATTTCAACACCTGGTTTATTCCCCCATTTACCCCCTAGTCTATAACAAATATTGTGATGTTTGTCCTTGATCAATTTATCAGTACAAGTGTCTATGAAATGAAAATTTACCCCAGCTTTTTATGATTGTATTTGAAAGAACACGTAAAATAATAAAAAATAGCTTTTACATGACTTTCGTATCTTATGTAGTTCTTGAGTTACATTTCATGTAACTTGAGATATGACGTCACAAGATGAACACAGCATTACATCAAAACTCAAAAACAGGCTTATCTTTGGATTGGTTTGACTAAACTGGCTCAAACGATACAGACTTACTGAGTCAACAAGACTCAGCATTGAGATTGTTGTTATATTAGGTTTCCATGGTAACAGATTCATTACCAGGCCACTTTGTAAAGAAACAAAATGTTGTACCTTTCGTCATTGCAGTTACTTTTTTATTGTTTTAAACAGTATTGTTGCATTGGAAATCATTGAAAAAGGATGTCAACTTCCTAAAACTGAATAAGTTGCTGTAAATGTGGTTGAAAACAAATAATTCATAGAAAGAAAGAGAGTAATCTGGAAACTCTGTTACCATAGCAACCACATTAGAACCATGACAATGTTTAGTTTTCTTGATTGAGTAAGTTAACAAGGTTTGAATTTATTTAGTTGAACCAGTCTGAAGATATGCCTGATTTTCAGTTTTGGTGTAATACTCTGTCCATCTTGTGACGTCACAGCTCAAATTATATAAAGCGTAATAATTCATGAACGGAATAACATATGAATCTAAAAGCCATTTTGCATTAGTATAAGTGTTCTTTCAAGTACAATCATAAAAACTGGAGCGAATTTTCATTTCATAGACACTTTAAAGGCACCACATGAATATAATTAGCAGTTATTACATACACAAGCTCTGGATATGAGCTATTCTGCAATCTGATTGGTTCCTCTACTAGTAGGATATCAGCTCATATCCTACTAGTAGAGAAATCTAGCAAAATGGCTGCCAGATTTGCAGAATTAAACGAAGAAGAAATTCAAGTTTTACTGGGAAATAGTACACCAAAATGCACACAGAAAGCAACCAAATTCGGAATGAAAGAATTTGACGGTAGATAGAACAACTAGATCTTACGAAAAGCTCTCCAAATTTCATATTTTTAGAAAAACAGCGACGTTTAAAGTGGCGTTGCTAGAAATATTTTTGGCCTGCAAAAAATTAAATTTTAGCGTTTCTACTTGGTTTACGAATGAATGGTTTACGAGTTCAAAGAAATTTGACAAGTACATAACAGAAATGTCCAAAACAAAGTAAAATTCTTGCTTAAAAAAGCAATTTCACATTTCTGCTAAGGCAGAAAGATGGCCTGTAAATAAAAACAACAATGAAGTTCATTAGAGCTGCCATTTAGATTTCTCAAAAAACATCAAACAAAGGTTTTAGTATAATTGGTGACCCTACCTTTGCTGAAGCTAACCATATTCTTGAAGCTTTCGTCAAAGACTTGAGAAAGTCTGGCAAGATAGCTGGAGTAGTCTACAAAAAAACCATTTCAAAAGAGCAAAAGGCGGCCTCGGCAACACTTCTCGGCAACACTCGGCAAATCTTCCGTATTTCGAAACGATCCAAAAATACTTGAAGCATCTAAATCATGCCTGTGAAAGTCTCTTTCAGCGTCCAAATGATTCAAAATGCAATAAGTTTGATGTCAACATGAACATTCGGTATTCAAACATGGCAGTCGGCGAAGCTCCACGACAAAAAGTACAGTGTTCCACTTTCACCATTGCAATGTGAACATTTACAACTGACTTTGCTGAACTGTTTTTTTGATCGGTAAAGTGGTTTTGCAGAGCGAAACTTTCTTCGTTCAAACTGTTTATAATATGTTTCACTTTCACGTGACATAATTTAATTATTCATATTTTGTCTTCATTACGCATGACGGATGTTGAGAGAAAATTTAAAAATCTATTCAATTACTTGTATAATATAAACTTGCAATTTTATGTTGTTCATATCCAGAGCTTGTGTATATAATAAAACAGTTATTCCACTCACTCTCGTCGTATATGGCTGATAGCCATATGGCTATCAGCTCATATACGACTCGAGTTCGTGGAATAACTGCTAAATAGCCTTCTGTGACAATGATCCCATAGTGGGGATAAATGCCCCAGTATAAATGAATAATACTAATATTTCAGTTAGTATCACAGATTTGGATTTTTCTTTCCACAGTTTAGATAACATAGAATTTTTGTTTCATAAAAAGGGCCTCCCTTTTGGTCACACCCCATGCTCATTGCTCCCGGTACCCACATGTTCGCATCGCGGACCTATTTTTTTATATGCAACAGCATTGATTTCTTTGCAGTTATACCGACATATTTTTAACACGTGAATGACAACATGTCGGCAAATTTAAATCAGAACTATATATATCCCCGTCTCGTTGTATTCTTTTGTCAAAATTTCTCGAGAAGACTGCAGATCTCGACCATTAATGATTTAATTATCTGTACTCGAAGGGCTTCTTGCAAAGTCGAGGCTTTTGCCTAAGCTACATATAGATCGAGGAAAATAAAAGATGCTCGGCGATAGACCGCGCGACGTTGAATGACCGGCGATAGACCGGCCATTCAACGTCGACAACTCGACGTCGCTTCAACGTTGAATATCCGCCGTCGATTCGAATAATTATGGATATTCTTTGGCAATGTTGTAAGCGGCTGTCAACAACCGTAAGAGCCGTCGTTACTTGCTCAGTTGCTCGAAATTTTGGCTAACATTTCCAAATTCAACTTTCACGCGGTCTAGAGCGAGTCCGTTCAAACAAATGATCCTGGCATGAATTTTTCAAAATAGAAATATGCCGAAGAATGTAGGATACATATCAGCTATTCAACAATAAGATATTATGCTCATTAGGCATGACTAGCAAGAAGTATGTTATGTTAAAATGTCCTGATAACTCGCAATATTTGGTAAGCAACCCGTGTTTAACAATTATTTACCACACTTTAACCTTTGATTTGAGTAGGATCAAATTCTAAGTATTTTTAACCAATCAGGTGTGGATGACGCTGCGCTTAATTATCAGCACGGTCTTCGCAGAGGTCCGCATGCAATTCAACCAATCAGAAACCGTCAAATTTTGATCCGGTGCTCTGTTAAGGTATGTTTGATCATAAACCGTATCGAGCTTGAAGGCAAGCGTCAACAAAGGGACAAAGCTTTTTCCAAATGGTTTTAACAATAATTATCGCAAAGGATGACTACATATTATTTGGCCAAATTCTTGGGTTAATAAGGATATTATATTTATGCATTCAAAGAGGAATATGGATACAACGCGCTAATTCATAATTGACTATATACATTATATTATTGCTGTGACCGCATATACTACGGAGTACTGATCTTCAAGTAAATACCAGGACTACCGAATTCCTAAAAGAACTTCACATGTTATTATTACTGGTCAAGAAACGAGGACTAATTCGTATTACCTGTACCGTATGCTTGTATGGACGAGGCAGTTGGGAGAGTGAGTGACTTAATATATCTGTTCCAAATTTTAAAATTGCATAAAGATTGTAGAGATGCCGATAATTTTCATTTTACCATGAATAATAAAGTACTTTTAGAAAGATGTCCGTGTTATTCCAAGGCATGTTTATACATATACGAAAAATCACTGCGCGAAATATATTGCGTTTAGAAATGCATGTTCAGAATGATTTCGCCAACACTAGCGATTTTTGTTGCGATTTACGCTGCGAACGGCTGACGCGTGACTGCGATATGGTATATCGCTGGTGTAAACTACCGCTGCGACTTCACTGCGATATGGATTTTCAAGTCGCCGCTAATGTGAACATGCATTGCTCGAATCGCATGCATGCGATTTTCTGAGGAAATCTGAACAAAGTTTACCTTTCTTGATAACAAGCCCGCAACAAAATAACCGGTTTTATACAAGCGATATTATATCGCAGTATGATATATACGCTCCCAGCAATACGGCCTTCGCGTCTCAGCGGTTGGCAGAGCGCAGCGCTGCACTAGATTCGCGGTGTCGTGAGTTTGCATTTTTCGCAACTGGTCTCGTTTGAGTCCACACTCGCAAAATATCCTTATAATATCGATGTCCTTTACAGTTATCGAGTGTAAATGCCATTGTTATTCTTTATGATATACACATAGTTTGTCAGCTATTTAGCATATTATATGTATATTTACAGCTTTTAGTATTTTTGTAAGTCTATGGAATAACGTGAATTAGAATTTTTCCTTGAACTATCTGCCAGTTCCTGCAGGTTAAGTTATTTCAATTTTAAATCTTGCTGTAATATAGCGATCTTTATACGCATCACAAGTTGTGTAAAAATCATAGCTTTCGGCGTGAAAAAAAACACACCTTGGTGTGTAAAAAAACACGCCTTGGTGTGTAAAAAAACACGCCTAGGTGTGTAAAAAACACACCTTTTTTAAAAACACGGCAAAAGGTGTGTGATTTCGGCGACAAGCAAATTACACACCTTATCGTGTGTAAAATTACACACCTTTTTCAAATTACACCTCCAAATTACACACCTTAAGGTGTGTAAATAAACACGGCTGAAAGTGTGTTAATTCGGCGACAAGAAAGGTGTGTAAAAACTACACACCATTTTTTAGAGTGCATTGTCGGAATATATCTTCTGCGGCCTTCCTTTCCTTGCGATGAACCTTTTTAAGCCTAAGAGGAACTCTTGTGTTTCGAGGGAAGTCATCAGGTCCAGGTACAATGCACGGCTCAACGAACAAGCATACAATGCTATGTATGCTTTTCCTTCAACTTTGCCACGTTTCCTGTAGTGTAGTGTAGTGGGCCAGCATAATCTACACCGATAACTTGGAATGGATGAGTTCCTTGCGTGCGGTCCACTGGTAGATTTCCGGGAGGAGGATTTGCAAGAGCTCTTGCTTGGAATCTTTTACATCCACTACACTCTCGAACAGTCTGCTTGGTCAGTCTTCGCAGACGTGGAATCCAGTGGCTCTTCCTGATGCTCGTCATCGTTAATATAGGACTCCCCCATGAAGGGTGCGCAGGTGTTCTTGCTGGACTAACTTCTTTGAGTACGAATGGGAGTCTGGAAGATAGATAGGATAATCGCCTTGTATCCGTCCTCTACATTCCAGGATTCCTTCCTGATTTGGCTGAAGGTTCAATCGCGACCGGTCGTCTTCGGTATCAATGCTTTGTTGTGCTCTTTTAATCCAGAATGTATGCTGAGACATTATCTCTCTAGTAGTTAATGGACCTCTTATTCTGTTGTTAGGATGTCCGCAGTTGTACAAGAAGCGCGAGATCCACGCTGAAATCCTCAGTGCCTTGCTCAGATGAAAACTTTCCAGGATGACATCGAACTGGTCTGGGGCGTTGATGGCCCCTGCGAAAAGTTCCTTTGTAGACTTTGCTTCTGCTCTGCTCTCAGCAGATGGTTGGCTTACTATCTCTTGTGGCCACTGGTTAGGGTTTGCAATCCAATCCGGACCGTGCCACCACAACTCTCGATGCTCTACTCTACCACCCCTGCTTGCCAGATCTGCTGGGTTCTTCTCGGTGGGAACATGCCTCCATTTTATCTCTGGCTTCGCTTGTATCTTCCGAATCCGATTTTCGACAAATTGCTTGAATTGGCCACCTCCATTAATCCAGTGTAAGACCACCGTGCTGTCAGTCCATCCGTGAAGCTCCGTTATAGGAAATCCTTCTAAGGCATCTTTCACATTAGCAAGCAAGTTAGTCACCATGTGAGCTGCTACCAACTCTAACCTAGGGATGGTTAGACCCAGCTTTGCTAACCTGGCCTTCGCCGCGACGAGTCGTTGGGTTGTACCGCTTTCTTGCTCTGTAACGGCATACACTGCTGCTCCTACACCATCACCACTTGCATCACCAAAACCATGCAACTGAATAGATTGTATGGGCTCTCTGTTTACAGCTAGTGATCGTGGGAAATTGATTCGTTTGGGTAAGCTTCTTTCCCATTTCTTCCATGCTCGTTCTAGCTTGGCTGGTAGTGATGTATCCCATGCAATTTTCTCATCACATATGGCCCGATATAAAAGCTTTCCTTCCAAAGTCAAAGGAGAAACTAGTCCGAGTGGATCGTAAATGCTCGCCAACTTTCGAAGTATTCCCCTCTTGGTCACATCCGCTTCCTCTTCTGGAAAGATCACACTCATCTCGTCGCACTCTTTGTTCCAGGCAAGGCCTAGCGTGCTAGCTTCTGCACTCTTTGGCCTCCCGAGTTGTTGTTTCGCATATGTTTCCTCTTTACCATCAGTTAGTGAGTCGGATTCTTCTTCGAGCTCTTTCTCGTTTGAATGCCATTTGTGCAAAGAAAAGGTTGCATCTTCGAAAATCTCCACCGCTTGTTGTTTGATGTGGTGTTCAATTACCCCGCCTAGCAGAAAGGGGATGATGTAAGACCAAACATGACTCTGGTGAACCGTAAAATTTCAATCTCCGAGTGTTCATGTGGTTTCCAATGGAATCGTAGTGCGTCGCGATTTGATTCCTTGACTCGAACCTGTAGAAATGCTTTCTTCAGATCTCCCTGAACTGCTACCGGGTGTGCTCTTGCTCGTACAAGTACGCTCCACAAGTTGTTATGGAGGGAAGGACCGGGATTCAAACACTCATTTAAGGACACTGCATCTGCATGGGCTCTGGCACTTGCATCATAGACAATACGAATCTTGGTTGTCTCTGCACTTTCTTTAACGACAGGTTTATGGGGGATGTAAAATTCCACTCCCTGTGCTTCTTGATTTACCATTTCCACCACACCTTCCGATTTCTGCTCTTCAATTATCTGGGCGTATTCTTCTTCGATGCCAGATCGCTGTAATTTGTGCCTCAAGGTTTGTAGTCTACGAAGACTGCCTTGTTCGTTGTTATGCAGTGGAGGGTGATTGCCCCTCCAGGGTAGTTTGGTCTCGTACCACCCAGCCTCGCTTCGGGACAACTGCTCTTGGAACTCTAAATAGACCTGGCTCTGGTCATGTTGTGGAGAATCGGCCAGTCCTAACACATCAAGCCTGCACAGCTCTTCATAATCAAGATGGCTGGTTTGCGTTAAGAGCATTTGCGTTGTATCCAATTCTTCCCCAGGTGATAAGATGAGCCATCCAAGTTTTGTCAGCTCAGCCACAGGTTGCCCCTGTTTCCCAATACGAGGTCGAGCATCCACTTTGATTTTTGCATACACTCCAGCTCCTAAAACTACGTGCACTGGAAGATGAGGCTTAGTATCAGTGTCATCCATCTGTAACGAAGAGCTTCATGTTTTGTTAACATTTTAGCGTAACGCGGATACGCTTGTAATTCGATACCTGTCAATCAGTTGTGAACTTGAACTCGAAGCGAAGAGGAAAGCTAGTGCCAGTGCCGAACTTATCAAGTTTATTCTTTATTTTGTATTATTCTTTTATTAAATTATGTATTAAAACCGAACGTTATTTTACATGGCGCCCAACGTGGGGCACTAGTTTTTTTACGAACGACCGAATTGAAGTTGGAAAACATTGGCGGTGTTTATTCAACAACATGAGCGTCGAGACGAACGATTTAAAGAACTTGAAGCATTTACGAGCGATTCGCTCAGGTAATCGAGGAGTTGTTACGAAATATACGAAAGAGGCCATAGAACTATTCAAAAGTCAAGAAGGCGAGGCGAGTAAGGATCGATTGCGTACGATCGCGAATCTGTTGAACGGGAAGATAACCCAACTTAAACAACTCGACGCGCAAGTCTTGGAGTTATGCGAAATCGACGATATCGAACATGAGATTGAAGAAACGGAAGAACTATTTTCAAGAGCGTGCGACATCAGCAGAGAAATTGAGAAGATTACGAGCCAAACCGACAACGAAGTAAAAAAACCGACCTCCAAAACGACTAAAACAAGCCAATTAACCGAGATGTAGGAGACGAGCCAGACCAACGACCAACAACAACATGTTGAAACGTCAATCAACCCAGAATCAAACGAAGCATCTTTAAATGAAACGCCAGTACATCACGCACCAACGATTGCAAGGTCTAAGCTACCTAAACTGGTACTACCGAAATTCAAAGGAGATATCACGAACTATCGAGCATTTTGGGAGAGTTTTGAGAGCGCCGTCCACAAAAACACTGGTTTGACAACTATCGACAAGTTCAATTATTTATTGTCATTATTGGAGGGAAACGCTTTTCGCGCGATAAAAGGTTTAGCGGTTACAGGAGATAATTATCAAGCGGCCATCGACATCTTACAGGAGCGATTCGGGAAATCGCAGCAAATTATTTCAGCGCATATGGACGAACTTTTAAAGCTATCACCTTGCGTCGGAGAGAAGCCATCTCAACTGCGGTTTGTGTACGACAAAGTAAGTGTCAACGTGAGAGGATTAGAAGCCCTTAGAGTGAAACCTGACCAGTACGGTAGTTTATTAATACCAGTGATTATGTCCAAGCTACCTGGTGATGTTCGACTTCAGATTGCCAGGAATTCGGTTAAAGACATCTGGGAGATTAAAGAGTTATTAGAGATCATACGAAAGGAAGTCGAGGCTCGTGAATTAAGCGAACACGTTAAAGCCGACAGTGAAAAGAAGAAGCAACCCCCCCGTATTCCGTTTGCGACATCTTCGTTAATGACTCAAGGAATGTACGCAAAACAAGGTGGTTCAATTAAATGCGCATGCTGTGGAAATCTTCATTTTTCAGCTTCGTGCGAGACAGTGGTGCGACCAAGCGAAAGAAAGGAGATTTTAAAACGAGACAGTCGTTGTTTTGTTTGTCTGCAAATCGGTCACCGTGGCAACCAATGTCATCCATCAAAGAAGTGTCGTCGTTGTGAAGGAAAACATCACCAGTCAATTTGCGAAAAGTTTTCATCGAAGATTTCGAACAATGATAAGAAAACAAACGAGTCCGATTCAAAATCAACGCCTGAACGAGAGACGCCCGAAACAAGTAAAAATGGAAATCAAACCATAACTGCGTATCAACATTCAACAACAGCAACAACCCGAGCGAAATGCAAGGTTTTCTTACAAACTGCGACCACTTACGCATACTCGAAAGCACAAGACGCCTTACTACCAGTACGAATCTTGATGGACAGTGGGAGCCAGCGATCGTACATAACAGAGTCATTGAAAGAAAGGCTTGACCTCGTAACAGAAAAAACAGAAGTGTTGAACTTAAATACGTTTGGAGATGATCGATTTGTTAAACAACGATGCGACCGAGTACATCTGCAATTACAAGGAAAATCGAAGGACATTGAAATCTCTGCACTCTGTTATCCAAAGATTTGTTCGCCTCTTTCAACAACCCTCGACCTGAATCGACACCCGCACTTGCAAGGGTTGGACCTTGCCGACGAAAATCTGGTCAACGATAGTGGTTCCGCTCCGAATATCGACATTTTAATCGGTTCCGACTACTATTTCGAAATAATAACCGGAGAAATCCAACGAGGAGACAGTGGCCCTGTGGCAGTCAAAAGTGAATTTGGATGGATGGTCTCAGGCAATGCCTATTCGAAGTCTGGACAAGATGCGACTATAACTCAGCTTATCGTACAGAAGGCGGCTTCTGCATCATGCTACGACCCAATGGTTAGTGATGAGGACGAGGGCTTGACCAGTGCTGTCCGAAGGTTCTGGGACACAGAATCGCTTGGTATCTTCGAGCCAATACCTTTGCCAGAAAAAGAATTCTTGAGAGATCCGAAATTTGATGAAAGCCAAGGTCGTTATCAAGTAAGTCTCCCCTGGAAAGATGGTTGTGTGCCTACGACAAATGGTTACTGTGTGTGTGTGAAGCGACTACGACAAGTGCATGCACGTTTAAAAACTGATCGAGAGCTACTCAAAGAATACGATAGTGTCTTCCGAAATCAAGTGGAGTCAGGTATAATCGAGAAAGTACCCGGAAGTTCAGAAAACGACGAATCAACACATTTCCTCCCTCATCATGGAGTGATACGACGAGACAAAGTTACTACGAAAGTAAAGCATGGTACATCAAGTACGTTATCCCTAAACGAGTGTCTGGAGAAAGGTCCAAACCTGGTACCGCATCTCTTTGACGTAGTTATCAAATTCAGAGGTTATCCTGTTGGAATTATTGTCGATGTAGAAAAGGCATTTCATCAAATTGAAATCAGTCCTGACGACTGTCGTATGTTGCGCTTCCTATGGTTTGATGATATTGAGAAGGAACAACCTGACATTGTCGAATATCAGTTTTGTCGCCTAGTATTTGGACTGACTCCAAGTCCAGCTATTCTAACATCCGTCATACAGCGTCATTTGGAGTCACACAAGAAGAGCCAGAAATAGTGTCATTGTTACAGGAGTCGTTCTACGTAGATGATTTTGTTGGAGGGGCAATGGACGACAACCAGGCTTTAGTGATTTGCGAGAAAGCCAGCATAATCGTGAACGAGGGTGGATTCGCATTGCGAAAATGGAATTCCAATTCAAAGGTTCTTCGAATGAAACTCGCCAGTGTCCAAGAAAGAACTGAAAACAACGAAAACGTATCGACAGCAGTGGAACCCCTCGGGAGTGAGCAAAATTTGATTATCGACGACGAGTTACCAGCGAAAGAAACCGGAACTGAAACAATTCACAGCGAAGAAGATGATAACCGCAATTTGACCGAGCATTTCCAATCCGATGATGAGTCCAATAACGATTGTTTCGTGAAAATTCTCGGAATCAATTGGAATGTCGAAACTGACGAATTTAAGTACGACCTCAGTGATTTGGAGAGCTATGCAGCAACACTTCATCCGACGAAACGATCAGTTTTACGACTCACAGCTAGAGTTTTTGATCCAATGGGACTACTCACCCCGTTTACGATTAACATGAAGATCCTATTCCAGACCTTGTGTGTTAAAGGTGTCAACTGGGATGACATGTTGGACGGAGAAGCGTTGGCAGCATGGAATCTATTTATTCACGACCTTTCAGCATTGAGAGACATCAGATAGTCAGGCAGTTTGGTGAATATTTTGGGGTGAATTGTGGGTTTTTGGCCACAAGCATGAAATTTTCACCAATGATAGAGTTTGACTTAGTGAAAAAAATTAGCTATGGGGCCACTTGAAAAAATCCAATATGGCGATTCAATTGACACTTACAAAATCCAATATGGCCGCCATTTCCAAGATGGCCGCCATTCGTTACACACCCAACAACATGAGCTAAGATGGCCGCCACTACATAAGAATTTGCTTATGAATTACTGTACAACTTGTGTGTTTCGTCTTACAGCCATGAGCTGTGATGTATTTTATGTGGGAAGAGGAACTCTACCATGGAGAATCGATTGACTCTTTAAAATCCAAGATGGCCGCCATTTTCAAGATGGCCGCCACTCCAACAATTTTCGTCATGTAATGCTGTATTATTTCTGTTTTTCGTCTCACAGCATTGAGTTGTGAGTTATGTAGATTCAATTGACACATACCAAATCCAATCTGGCCGCCATTCTAGGCCTAATCACGCTCACAGTCGCCACTGCAACCGCACAGGCTGGTACATTTAAGTTCTGCTTTTGCACATTTGCAGCGTCCGCGGCATCCATTCTCCAGTTTACAGCCACATTTGATCAACTCCTGAATTGCCTTCGATGCTTCTGGGAGCATTGTCCAATACGGTTGCCATTGTCCATTAGCTGATCTGGTCCATCCCCATTCAGCAGGAGATGGCAATGTAGGATTTAGTGTTAGCGTCTGTCCCCAACAATAACCGGCCTGGTATGCTACCCGTTTTGTGTGTTCTAGCAGGGCTCCATACGTTGGTGGTATATTCTCAATACTTCGTCCTTTCCTGGTGAACAGATCTTTGCGTGCTTCATTGACAGTTGTGCAGGTACTCGTCCTATCGTACATGAGTGTAACGAAACGCTCAATCTCCGGCATCATGTCCTTCAATCTGTCTTCTGTAGGCATTGAACTCAGTGCAACAAATGCTGGTGTGATTTCTTCAAACACCTTCCATGTTGCCCACGCTGTGTTTTTACCTCTGCCAGCGAACGAAGAGGTCTGATCATACCCTGTAAAGGCATGGAACGTTATTAGAGACCCTGCCCTTGTTGGTCCCAACTCTTTCACAATATCATGAATGGGAACATAACGGAAATTCTTCCCAGTTCCAAATGCAATCCATAGTTCACTGATACCCAGCTGTTGGAACGTGGAGATCGCTATGACCATCACATCCGTGTCCACAGTTCGAATCATGACTCTATTGAATCCCTGCCTGGAACATTCCGCTGCATGAAGTAAGAGCCTTGTATCTGCTTCTTCATGTGTGCATGGTGATAGTCTGCTAATTTCGATATCAGAGTTGCACACGACCTCATGTCCTCGTGTAGAGATCACTTGCTTGTCTCCAACTTCTAAACCTGTACTCAGTTCAGCAAGGAACCGAAACAGCTCTGCCTTATTTTCGTCAATCCTAAGGAAGGCACTCCAGCTTCCGGGAATCCTGTTTTGAGGTTTCCTTAGGATTGATTGTTTTGAGTGCCTTCCTTAGGATTGACGAAAATAAGGCAGAGCTGTTTCGGTTCCTTGCTGAACTGAGTACAGGTTTAGAAGTTGGAGACAAGCAAGTGATCTCTACACGAGGACATGAGGTCGTGTGCAACTCTGATATCGACATTAGCAGACTATCACCATGCACACATGAAGAAGCAGATACAAGGCTCTTACTTCATGCAGCGGAATGTTCCAGGCAGGGATTCAATAGAGTCATGATTCGAACTGTGGACACGGATGTGATGGTCATAGCGATCTCCACGTTCCAACAGCTGGGTATCAGTGAACTATGGATTGCATTTCAGGAAGAATTTCCGTTATGTTCCCATTCATGATATTGTGAAAGAGCTGGGACCAAAAAGGCCAGGGTCTCTAATAGCGTTCCATGCCTTTACAGGGTGTGATCAGACCTCTTCGTTCGCTGGCAGAGGTAAAAACACAGCGTGGGCAACATAGAAGGTGTTTGAAGAAATCACACCAGCATTTGTTGCACTGAGTTCAATGCCCACAGAAGACAGATTGAAGGACATGATGCCGCAGATTGAGCGTTTCGTTACACTCATGTACGATAGGACGAGTACCTGCACAACTGTCAATGAAGCACGCAAAGATCTGTTCACCAGGAAAGGACGAAGTATTGAGAATATACCACCAACGTATGGAGCCCTGCTAGAACACACAAAACGGGTAGCATACCAGGCCGGTTATTGTTGGGGACAGACGCTAACACCAAATCCTACATTGCCATCTCCTGCTGAATGGGGATGGACCAGATCAGCTAATGGACAATGGCAACCGTATTGGACAATGCTCCCAGAAGCATCGAAGGCAATTCAGGAGTTGATCAAATGTGGCTGTAAACTGGAGAATGGATGCCGCGGACGCTGCAAATGTGCAAAAGCAGAACTTAAATGTACCAGCCTGTGCGGTTGCAGTGGCGACTGTGAACGTGATTAGGCCTAGAATGGCGGCCAGATTGGATTTGGTAGGTGTCAATTGAATCTACATAACTCACAACTCATGAGTGGCGGCCATCTTGAAAATGGCGGCCATCTTGGATTTTAAAGAGTCAATCGATTCTCCATGGTAGAGTTCCTCTTCCCACATAAAATACATCACAGCTCATGGCTGTAAGACGAAACACACAAGTTGTACAGTAATTCATAAGCAAATTCTTATGTAGTGGCGGCCATCTTAGCTCATGTTGTTGGGTGTGTAACGAATGGCGGCCATCTTGGAAATGGCGGCCATATTGGATTTTGTAAGTGTCAATTGAATCGCCATATTGGATTTTTTTCAAGTGGCCCCATAGCTAATTTTTTTCACTAAGTCAAACTCTATCATTGGTGAAAATTTCATGCTTGTGGCCAAAAACCCACAATAATTTCACCAAACTGCCTGACTAAGAGTACCACGATGTTATTTTCGAAACACGAACGAGAAACCGACAAGTTATCAGCTCCACGGATTTAGTGATGCGTCATCAAAGGCCTTAGTAACGGAGAAGTCGAAGTTAATCTGGTGGCCTCGAAGACGCGAGTGGCACCGATTAAGAAGCAATCAATACCGCGATTGGAATCACTGGGAACGAACATCCTTGCCCGACTGGTAGACTCTGTTCTGAAAGTCCTAACATCCTTAACGACAACCCCCGACGTAGTTTTGTGGACTGATTCTTACACGGTTTGTGTTGGATCAGAAACGAAAAGGCATGGAAGCCTTATGTCAATAATCGTGTGCAAGAGATACGGAAACTTACCAAGAGAGAGTCCTGGAGATTTTGCCCAGGCGAGCAGAATCCTGCTGACTTGCCATCCCGAGGAAGTCGCGGAGTCGAGCTAAAGGAGAATACGACATGGTGGTATGGCCCAGAATTTCTACGATGTTCAGATGAATTGTGGCCGACCGAACCCGGGCCTACGAATGGTGACGAGGTAAAAGCGTTTGCGGAGATAACGAAACCCAAAGTACAACCAACGATAACAAGATCTTTGACCAACGTTGCAAGCAACAAAACGCCTAACGTAGAAGCGATCATGGATTGTAGACGCGGTACAGCACAAAAACGAGACTTGTACGAGTCACCGCGTTGGTGAAAAGATTCATTGACATAGCCAGAAGACGACGTGTACGAACATCAGTTGAATTGACTGCTGAAGAGTTAAGAGCAGCTGAAAAACTTTGGACAAACGCAATACAGTCGAGCTGTTTTGAAGAAGAAAGATCATATCTTCTTGGAGTTACGAAGAGAGAGCCTCCATTGGTCAGGCAGTTGGATTTATTCCTGGATGAAGAAGGTACGATTCGTTGCCAAGGTAGAATCGACCAATCAACGTTACCCATGACAGCGAAGCAGCCAGTACTTCTTCCGACGAGACTTTATTACACAGAACTCATCATCCATAGTTATCACGAAGTGGTTCATCACAATGGTGTAAAAGAGACTTTGAATTGCATTCGCCAAGTGTATTGGATTCCGAGGGGCCGAGAAGCCGTTAAACGTGTCGTTAGAAAATGTGTAATATGCAAGAAACACGAAGGGAAACCATACACTACGCCGAAGATGGCAGAACTACCACCAAGTCGAGTGAGTGACGATCCACCTTTCGCTGCTATACGGGAATAGATTTCGCTGGACCACTTTACCTCACTACCGATGCTGAAGATGGGAAGGAAAGAACGTTAGAAAGGCTTACGTATGCCTTTATACATGCGCATCAACGAGAGCACTTCACTTAGAACTTGTGCCTAATTTATCCGTGCCTACGTTCTTACAATCATTTAGACGTTTCACCGCGCGAAGAGGGTTACCGACGAAACTATTATCGGATAACGCAAAGACGTTTAAATGTGCTGCCAAAGAAGTGAAAAGAATTGCAAGATCTACTGAAGTTCAACGATATTTTGCTAACAAGGGAATCACGTGGGATTTCATTGTGGAGAAAGCGCCCTGGCAAGGAGGGTTCTGGGAACGAATGGTCAAATGTGTGAAACGCTGCTTAAAGAAAGCTGTTGGTCGAGCATCATTATGTTTTGAAGAGATGCGCACATTATTGATTGAAATCGAGGCTACGCTGAACAATCGACCCATGACGTACATATATGACGATGAAGAGGGCATTTCGTACCCATTGACGCCAGCTACATTGATATATGGTCGTAATATAGCTACTACACCAAACGATAAGCAATTCGAAGTAATTAGCACTAATCAATCACTTACCCGACGACTGAAATACCATAGAAGGCTTCTAAATCAGTTTAACAATCAATGAAGAACAGAGTATCTCCCGAGTTTGAGAGAGTCATCAAAGTTAACAAGTGCATCTGGTAAGAGTGCGATCGAAGTTGGAGTAGTTGTCATTTTGAAGAATGACAAGTCATCGCGCGTATTTTGGAATATAGCAAAGGTGGAGGAACTACTCCCAAAGCAAAGACAACGTGGTTAGAGCGGCAAGAGTACGTGTGATTAATCAGGATAGCGGGAAATCAACAACTTTAAGACGACCTATACAACACTTGATTCCGTTAGAGTTACGATCGAGTTATAGACGGTGTAATAACGAGCGTGAAAAGCCTGCGGAAAAGCCGAAAGAAGACTCTTCATCAAAGGAAACGAAGACGTCGAGACCAAGAAGGAATGCAGCCGTCATTGGAGATCTTTTACGAAGTGAACGTTGTTAAGCTTTACTGCATTTAACTATATAGCGTTACTTTATTTTCTTAATCGATTATTACATAACTGATTAACCCTCGGGAGTGTAACGAAGAGCTTCATGTTTTGTTAACATTTATGTTTATGACATTATAGCGTAACGCGGATACGCTTGTAATTCGATACCTGTCAATCAGTTGTGAACTTGAACTCGAAGCGAAGAGGAAAGCTAGTGCCAGTGCCGAACTTATCAAGTTTATTCTTTATTTTGTATTATTCTTTTATTAAATTATGTATTAAAACCGAACGTTATTTTACACCATCTTCACACCTTTTAGATGAGGGTAACACTTCATCAGCTGATCATACCGAGGATTTTCCACTTCAAGGAGCTTTCCTTTGTTTACTTTAATGAGATTGACATCCAATTCATAATCTCCTGCTTTGGATGTGATGGTTGCTTGGTGTGTTTCCATTCTTGTAGTAGTTGAGGCCATAAGCATCTCTACTTTCTTGTATTTTATGTCGGTTGGCTTGTTTCCCAACATATCTAACAGCTTTGATGAAGCATAAGAACTGGCAGCGCCAGAATCTATCAAGGCACGACATTCAATCCCATTTACTTTCACCACTACGATCGGATGAATTACTTTGTCGTCGTCGCATGTAGACATCATATTCTCTCTTTTCGATTTCTCTTCACAGATTGAGGTATGGTCACGTTTGGAACAATTTTGGCAGGTAATTTTGCTGTTGCATTCTGATGCTCTGTGGTTTGGGCCCGTGCAGTTAAAACAGAGTCGTTTCTCTGCTAAAACCTTCTTCCTTTCGTTCGGTAATGAAATTTGTTGACACTCAATTCCCTTGTGTGTAGATTCTC
This sequence comes from Chrysogorgia sp. JL179-B06, assembly GCA_035772405.1. NCBI lineage: Eukaryota > Metazoa > Cnidaria > Anthozoa > Scleralcyonacea > Chrysogorgiidae > Chrysogorgia > Chrysogorgia sp. JL179-B06. Next base: position 289,881 of record JAYKKM010000346.1, read on the forward strand.
CACAATAAACGCACCCTCGTCCTTTGATGTCTCGTTGCTTTGTGTTGTAAGCTCCAGTTCGATCCTGCTTTCGAGGATTCTTCTCTTGCTTCTCTACTGGGTTCCTGCGCGTCCAAGAACGTAAGGCATCACAAAGCTTTACAAAATCCCAATCCTGCCAATCATCGTCATTGCGGACCAAATCACCCCGAATCCCTGATAACTTGTCGATCGTCAACCGTACATTGCCATTCACCTGTTCTAGTTTCCCCATAGCCTCGAGGGATTGAACATCATACCTCAAGCGTTCATAAAATCGAAGGACTTGTGATGGTTCTGGTCCAGAAATGTTAGGTAATTCAACAATATCCTTAATATAAGCCTTCACTATCTCGCTTTCTTTTCCATAACAATCTTCAAGGACACTTTTGGCTCTATTGTACCCTTCTGCTGTGAAAGGTAGCCCGTCAATACTTTTACGTACATTAGGCTCAATAAACTCCTTGAGGTACGAAAACTTTGTAATTGGTGCCATACCTGTCTTGTCGATTCCTTCTGAAAACTGGCTCCAAAATCGTCTCCAATCAAAGTAAGTTCCGTTGAACTTAGTGATACTAAGCTTTGGGAGTTTCGCAGTCGCACTTTTCTCTTGCCCTTGGGCTTGGCTCTGTTGTTGATTTGAGTCGCTTGCTTGTTTCTGTTCAAGCTCTTTATAGTGAAGTTTCTGTTCAAGTAGACCCTTCTCGAATTCCATTTGTTGCTCTCGATTTTTGGTGAGTTCTCCGTGTTCTATTTCGCACAAACGTTGGGAGAGATACTCAATATCTTCATCGACCAACAAAATCTTGCTTTCTACCTCTTTGCTCCATGATAAAATGTCTGCAAGCTCTTCGCCAGCATCGATCTTCTTTCCTTCAGTATTCTTTTCGCTTCTTCAGCCGAATTTCCCAACGCTCCCAGTGTATCTTTCTGTCGCCCGATGCGACTTTTTATCCCGCTTGATCCTATGTCTTTAGTTTTCTCTCTTGTTATTTGTAGCTGAGTCATTTTCGTCGTAAGGTTCTGCTTGGCAGCATCCATATTGAAGTTGTTTTGCTCTCCGTACTAACGAGGTTGTTTGCTCTTGTTGGAGCTATATCACGAATATCCTGCCGGGGTCGCCACGTTTCTGAAACGTACTATTTCCTTATACTTTATTGTAGAAAAATATCACGAATAATCACAATCACAAAACTGAAATCACTGTCTCAAAACACTTGTTCACTCGCTTGAGAGCATGAAATCAACAACCTCACACGATCTGACGTCACATCAGACCACTTCCTTATAAGTTCAAAATAACTTACGACAATCTCCGAAGTTACTACTACAATCTCCGACAACCCCATATATTGATACCAGTGTTAGCATTGAAGGGGCTATCCTGTATAAATATTATTGTATTATTATTATTATTATTATTATTATTATTATTATTAATACTAATAATAATAATGCATTAACAATAATACTACTAATAATAATGCCCAATGCAGATTGCAGATACCATATTAATTGCCATGTAACAAAGCATATATATGACATTGTGTACTATAGTATCTAAATTATATCACCGTGCACAATGCACATACTGTATATATATTATAACCTATATTCGGAATGCCATGCCTAGTCTGCTTGTCGACAATGATCTAGCTAACACACATAGTAGTGTCAACATGCCCAATGTGAACATAATAATAATAAACTGTATTTTACATTGACAGAATAAGTTGTGAACTTGTGACCCACTAGGCCAGCTAAGTATCGTTATGAAAAAATTTGTATATCTAACATGTTCCATAATGGATGGAGAACTGTAAACACAGATTATATTATGTGGAATACATGCCAGTATACAAAACATGGACGTCAAGATCATATCGTCAGAAACATAATATTTCTGGTTGAAAAAATTATAACCTTCTTATTGCCACTGACGGCCTCTAACCATTGAGCCATCGAGATTCAGATGGAGAGAGGTTACAATGATGCACTGGTTCTAATGATATATGTACTGCCTATGCACAGCAGTTACTATATATTTCAGTAATGACTAATGATTGGGTGTGTTAATATATACACTGCTGTTATATAAATAGAATCAGTACATCAATGTAACGTTCACTCACCATAGCTGAGTCTTGGTAGCTCAATGGTCAGAGCACCTCACTGGAAATCAGAAAGTTATCCCTGTCTGGGAAAGAGAATATTTTTTCTGAGGATATGAGCTTGCTTGACAATCATTCATGTACTGTATCGTCTGTTTCCCCCCGAGCTCTCCCTAATTCACTGCAGCAGTGTATTTATTAATTAGTATTAACATTGACAACTATACATAGCAATGCTTGTTTATTGCTACAAAATTGTAGGACTGCAGGCCCAGGTCATATAAACACAGCAATAGTATGCATGTTTTTTCACCCTAAACTACTGTATATATAGGCTAATTATCAAGCATATATAGTATTTATAATTTTAATCAAATAATAAACATACTGCACATGCAATTCCAAAATTTGTACTACCACTTACTATTCTGCAGTATTATAAAGAACAAATGGTATATATTTTAAACTGCATGGATTTAATTCCAACTGTCAAAATATTATACATATATGTTTTGAAAATTCAAAACATTACACACCTTCAAATTTTCCCAAATCTCTCTGTTAAGTATTTCAAAATGTGTCTATTAGATTTCGGAGCTTGGAGCAAATACACAATACAGTGTACAATTATTTAAATTACATTAAAATTAGCGAGTCAAGTCAAAAGGTTTAATAAACGATAAAGTGAAGCACTGAACTGAAGGTAATGACTATTCGTACGGTAGCCGTACGACGCTATAGTCTCTTAGAATTCAACGAAATGCAGGTAAATATCACCAAAATCCTAAACCTAACCCTAATCCCAACCAAATTGCTAACCCTAACCAAAAAAACAATGCAGAAAAGGCAAATTAATTGCTCAACACAGACCGGCTCAACACAGACCGGTGAGTCAGTGACAATCACAATGTACATAATTATAATAGTCCTTTTACCTTTTACTTGTGTCTGTCTTTGATTATCTTGTCCTTCAACACTACGGTTTCGGCTTGAAATCAGCTGATAATCCAGGGCCAAATTTTCCGATGCCTAATGAGGACGGTTGATCATATATATATATATATATATATATATATATATATATATATATATATATATATATATATATATATATATATATATATATATATATTTATACAATAACCGGTTTACTACGCACGTTCTCATTGGTTGTTGCCCATGATCTATTAAAGGACAGATGCACGGATTACGTCAGCTCACGCCATACACGTCAGCCGACTGGTTTTATCTTTTTTCATGCCCCAGAAAGTGGCAAAGTGCTAATAAGCCTTTTGAATGGTTTATTTTCAATTTTTATTGTATAAAACAAATAGATTCCATTTTGCCGTTGTCTGTTCAGTTATAGATGCACAGAGGACGTCAGAACGTGGTAAGAACATCAGTGACCCACTCGACTGTGTCTCGTGGGCCACTTTTTTGTTCTTACCACGTTCTGACGTCATCTGTGCATCTATAACTGAACAGACAACGGCAAAATGGAATCTATTTGTTAAATATATACCTATAAATCCGACCGAGATCAGGATTAGCTTGCATCTCACGTGATAAGGGACTAAACGCCGGTCGATATTAGCACCCTCGCCCTCAGGCCTTCGGCCGGCGCTTCGCGCCGGGCGAGGGGATTAAATCATTTTTGTTAATTTACGTACTACATAACCAGAGCGCCATAAATGTGGACTATTGCGCTTCCGTTACGATTTACTGTACAACTGGATATCTCCCAGCCATTAATTATACATTAACTAGAAATACGTATGTAATGATGTAAACATGTAATGACGTCATAAGGTCATGACATACAAGGTCATGGGAGCAGACACGAGAACAGTCTTTGTCTGGTCTGCAATACGACAGTATGTAATGTAAAAGTTAAACAATAAACATATGATAAAACATGGTGTCAGAAGTATAAACGGAAACTAAAAAATGGCAACGTCGATACCAGCGCCGAAACAGCTTAGTTTCAAAGGAAATGTCGCAGAAAACTGGCAAAAATGGCTTCAACAATTTAACCTATTTATGAATTTATGTAAACCACAAAACGAAGAAACCAACGTAGATTTCGTTAAGCGCAATAACGGAAAGAGATTTTACAACGACAAAGAGAAGTTTAATAGAAAGAAATCGGAAACGCAATCAACATGCAACAGATGCGGTTATACGCACACAGGAAAGGTCAAACTTGCCGTAAGTGTGGGAAATACAACCATTTCAAGAAGATGTGCAGAAGTGAAAACTCAAAGGCAGTAAACGCGGTCAACAAAGAAAGACTAAAGAGCGTGAAAGGCGAGGAAGCGAAGAAAGAAGAAATGTCCGAGGAAGAATTTTTTGTTGATTCAGTTAAAACAACAACAAAAGAGACAAAAGATGTATGGACGGTGCCGCTTTGTATTAATAACACTATAATTCCGTTCAAGTTGGATACTGGATCTGATGTAAACATAATGAGCTTCAATGATTTTAAGCTGTTGAAGGATAAGCCAAAATTACATGGGACGAAAGTAAAGCTAACAGCGTACAACGGCGGCAACATCCCTACACAAGGACAGTGTATTTTAAAAGTACAAGTCAAAGATCGCAAGCGCCACGTCATGTTCATTATCAGCCCGAACGATGTCACACCAATAATGGGTTTACGAAGTTGCGAATCCATGGGATTAATAAAGCGAGTTTTAACCATAGCTGAGGAAAATATCGAAGGAGTTGCGTTGACAACCGATACTACCCATAGTCACTCTAGGGGGATGGTCTGGAGACTTCGTATACTTCAAAGGATGCCGTCTATATATGTTGAGCCATGCAAATTTAAGTGTCACGTGGTATTACACCGTGCACAAAAAACAAAGATGGCGGAATGTCAGGAGCCATGTGAGAATGAAATCGAAGCGAATTTACAGCCGTTACACTCTGATGCTTTAGACAGAGAGGAGGAACTACAACATGCTTTTGAAGAAGCCATTGGAGAAGTAAGTTGACATAATTTTGAGTAAAATATATAACATATTTACTCAATATTTTGGCCGACATATAATTCTGCACTCCCGTCGTATATAGTTTTATATAATTTTTGATGCTCTTTCAACATATATTTATGCTATTTTCTATGTATTTTCAGATGACAGAAAGCGAATTTTGTTGCACTGTTTGTAGGAAAAAGTGCAGAAGTAAAGGAGGTTTGACAAGACATAAAAATGCGAAGCATGAAAGCCTTGGGAGTTCAGCCAGTAAACTCGACGACATGGATGAGAATATATTCAACATTGATGATTATATTAACCTGGTGAATCAAAGTTGCAAGAGTTTAGAAAAAGATACTTGCTGTGCAGATAATGTTAGACAAAGTTTCAAAGTTTATATTTTTAAAATTGCTGGAAAGGAAGATGAAACAAGGTTTTCTCAAGTAAGGAAGCTGTACTCTTTCGTCAGAAAATGAAAGGTTGAAAAGTTTTATGCCAAATACTTTGCAATTGTAGTGTCCATAGCATCAGAGTATTTTCCACAGTTACCTTTTCAGTCCTCAGTCCTGCTTGCCACCAGGTTGGCTGACAAGATTGCATCATTTAAGAAAGATTCTACTTGTAAAGTGACATCAGAACATAAATCTACTGCAAGTGTATTGAATGAGAAGGAAAAAGCAGCATTACAGTATCTTGGTGGGTATGTTCTATTTACTCTACACAAACGTCTCCGAAAGTCTAAAGATTGGATGACAAATTCCAAGCAACAAGTACTGTCTGTACTCCAAGCTGGAAAACAAAGCAGTGATTGTGAAACATCACAGACTCTAGTTGACTGTGTAAATCGAGGGGGTCTTTGGAAAGTAAGCCAAACTGTTGAAAAATTTTTTACAATAGCAGAAATTAACTTTAAGAGTGTTACAACTGAGTCTGAGGAACAAATCACAAAGATATCAAAAACAGACATTGTTGATAATCTGGAAAAAAATCCTAAGTTAGACAGCTTTTTCCAGGAGTGGGTAAGGTCTGCTGATCTAGAAGTATCAAAAGATGTGTCCAAAGACATTTTACACCAGGTCTTATTACTCTACATCACAGTAAGATCATTTAGTTTTGCAAGAGATGTCATAAATAAGCATAAAGCTCAGCAGAAGAGTTCAAAGTCAAAGGCATTAAGAAAACAAATAAAAAATAGTTCAGATAAACCTCCAATTACTGAATAAAAAGTTACATGTAAGGGACTGGTCATAATTTGGGAGGGGTGGGGGGGGGGGGGGGCTGGAAAAGGTGGGGGTCCTCAATTTGTTGAGCTTCAACAAAGGGGGGGTCACCTATTTTCAGTTATTACATTTTTCAATTGCACCCCCCCCCCCCAATAAATCATGAGAGTAACTATGGTTAAATAGACATATGAACACCAGGTTCAAAACATTTTAAAACATAACTAAAAAAATATGAAATTGAAACATGAAGAGTTAATCCAGTTATACTTTGTATAAAGTCTCAATGATTTGGCAGCTTGAAATGACCATTATAATGTACCAAGTATCCAGATGACAAGCCCAACACTGTAAAATCAGATTGGTTGAAATATGTAACCATTTCAATGGGTTATTTTATCCAACAAGTAGGTTATATATATATATATATATATATATATATACTATATATATATATATATATATATATATATATACTATGCACACTCTAGACTTTTTACTTGATGAAAACATATATTTATCACACTCTCTCATAACTCATTATGCATGTGTGATGTTAATTCCGGATACTTTCTAAATAAAATATTTCAAAAACTAGGCAATAAAACGAAAATCTTTAAAAGAAGTTACTTTATACTGTAATTTCAAAAGTTCTTCCAAATAGGACCATAAAAATATTTGGGATTAGGTGCACTTTAACCAATCTGTATTTGCAGTGTATTTGTTAACCTTGTCATCTAGCACTGTTTGGACAACTTTTTCTGTTTACGCCTGGGTAGTGGTTCTTCGTTAATAGCATGTGTTCGCTTTTGAGTGGAATCTTTTCCTAATGTATTGCCAAGAACTTGGGTGTTTGATCTCTGCATTCTTATTTTGTTGTCATTGTAGCCAAATGTGTAGATTGTGGGATTGTCAGATCTCCTACCAATGCCTCTTTGCTTTCCAAAGTATTGCTCTACAGGATCTTGGCAGAAATGGTTTGTCAAAACAAACTTGACCCCAGCACCAAGCAGGAATTTGATAAGTGCTATCATCGAATAAATACTGATCTTCATGCCTTCAAATGTCTGATGAGACAGGAACATTCTTGCACGTGCATTATCATCAAAGTTGCCAGGTCGTTCTCTAATGCTTCTATGCCATTCAAACAGATATGGAAGAAACTCATCTGTTAACCAAGAAAATCTTTTGTCATTTACATCCTTATATGGTAGCAGGAATGTCTTTCGTGTTTTGGTACCTTCTGATAAACTGCGAACATTGAAACAGTCAAGAAATGTGTCCATCATTTCACAAAATTTGGCTGTTCCTCTTGTCTCAGGTGCACCAAACTCCTTAAGCACATTTGCCATTGTTGAACTCAACACTTGGGCTGCAAGATTTACTCTCATTACAGAATAAGATGTGAGGTTGACATGGTCAGTAGTTATCTTTGGAAGAAGGCGTAGCCCATCTTCAAGATCAAAGAAGTACATCTCTGATATGTGATTCCATGACAGAGTGTCTCCATTGTTCCACAGAAGCCTTTTGTGATTACCTAATAAATTTAAGACAAATAGAAAATAAATATGCAGAGTTAGAATTCAGAAGGTAAAAAGTTGAAAGTGTTGAGAAGTTAACCAATCAGGTGCAAGAGTGAAGAGAATACGAGGTCAGACAGAGTAAAATAATCTGGAAACATCTAGGCAGAGTAAGATAACCATTGTGAATTAGAAATATTAATTAAAACATAAATATAGCTATTTAACTTTTACAATAAAAAAGTTTGCCAATTTACTGTGCAAGGCTCACAAAATTAAAAAAATGTCCTTCATCACCTTCAAAAAACTTGAAAATTTCATCATGGAAAAAGAGCTATTTATTTAAAGGACCAAGGTACCCTAAAGTCCATATGTAAACATTTTGGTTGGTAAAACAGTCAAACACAATGTTTTTAGTTAAAGGCACAGTTTGCGATACACTTATTAATAATTGAAAAAACTAGTAAGTTTTTTCAATTAACTTGGTGAAATTTTAGGTGTGGGGTTTCGTAAATCTTGCAAAATGTATTGAAAATTTTCGAACTATAGGCTAGCGTATGTGTATGGACTCCAGGCAAGTATATCTAAACTCACTTCAGAAAGATATAGAAAGACATAGCTCTCTATGTCATTATATATATTATATATTATATATATATTATATATAATATATATATATAATATATATATTATATTATATATATATATATATTATATAGTAAAACGAATGTGATGTTGTTCACGGAACGTTGAAAGCGCTCAATACCATAAAGGTAGAGCGAATATATAGTGAAAGTGGTCTTACCGCAAAATGATAAAAGCCGCAACTGTCTGCAGTTTCACGCAAGGCGATCTTCAGGCGAACAGGACCTGAAGATCGCCTTGCGTGAAACTGACAGTTGCGGCTTTTATCATTTTGAGGTAAGACCACTTTCACTATATATATTATATATATATATTATATATTATATATATATATTATATATTATATATATATTATACACAGAGAGACACAGAGAGAAACACAGAGACACATAGAGAGACAGCGAGACACATAGAGACACACAGAGACACACAGAGACACACAGAGACACACAGAGACACCCAGAGACACACAGAGATACACAGAGACACACAGAGACACACAGAGACATAGAGAGACATGGAGAGACACGGTGAGACACAGAGCGACATAGAGAGAAATACAGAGACACACAGAGACACACAGAGACACACAGAGATACACAGAGACACACAGAGACACACAGAGACACACAGAGACACACAGAGACACACAGAGACACACAGAGACACACAGAGACACACAGAGACACACAGAGACACATAGGGACACACCGAGACACACATAGACACACAGAGACAGAGAGACATAGAGAGACACAGAGACCACGAGACACACGCAGAGACATACAGAGACACACAGAGACACTCAGAGACACACAGAGACACACAGAGACACACAGAGACACACAGAGACACACAGAGACACACAGAGACACACAGAGACACACACAGAGCCACACACAGAGACACAGAGACACACAGAGACACACACAGAGACACACAGAGAAAAACGCAGAGACACGCAGAGACACACAGAGACACACAGAGACACACAGAGACACACAGAGAGACACACAGAGACACACAGAGACATAGAGACACATAGACACACAGAGAGATACATAGAGACACAGAGAGACACAGAAAGATATAGAAAGACATGGCTCTCTATGTCATTATATATATATATTATATATATACACACACAACACACACACCACACTACATATATACACACATTATATACTAAAACGAATGTGATGTTGTTCACGGAACGTTGAAAGCGCTCAATACCATAAAGGTAGAGCGAATATATAGTGAAAGTGGTCTTACCTCAAAATGATAAAAGCCGCAACTGTCTGCAGTTTCACGCAAGGCGATCTTCAGGCGAACAGGACCTGAAGATCGCCTTGCGTGAAACTGACAGTTGCGGCTTTTATCATTTTGAGGTAAGACCACTTTCACTATATATATTATATATATATATATACACAGAGAGACACAGAGAGAAACACAGAGACACATAGAGAGACAGCGAGACACATAGAGACACACAGAGACACACAGAGACACACAGAGACACACAGAGACACACACAGACACACAGAGACATACGTAGACACACGTCGTCACACAGAGACACACAGAGACACACAGAGACACACAGAGACACAAAGAGACACACAGAGACACACAGAGACATAGAAAGACATAGAGACACATAGAGACACACAGAGACACACAGAGAAACACAGAGACACACAGAGACAGAGACACACAGAGACACACAGAGACACACACAGAGCCACACAGAGACACACAGAGACACACACAGAGCCACACACACAGACACACACAGACATACAGAGACACCCAGAGACACGCAAAGACACACAGAGACACACAGAGACACACAGAGACATAGAGAGAGATGGAGAGACACAGAGCGACATAGAGAGACACACAGAGACACACAGAGACACACAGAGACACACAGAGACACACAGAGACACACAGAGACACGTAGAGACACACAGAGACACACAGACACACACCGAGACACACATAGAGACATAGAGACACATAGAGACACACAGAGACACACATAGACACACATAGAGACACAGAGAGACACACAGAGACATAGAGACACAGAGAGACACATAGAGACACATAGAGACACATAGAGACACAGAAAGATATAGAAAGACATAGCTCTCTATGTCATTATATATATTACATATTATATATATATATATTATATATATATTATATTATATTATATTATATATATATATTATATATATATATTATATATTATATATATATATTATATATTATATATATATTATACAGAGAGAGACACACAGAGAAACACAGAGACACACAGAGACAGAGACACACATAGACACACAGAGACACACAGAGACACACACAGAGCCACACACACAGACACACAGAGACATACAGAGACACACAGAGACACCCAGAGACACGCAGAGACATACAGAGACACACAGAGACACCCAGAGACACGCAGAGACACACAGAGACACACAGAGACACACAGAGACACACAGCGACACACATAGACACACAGAGACACACAGAGACACACATAGACACACAGAGACAGAGACACACAGAGAGACACGGAGACCACGAGACACACAGAGACACACAGAGACACACAGAGACACACAGAGACACCTAGAGACACAACGATACACAGAGTCACATAGAGACACACAGAGACACACAGAGACACGCAGATACACACAGAGACACACAGAGACACACAGAGACACACAGAGACATAGAGAGAGATGGAGAGACACAGAGCGACATAGAGAGACACACAGAGACACACAGAGACACACAGAGACACACAGAGACACACAGAGACACGTAGAGACACACAGAGACACACAGAGACACACAGAGACACACCGAGACACACATAGAGACATAGAGACACACAGAGACACACAGAGACACACATAGACACACATAGAGACACACAGAGACACACAGATACATAGAGACACAGAGAGACACATAGAGACACATAGAGACACATAGAGACACAGAAAGATATAGAAAGACATAGCTCTCTATGTCATTATATATATTACATATTATATATATATATATTATATATATATTATATTATATTATATTATATATATATATTATATATATATATTATATATTATATATATATATTATATATTATATATATATTATACACAGAGAGACAGAGAGAGAAACGCAGAGACACACAGAGACAGAGACACACAGAGATACACGGAGACCACGAGACACACAGAGACACACAGAGACACAGAGAGACACAGAGACACACAGAGACACACAGAGAGATACAGAGAGACACACAGACACACAGAGACACACAGAGACACACGTAGACTCACAGAGACACACAGAGACACACAGAGACACACCGAGACACACATAGAGACATAGAGACACACAGAGACACACAGAGACACACATAGACACACATAGAGACACAGAGAGACACACAGAGACATAGAGACACAGAGAGACACATAGAGACACATAGAGACACATAGAGACACATAGAGACACAGAAAGATATAGAAAGACATAGCTCTCTATGTCATTATATATATTACATATTATATATATATATTATATTATATTATATTATATATATATATTATATATATATATTATATATTATATATATATATTATATATTATATATATATTATACACAGAGAGACAGAGAGAGAAACGCAGAGACACACAGAGACAGAGACACACAGAGAGACACGGAGACCACGAGACACACAGAGACACACAGAGACACACAGAGACACAGAGAGACACAGAGAGACACAGAGACACACAGAGAGATACAGAGAGACACACAGAGACACACAGAGACACACAGAGACACACGTAGACTCACAGAGACACACAGAGACACACATAGACACACAGAGAGACACACAGAGACATAGAGACACATAGAGACACAGAGAGACACATAGAGACACATAGAGACACAGATATTTGTAGAAAGACATAGCTCTCTATGTCATTATATATATTATATATTATATATATATATTATATATATATTATATTATATTATATGTATATATTATATATATATATATATTATATATTATATATATATATTATATATTATATATATATTATACACAGAGAGACAGAGAGAGAAACAAAGAGACACATAGAGAAACAGATCGAGAGACACATAGAGACACAGAGAGACACAGAGACACACCGAGAGACACAGAGAGACACACAGAGACACACAGAGACACACGTAGACACACGTCGACACACAGAGACACAAAGAGACACACAGAGACACACAGAGACATAGAGAGAGATGGAGAGACATGGAGAGACATAGAGCGACATATAGAGACACACAGAGACACGTAGAGACACGTAGAGACACACAGAGACACACAGAGACACACAGAGACACACAGAGACACACAGAGACACACCGAGACACACATAGACACATAGAGACACACAGAGACACACAGAGACACGCAGAGACACACAGAGACACAGAGAGACACAGGAGACACACATAGACAAAGAGACACACGGAGAGATATAGAGAAACATAGAGAGACACAGAGAGACAAACAGAGACAAACAGAGACACAGGGAGACACATAGAGACACTGAGAGACACATAGAGACACAGAGAAACACACAGAGACACACAATGACACACAGAGACACACACAGAGACACACAGAGACACACAGAGACACACAGAGACACATATAGACCCACACAGAGACACACAGAGACACACAGATATACACAGAGACACCTAGAGACACACCGAGACACACAGAGACATAGAGAGACACAGAGACACACAGAGACACAGAGAGATATACAGAGACACAGCGACATGCAGAGACACACATAGACACACAGAGCCAAACAGAGAGACACACAGATACACACAGAGACACACAGAGACACACAGAGATACACAGAGACACGCAGAGACACACAGAGACACACAGAGACACACAGAGACACACAGAGACACACAGAGAGACAGAGAAGACACAGAGAGACACACAGAGACACACAGAGACACACAGAGACACACAGAGACACACAGAGACACAGAGAGACACAGAGACACAACAGAGACACACAGAGACACACAGAGACACACAGAGACACACAGAGACACACAGAGACACACAGAGACACACAGAGACACACAGAGAGACACAGAGAGACACACAGAGACACATAGAGACACACAGAGACACACAGAGAGACACAGAGAGACACAGAGAGACACAGAGACACACAGAGACACACAGAGACACACAGAGACACACAGAGACACACAGAGACACACAGAGACACACAGAGACACACAGAGACACACAGAGACAGAGACACATAGAGAGACACACAGAGACATAGACACACAGAGACACACAGAGACACACAGAGACACACAGAGACACATAGAGACACAGAGACACACAGAGACACACAGAGACACACAGAGACACACAGAGACACACAGAGACACACAGAGACACACAGAGACACACAGAGAGACACACAGAGACACACAGAGACACACAGAGAGACACACATAGACACACAGAGAGACACAGAGACACACAGAGACACACAGAGACACACAGAGACACAGAGACACAGAGAGACACAGAGACACACAGAGACACACAGAGACACACAGAGATACACACAGAGACACAGAGACACACAGAGACACACAGAGACACACAGAGACACACAGAGACACACAGAGACACACAGAGACACACAGAGACACACAGAGACACACAGAGACACACAGAGACACACAGAGACACACAGAGACACACAAGACACACAGAGACACACAGAGAGACACAGAGAGACACAGAGAGACACACAGAGACACACAGAGAGACACACACAGAGACACAGAGACACACAGAGACACACAGAGACACACAGAGACACACAGAGACACACAGAGAGACACAGAGACACACAGAGACACACAGAGACACAGAGACACACAGAGACACACAGAGACACACAGAGACACACAGAGACACACAGAGACACACAGAGACACACAGAGACACAGAGAGACACAGAGACACACAGAGACACACAGAGACACACAGAGACACAGAGAGACACAGAGACACAGAGACACACAGAGACACACAGAGACACACAGAGACACAGAGAGACACAGAGAGACACAGAGAACACACAGAGACACACAGAGACACACAGAGAGACACATAGAGACACACAGAGACACACAGAGACACACAGAGACACACAGAGACACACAGAGACACACAGAGACACACAGAGAGACACAGAGACACACACACAGAGACACCACACAGAGAACACACAGGATAGACATACAGAGACACACAGAGACACACAGAGACACAGAGAGACACAGAGAGCACACAGAGACACACAGATAGAGACACACAGAGACACACAGAGAGAGACACAGGGAGACACAGAGACACACAGAGACACACAGCGACACAGAGAGACACAGAGAGACACACAGAGAAATACATAGACACACAGAGACACACAGAGACACATAGAGACACACAGAGACACACAGAGACACATAGAGACACATAGACGCACAGAGACAGACAGAGACAGACAAACACACAGAGACACACAGAGACACACAGACACACAGACAGACACAGAGAGACACAGAGAGACACAGGGAGACACAGGGAGACACACACAGACACATCGAGACACACAGAGACACACAGAGACACACACAGACACACAGAGACACAGAGAGACACATAGAGAAACACAGAGACACATAGAGAGACACACGTAGACACACGGAGACACAGAGACACACGGAGACACACGTAGACACACGGAGACACACAGAGACACACGGAGACACACAGAGACACACAGAGACACAAAGAGACACACAGAGACATAGAAAGACATAGAGACACATAGAGACACACAGAGACACACGCAGACACACAGAGACACACACAGAGCCACACACAGAGACACAGACACACACAGAGAGACACACAGAGCCACACACAGAGACACAGAGACACACAGAGAGACACACACTGTGTGTCTCTACACACAGAGACAAACAGAGACACGCAGACACGCAGAGACACACATAGACACACACAGACACACACATAGACACACAGATATACACAGAGACACCTAGAGACACACCGAGACACACAGAGACAAAGAGAGACACAGAGACACACAGAGACACAGAGAGATATAGAGAGACACAGAGACACGCAGAGACACACATAGACACACAGAGACAAACAGAGAGACACAGAGATACACACAGAGACACACAGAGATACACAGAGACACGCAGAGACACACAGAGACACACAGAGACACACAGAGACACACAGAGACACACAGAGAGTCACAGAGAGACACACAGAGACACACAGAGACACACAGAGACACACAGCGACACTGAGAGACACAGAGAGACACACAGATAAATACAGAGACACACAGAGACACATAGAGACACACAGAGACACACAGAGACACATAGAGACACATAGACGCACGAAGACACACAGAGACACACAGAGACATAGAGAGACACACAGAGTCACACAGAGACACACAGAGACACACAGAGACACATAGACACACGGAGACACACAGAGACACAGAGAGACACACATAGAGAAAGAGACACACAGAGAGATATAGAGAGACATAGAGAGACACAAAGAGACAAACAGATACAAACAGAGAGACAGAGAGACACATAGAGAGACAGAGAGACACATAGAGACAGAGAAACACAGAGAGACACAGATAGACACACAGAGACATACAGAAACACACAAAGGCACACAGAGACACAGACAAGCACAGACAGAGACAGAGACAGACAAACACACAGAGACACACAGAGACACACAGACACACAGACAGACACAGAGAGACACAGAGAGACACAGGGAGACACAGGGAGACACACACAGACACATCGAGACACACAGAGACACACAGAGACACACAGAGACACACAGAGACACAGAGAGAGAGACACAGAGAGAAACACAGAGACACATAGAGAGACACAGAGAAACACAGAGACACACGTAGACACACGGAGACACACAGAGACACACGGAGACACACAGAGACACACAGAGACACAAAGAGACACACAGAAACATAAAAAGACATAGAGACACATAGAGACACACAGAGACACACGGAGACACACAGAGACACACAGAGACGCAGAGACATACAGAGACACACAGAGACACACACAGAGCCACACACAGAGACACACAGAGAGACACACAGAGACACACAGAGACAAACAGAGACACGCAGAGACACGCAGAGACACACAGAGACACACATAGACACACAGAGACAGAGAGACACAGAGAGACACAGAGACCACGAGACACACGCAGAGACATACGGAGACACACAGAGACACAGAGAGACACAGAGACATAGAGAGACACAGAGACACACAAAGACACACAGAGACACAGAGAGATATAGAGAGACACAGAGACACACAGATACACACAGAGACACACAGAGACAAACAGAGAGACACAGAGAGAGACACACAGAGAGACACAGAGAGACACAGAGACACACAGAGACACACAGATAGACACAGAGACACACAGAGACATACAGAGACACACAGAGGGTCACAGAGAGATACAGAGACACACAGAGACACAGAGAGACACAGAGAGACACAGAGAGAAACACAGAGACACATAGAGAGACATAGATACACATAGAGACACACAGAGACACACGTGGACACACGTAGACACACGGAGACACGCAGAGACACACGGAGACACACAGAGACACACAGAGACACAAAGAGACACACAGAGAAATAGAAAGAGATAGAGACACATAGAGACACACAGACACACACGGAGACACACAGAGACACACAGAGACACAGAGACACACAGAGACACACCGAGACACACACAGAGCCACACACAGAGACACAGAGACACACAGAGAGACAGACAGAGACACACAGAGACACACAGAGACACGCAGAGACACGC
>JAYKKM010000346.1:310000-320000 GCA_035772405.1 Chrysogorgia sp. JL179-B06
GACACATAGAGACACACAGAGACACACAGAGAAACACAGAGACACACAGAGACAGAGACACACAGAGACACACAGAGACACACACAGAGCCACACACACAGACACACAGAGACATACAGAGACACACAGATACACCCAGAGACACGCAGAGACACACAGAGACACACAGAGACACACAGAGACACACAGAGACACACATAGACACAAAGAGACACACAGAGACACACATAGATACACAGAGACAGAGACACAGAGAGACACGGAGACCACGAGACACACAGAGACACACAGAGACACACAGAGACACACAGAGACACCTAGAGACACAACGATACACAGAGTCACACAGAGACACACAGAGACACACAGAGACACGCAGATACACACAGCGACACACAGAGACACACAGAGACACACAGAGACATAGAGAGAGATGGAGCGACATAGAGAGACACACAGGGACACACAGAGACACACAGAGACACACAGAGACACGTAGAGACACACAGAGACACACAGAGACACACAGAGACACACAGAGACACACAGAGACACACCAAGACACACATAGACACATAGAGACACACAGAGACACACATAGACACACATAGACACACAGAGAGACACAGAGAGACACACAGAGACACACAGAGACATAGAAAGACATAGAGACACATAGAGACACACAGAGACACACAGAGAAACACAGAGACACACAGAGACAGAGACACACAGAGACACACAGAGACACACACAGAGCCACACACACAGACACACAGAGACATACAGAGACACACAGATACACCCAGAGACACGCAGAGACACACAAAGACACACAGAGACACACAGAGACACACAGAGACACACATAGACACAAAGAGACACACAGAGACACACATAGATACACAGAGACAGAGACACACAGAGAGACACGGAGACCACGAGACACACAGAGACACACAGAGACACACAGAGACACACAGAGACACCTAGAGACACAACGATACACAGAGTCACACAGAGACACACAGAGACACACAGAGACACGCAGATACACACAGAGACACACAGAGACACACAGAGACATAGAGAGAGATGGAGCGACATCGAGAGACACACAGAGACACACAGAGACACACAGAGACACACAGAGACACGTAGAGACACACAGAGACACACAGAGACACACAGAGACACACAGAGACACACAGAGACACACAGAGACACACCAAGACACACATAGACACATAGAGACACACAGAGACACACAGAGACACACATAGACACACAGAGAGACACAGAGAGACACACAGAGACATAGAGTGTGTCGACACACAGAGACACACAGAGACACAAAGAGACACACAGAGACATAGAAAGACATAGAGACACACAGAGACACACAGAGACACACAGAGACATAGAGACACATAGAGACACATAGAGACACACAGAGACACACAGAGACACACACAGAGCCACACACACAGACACACAGAGACATACAGAGACACACAGAGACACCCAGAGGCACGCAGAGACATACAGAGACACACAGAGACACCCAGAGACACGCAGAGACAAACAGAGACACACAGAGACACACAGAGACACACAGAGAGACACATAGACACACAGAGACACACAGAGACACACATAGACACACAGAGACAGAGACACACAGAGAGACACGGAGACCACGAGACACACAGAGACAGACAGAGACACACAGAGACACACAGAGACACACAGAGACACACAGAGACACACAGAGACACACAGAGACACACAGAGACACACAGAGACACACAGAGACACACAGAGACACACAGAGACACATAGGGACACACCGAGACACACATAGACACACAGAGACAGAGAGACATAGAGAGACACAGAGACCACGAGACACACGCAGAGACATACAGAGACACACAGAGACACTCAGAGACACACAGAGACACACAGAGACACACAGAGACACACAGAGACAACCAGAGACACACAGAGACACACAGAGACACACACAGAGCCACACACAGAGACACAGAGACACACAGAGACACACACAGAGACACACAGAGACACACAGAGAAAAACGCAGAGACACGCAGAGACACACAGAGACACACAGAGACACACAGAGACACACAGAGAGACACACAGAGACACACAGAGACATAGAGACACATAGACACACAGAGAGATACATAGAGACACAGAGAGACACAGAAAGATATAGAAAGACATAGCTCTCTATGTCATTATATATATATATATATTATATACTAAAACGAATGTGATGTTGTTCACGGAACGTTGAAAGCGCTCAATACCATAAAGGTAGAGCGAATATATAGTGAAAGTGGTCTTACCTCAAAATGATAAAAGCCGCAACTGTCTGCAGTTTCACGCAAGGCGATCTTCCGGCGAACAGGACCTGAAGATCGCCTTGCGTGAAACTGACAGTTGCGGCTTTTATCATTTTGAGGTAAGACCACTTTCACTATATATATTATATATATATATTATATATTATATATATATATATTATATATTATATATATATTATACACAGAGAGACACAGAGAGAAACACAGAGACACATAGAGAGACAGCGAGACACATAGAGACACACAGAGACACACAGAGACACACAGAGACACACAGAGACACACAGAGACACACAGAGACACACAGAGACACACAGAGACACACAGAGACACACAGAGACACACAGAGACACACAGAGACACACGTAGACACACGTCGTCACACAGAGACACACAGAGACACACAGAGACACAAAGAGACACACAGAGACACACAGAGACATAGAAAGAGAGACACATAGAGACACACAGAGACACACAGAGAAACACAGAGACACACAGAGACAGAGAGACACAGAGAGACACAGAGAGACACAGAGAGACACAGATAAGACACAGAGAGACACAGAGAGACACAGAAAGACACAGAGAGACACAGAGCACACACACAGACACACAGAGACATACAGAGACACACAGATACACCCAGAGACACGCAGAGACACACAGAGACACACAGAGACACACAGAGACACACAGAGACACACATAGACACAAAGAGACACACAGAGACACACATAGATACACAGAGACAGAGACACACAGAGAGACACGGAGACCACGAGACACACAGAGACACACAGAGACACACAGAGACACACAGAGACACCTAGAGACACAACGATACACAGAGTCACACAGAGACACACAGAGACACACAGAGACACGCAGATACACACAGAGACACACAGAGACACACAGAGACACACAGAGACATAGAGAGAGATGGAGCGACATAGAGAGACACACAGAGACACACAGAGACACACAGAGACACACAGAGACACGTAGAGACACACAGAGACACACAGAGACACACAGAGACACACAGAGACACACAGAGACACACCAAGACACACATAGACACATAGAGACACACAGAGACACATATAGACACACATAGACACACAGAGAGACACAGAGAGACACACAGAGACACACAGAGACATAGAAAGACATAGAGACACATAGAGACACACAGAGACACACAGAGAAACACAGAGACACACAGAGACAGAGACACACAGAGACACACAGAGACACACACAGAGCCATACACACAGACACACAGAGACATACAGAGACACACAGACAGATACACCCAGAGACACGCAGAGACACACAAAGACACACAGAGAGACACACAGAGACACACAGAGACACACATAGACACAAAGAGACACACAGAGACACACATAGATACACAGAGACAGAGACACACAGAGAGACACGGAGACCACGAGACACACAGAGACACACAGAGACACACAGAGACACACAGAGACACCTAGAGACACAACGATACACAGAGTCACACAGAGACACACAGAGAACACACAGAGACACGCAGATACACACAGAGACACACAGAGACACACAGAGACATAGAGAGAGATGGAGCGACATCGAGAGACACACAGAGACACACAGAGACACACAGAGACACACAGAGACACGTAGAGACACACAGAGACACACAGAGACACACAGAGACACACAGAGACACACAGAGACACACAGAGACACACCAAGACACACATAGACACATAGAGACACACAGAGACACACAGAGACACACATAGACACACAGAGAGACACAGAGAGACACACAGAGACATAGAGTGTGTCGACACACAGAGACACACAGAGACACAAAGAGACACACAGAGACATAGAAAGACATAGAGACACACAGAGACACACAGAGACACACAGAGACATAGAGACACATAGAGACACATAGAGACACACAGAGACACACAGAGACACACACAGAGCCACACACACAGACACACAGAGACATACAGAGACACACAGAGACACCCAGAGGCACGCAGAGACATACAGAGACACACAGAGACACCCAGAGACACGCAGAGACAAACAGAGACACACAGAGAGACACATAGACACACAGAGACACACAGAGACACACATAGACACACAGAGACACACAGAGACACACAGAGACACACAGAGACACACAGAGACACACAGAGACACACAGAGACACCTAGAGACACACAACGATACACACAGAGTCACACAGAGACACACAGAGACACACAGAGACACGCAGATACACACAGAGACACACAGAGACACACAGAGACATAGAGAGAGATGGAGAGACACAGAGCGACATAGAGAGACATACACATTATACACAGAGAGACAGAGAGAGAAACGCAGAGACACACAGAGACAGAGACACACAGAGAGAAACGGAGACCACGAGACACACAGAGACACACAGAGACAGACAGAGACACACAGAGACACACAGAGACACACAGAGACACCTAGAGACACAACGATACACACAGAGTCACACAGAGACACACAGAGACACACAGAGACACGCAGATACACACAGAGACACACAGAGACACACAGAGACACACAGAGACATAGAGAGAGATGGAGAGACACAGAGCGACATAGAGAGACATACACATTATACACAGAGAGACAGAGAGAGAAACGCAGAGACACACAGAGACAGAGACACACAGAGAGAAACGGAGACCACGAGACACACAGAGACACACAGAGACACACAGAGACACAGAGAGACACAGAGAGACACAGAGACACACAGAGAGATACAGAGAGGCACACAGAGACACACAGAGACACACAGAGACACACGTAGACTCACAGAGACACACAGAGACACCCAGAAACACACAGAGACATAGAGAGACACAGACACACATAGAGACACATAGAGACACACAGAGAGGCACAGAGAGACAGAGACACACAGAGAGACACGGAGACCACGAGACACACAGAGACACACAGAGACACACAGAGACACACAGAGACACACAGAGACATAGAGACACATAGAGACACATAGAGACACACAGAGACACACAGAGACACACACAGAGCCACACACACAGACACACAGAGACATACAGAGACACACAGAGACACCCAGAGGCACGCAGAGACATACAGAGACACACAGAGACACCCAAGACACGCAGAGACAAACAGAGACACACAGAGACACACAGAGACACACAGAGAGACACAACGATACACACAGAGTCACACAGAGACACACAGAGACACACAGAGACACGCAGATACACACAGAGACACACAGAGACACACAGAGACACACAGAGACACACAGAGACATAGAGAGAGATGGAGAGACACAGAGCGACATAGAGAGACATACACATTATACACAGAGAGACAGAGAGAGAAACGCAGAGACACACAGAGACAGAGACACACAGAGAGAAACGGAGACCACGAGACACACAGAGACACACAGAGACACACAGAGACACACAGAGACACAGAGAGACACAGAGACACACAGAGAGATACAGAGAGGCACACAGAGACACACAGAGACACACAGAGACACACGTAGACTCACAGAGACACACAGAGACACCCAGAAACACACATGTCATAGAGAGACATAGACACACATAGAGACACATAGAGACACACAGAGAGGCACAGAGAGACAGAGACACACAGAGAGACACGGAGACCACGAGACACACAGAGACACACAGAGACACACAGAGACACACAGAGACACACAGAGACACCTAGAGACACAACGATATACACAGAGTCACACAGAGACACACAGAGACACACAGAGACACGCAGATACACACAGAGACACACAGAGACACACAAAGACACACAGAGACATAGAGAGAGATGGAGAGACACAGAGCGACATAGAGAGACACACAGAGACACACAGAGACACACAGAGACACGCAGATACACACAGAGACACACACAGAGACACACAGAGACATAGAGAGAGATGGAGAGACACCGAGCGACATAGAGAGACACACAGAGACACACAGAGACACACAGAGACATGTAGAGACACACAGAGACACACAGAGACACACAGAGACACACCGAGACACACATAGACACATAGAGACACACAGAGACACACATAGACACACAGAGAGACACAGAGAGACACACAGAGACATAGAGACACAGAGAGACACATGGAGACACATAGAGACACATATAGACACAGAAAGATATAGAAAGACATAGCTCTCTATGTCATTATATATATTACATATTATATATATATATATTATATATATATTATATTATATTATATTATATATATATATTATATATATATATTATATATTATATATATATATTATATATTATATATATATTATACAGAGAGAGACAGAGAGAGAAACGCAGAGACACATAGAGAGACAAAGAGACACATAGAGACACAGAGACACACAGAGATACACAGAGAGATACAGAGAGACACACAGAGACACACAGAGACACACGTAGACTCACAGAGACACACAGAGACACATAGAGACACATAGAGACACATAGAGACACACAGAGAGACACAGAGAGACAGAGACACACAGAGACACACAGAGACACACAGACACACAGAGACACACAGAGACACACAGAGACACACAGAGACACACAGAGACACACAGAGACACACAGAGACACACAGAGACACACATAGACACACAGAGACAGAGACACACTGAGAGACACGGAGACCACGAGACACACAGAGACACACAGAGACACACAGAGACACACAGAGACACACAGAGACACACAGAGACACACAGAGACACACAGAGACACCTAGAGACACAACGATACACACAGAGTCACACAGAGACACACAGAGACACACAGAGACACACAGAGACACGCAGATACACAGAGAGACACACAGAGACACACAGAGACATAGAGAGAGATGGAGAGACACAGAGCGACATAGAGAGACACACAGAGACACACAGAGACACGTAGAGACACACAGAGACACACAGAGACACACAGAGACACACCGAGACACACATAGTACCATAGAGACACACAGAGACACACGTAGACACACGTCGACACACAGAGAGACAGAGAGACACACAGAGACATAGAGACCAGAGAGACACATAGAGACACATAGAGACACATAGAGACACAGAAAGATATAGAAAGACATAGCTCTCTATGTCATTATATATATTATATATTATATATATATATATTATATATATATTATATTATATTATATATATATATTATATATATATTATATATTATATGTATATATTATATATTATATATATATTATACACAGAGAGACAGAGAGAGAAACACAGAGACACACAGAGAGACAGAGAGACACATAGAGACACAGAGACACACAGAGACACACAGAGACACACACAGAGACACACAGAGACACACAGAGACACACAGAGACACACAGAGACACACAGAGACACACGTAGACACACAGCTGCCTGAAGAAATACCCCGAACCACTACTATTTTGGCAACCTTCAAAGCCAAACTTAAAGAATATTACTACTCTGCTGTTCTCTCTAGGTACGACTTCGAAGACCTGGAAAACTTACTTCTGCACAAGAGCTCACACGATAGGGCGTCCCGCTCCACGTGCGGACCTAATTTACGAATTCCTTTTTCTCCTAGAGACACAGAGAGACACATAGAGACACATAGAGACACAGAAAGATATAGAGACACAGAGACACACAGACACACACAGAGACACACAGAGACCCACAGAGACACGCAGAGACACACATAGAGAAAGAGACACACAGAGAGATATAGAGAGACATAGAGAGACACAAAGAGACAAACAGATACAAACAGAGAGACAGAGAGACACATAGAGAGACAGAGAGACACATAGAGACACAGAGAAACACAGAGAGACACAGATAGAGACACATAGACATACAGAAACACACAAAGGAACACAGAGACACAGACAAGCACAGACAGAGACAGAGACCGACAAACACTTAGAGACGCACAGAGACACACAGACACACAGACAGACAGAGAGAGACACAGAGAGACACATGGAGACACAGGGAGACACACATAGACACATCGAGACATAGAGACACACAGAGACACACAGAGACACACACAGAGAAACACAGAGAGAAACACAGAGACACATAGAGAGACAGAGAGACACATAGAGACACACAGAGACACACAGAGACACACGTAGACACACGGAGACACACAGAGACACACGGAGACACACAGAGACACACGGAGACACACAGAGACACACAGAGACACAAAGAGACACACAGAGACACACAGAGACACACACAGAGCCACACACAGAGACACGCAGAGACACGCAGAGACACACAGAGACACACAGAGACACACATAGACACACAGAGACAGAGACACACAGAGAGACACGGAGACCACGAGACACACAGAGACACACAGAGACACACAGAGACACCTAGAGACACAACGATATACACAGAGTCACACAGAGACACACAGAGACACACAGAGACACGCAGATACACACAGAGACACATAGAGACACACAAAGACACACAGAGAGCTGGAGAGAGCTGGAGAGACACAGAGCGACATAGATAGACACACAGAGACACACAGAGACACACAGAGACACACACAGAGACACACAGAGACACACAGAGACACACAGAGACACACAGAGATACACAGAGACACACAGAGACACACGTAGACACACAGCTGCCTGAAGAAATACCCCGAACCACTACTATTTTGGCAACCTTCAAAGCCAAACTTAAAGAATATTACTACTCTGCTGTTCTCTCTAGGTACGACTTCGAAGACCTGGAAAACTTACTTCTGCACAAGAGCTCACACTATCGTGTGAGCT
This sequence comes from Chrysogorgia sp. JL179-B06, assembly GCA_035772405.1. Classification (NCBI taxonomy): domain Eukaryota; kingdom Metazoa; phylum Cnidaria; class Anthozoa; order Scleralcyonacea; family Chrysogorgiidae; genus Chrysogorgia; species Chrysogorgia sp. JL179-B06. Next base: position 319,361 of record JAYKKM010000346.1, read on the forward strand.
CTTGTGCAGAAGCTCTTCTCACACTATCGTGTGAGCTCTCGTCCCGCTCCACGTGCGGACCTAATTTACGAATTCCTTTTTCTCCTAGAGACACAGAGAGACACATAGAGACACATAGAGACACAGAAAGATATAGAGACACAGAGACACACAGACACACACAGAGACACACAGAGACCCACAGAGACACGCAGAGACACACATAGAGAAAGAGACACACAGAGAGATATAGAGAGACATAGAGAGACACAAAGAGACAAACAGATACAAACAGAGAGACAGAGAGACACATAGAGAGACAGAGAGACACATAGAGACACAGAGAAACACAGAGAGACACATAGACATACAGAAACACACAAAGGAACACAGAGACACAGACAAGCACAGACAGAGACAGAGACCGACAAACACTTAGAGACACACAGAGACACACAGACACACAGACAGACAGAGAGAGACACAGAGAGACACATGGAGACACAGGGAGACACACATAGACACATCGAGACATAGAGACACACAGAGACACACAGAGACACACACAGAGAAACACAGAGAGAAACACAGAGACACACGGAGACACACAGAGACACACGGAGACACACAGAGACACACAGAGACACAAAGAGACACACAG